>CM038144.1:314935972-315472231 GCA_021437245.1 Aegilops speltoides | reverse complement strand
ATGGTTATCGAACTCCACAGAACGATGGAATCCTACACCGTAACGACAAGGACAGATACTACGGAAGGATCGAGGAGATATGGGAGCTGAGCTACTGTTGAGAGAAGGACCCGATGTTCCGTGTCGATGGGCCAAAACGTCATAAAAGAAGACCGTATTTCACCACCATGGTTATACCCGGTTATCCAAGATCATGGGCAAACGTCACCGCGTAAAATGAGCCATGGGTACGGCTTCCCAAGTGAACCAATGCTTCTTCATTACCGACCCGCCAAAGCCCAACCGTGTTGTCGTGAGGAGAGGCAAAAGGAAGATCATCGGAATGGATGGAGTAGCCAATGAGCAAGACTTCGACATGTACGGCGACCAAGATCGAACATGACGATTTACGATGAAGTAGCAGACACACCACAAGAAGAAGCAGGACCACCCTACCTAAAGGACGTCCGCTCCACGTAAGAACTCCGTTTATAAAAAGAAGGGCAAGAAGATTGTGAACAAATAGCTATCTAAGCCCGATTGTATTTAAATCATAGTCTTCATTTCTCGATTGTATTTCATGGGCACTTTTGATATCATGAATATTTTAAATTTCATGGGCACTTTTTGAATTCATGAGGACACTTGATCTCGATTCCCTCCATCTCAATCTCGATCCTCCATCTCGATCGCACCGCACCTCCCGCTAGCTCCGCCCATCGCAACCCTCCCGCTCCACCGCCGAGCACCCGGCCCCAAGACCAAGACTTTTGAACATATTTTTAAATTTTTTACTATTTTTATAAAAAATATTACTGTTATAATTTAAACAAGTTTGAACATATTTAAACACAAATAAATATAAAAACAACATTTAAAATGCATAAAAATATTACTGTTATGATTTAAACAAGTTTGAACATATTTAAAAACAAATTAATATAAAAACACCATTTAAAATGCATAAAAAATATTGGGGATCCAGGAATCGAACCTGTGACCTCCCGTGTGTGTGCCGATGTCGACCTATCGGGCTAGTGGGTGGGTTCTTGCAAATAGGGTTAGGTTGTAGATATGGTCATGGGCTAGATTATAACAAAATTCTAATGGCGCACCGAGGGTGGTGCGCCATTAGAATAGTCGATTTATGGCGCACCGGGGTGGTGCGCCATTAGAAAGCTTCCTCCACCTATTCCCTCTCGCCTCTCTCCTCGCCGCCAGATCCCCACTGACCTAATTAACTTTGCCTTGCTCCCCGCTGCCGCCTCGCCCTGCCGCCTCAAGCACCCGAGAGGAGGAGACGACGACCGCCTCTACCTCAGCTCAGCTGCACCACGCGACACCGAGCCGAGCGCCGCCACTCGCCGTCCCACCTCCACCGCGCCGCGCCTTGACGCCCTCCGCCCAAGCCGAGACGCAGAGACAAGCGAGTGGAGGAGCCCACCGCTGTCACCGAGCTTCAAAGCCCAACCGCCGGAGCTTCAACGCCGGCGTCTTCCTCCATTCCTCCATCCTCCCCTGTGTGATTCCTCCCTTCTACCTCCACCCCCTCACCTGCAAACCCTAGGGCCATGGCGGCAGGCTTCTTGCTCGCTTGTAAGAATATCCTCTCTGTTGGCCTACATGTATTTCAGAGAACAAATTCGTAGTTCATTTCATTCTGTTGGCCTGCATTAGGTAAGCATCAAGTGGATTTAACTATTTTAGATAGTTTCAATTAACTGTTTTGCGTTTCCTGAAGAGGTTCACCTATAGTTTCAAAAATCCGGTCACTGGATATATGCAATAATTTACAAAGAGCAAGTGATGTAGAGCAAAATTCAGCAAATGATGTATAGTTTCAAAATTGGTGAAACTGAACCTACCCTATTGCTTCATGTAGCAAAGGCGGCAATGCAAGCAAGATCATGCTTGGCTTAGCCAAATTGTGTTACTGAATTTTTTCAACATGATAAAATTGTCATGCTACTAAATGTTATAGAAATGCAAGGAACACGAAATACTAGGGCACACAACATTTAGAGTACTCAAATTCAGTTCTGAAATTTTTGTTAGATAGTGGCTACACTAATCTAGAGTAGTATCCCAATCTGATGGAGTACTCGATTTAAAACTCCTAATCTAGACTAATATTCTATAATCATTCACAATAACCTTGCACACGATAACTAGTAGTACTTGCTCGATTAAACACAACTCACTTTGATTACTCCAACAGCACAAGTGCCTTTGAACAAGATCGAAAGACCTTGCCAAATATCTGCTTATTTTCTCCTTGATACAGAAGATGTGCCTTGCATGCTTGTGAGTCTTGCAACACATTGCGGTTGTGTGTAAGATGGAATTGACATAACCGTTTAGAGAAGATATTACATCATACTCAGCTGAGTCAGAAAGCTATAATAGATTTGCATCTCTCCAAATTGTTTCTTATTCAGAGTTTGAACAATGTTCAGCAGAAAGAAAAGGGTAACGTGCTTGATGTCCAAAAGTAACCGACAGTACCGTGCTATGGTAGCTGGCTCGAGGATGTGGTGGGGGATCTTTGCATGCCTAACACTGATTTTTGTCACAGTACCCGAATATTATTGATGGCCTCTTTCTATAGATGCTGCATATGTAGAGTGTAATGAGATCTTAGTGTCATTTATGACACATATTAGACAGTGTGCAGCTTTGTCATTTATGACACATATTAGACAGTGTGCAGCTTACCAAATGTATTAAAAGAAATCTTTTCTTTATTCTTGTTAAGTGGAGCGAACAAAATCATTTATCTGGTTTTATTATTTCGCATACCCACTTGGAACTGCAATTTCATTTATGTTGTTATAAGTTTGTTGTCACAAGATGAGTTAACTTGCTGTCATTTATCGAAATTCGAATGTGCCGGACTATATGTTCATTGGTACTACTTGTGATGTCTGCTTTGTACTACTTGGAAATTTTGTCAACTTGTAATGTCATTGTTGTACCCGAGAGGCCCTTGAGTTTGCGGAATGTCGATTAACTTCCGCTCCGCAAATTCGGGTACTCCATATGTCCTATTTTCAGCAAAGGTCATGCTGAAATTTTCCGTGAATTTTAGCATGACTTTGCTAAAAATAGGACATATGGGGTACTTATGATCAATGCATGGGCCGGGCTATCTTAGTACTTAGTTAAGTAGGATCAACTGCCCTGCCATTCTTGCTGCATTAAATCATAGGTGGTAATAGAGCCAAGTGATTAGGCCCAACTTAGAATTATCCTTAGCATCGATAAACCCTAGATGATAAACCCAACATAGGTGGCAATAGAGCCAAGATTAGGCCCAACCTAGGGTGCCTCGGCATCGATAATCCCTAAATGATGAAAACTTAACTTGGCTGCCCCGGATGCCTCGGTGTCGATGAGAACCTAAATGATGAAAGCTTAGGCTTTTAGGGTGCCTCGGTGTCGACAAACCCTAAATCATGAGACCATGATCTTGTTCCTTGACAATAACCATCTTTTGACAAAACTTTTTCCTATTTAGAGAGAAACATGGCCCACAACGATGAGGCCGGTGGTTCGGGCGGCAAGCAATTCAGGAGCTGTCCCAAGAGATGGAGGAACAACCTCACCGCTATGATGACGCCTGGAAGACACCGATCCTGATTACACAACCCCTAGTGGCTTGGGATGACACCACCGATGGTGCCGCCGAGGATGCCACCACCGATGATGGCGCGCACACACGGATGGTGGCGGCGCACACAGATGGCATCCAACCGAAGAAGCAAAGGAAGGACCGGCGCCCGAATGCGCTCCGCACCGTCAAGGAGGAATTCACTCAAGTGGACTCCGACGGGAATCCAACGGAGCCCAAACATATAGTCAAGGGGTACTCGGTTCAGCTCGGGTGCATTCTCCGGAGCACCGTCTCGATCAACACCGAGAACCTTAGGCATAAGGACCGAGGGAATTTGTGCAACCTCCTCTTCACGAAGCTGCACGAACGATACAAGTTCCCCGCCGAATTTGAAAACACACGCCTCGTGGAATAGAGGAACAATGCCGCCTCACGAAGATGAGCACGACCTGCCTACTTGGAGAAGCGCGTGAAGAGAATGATTGATAAAGGTGATAGTTATGACAAGATCAAGGCGAAATATCATTTGATGAGCGAAGATGAGTACAAGGAGTTCAAGATCATGCCGAGCCCCGCAACCTCCGAATCAAGTCGATGGGGAAAGAAATGCGGAGTTGAACTTAGGGAACACAAACTCGGTCCCGTGGTTATAGAGTGGCAGAGCCTATATGGGACAAGGAGGACGCGGAGCAAGGCCTACCGCCCGCCGAGAAATACAGCGGTGACAAGCGGATCAGAACTATGTCAGGCCCTGCACAAGGAGGACCCGATAACAAAGGAGCTTACCACGGATCCAAGACCAGGCGCTTGAGCTTGTTCTCGTAAGGAATACACCCAGCGTAATTAGCTCCATATGGTTGCACTCTAATTAATCCCCAATATTTCTAAATGGTTCATGTTCCTTTCGCAGGACAATGAAAGCAGGAGCGCGGGGTCGTCTAAGAGCTCCCCTTTCGACACCCCTTTAAATAGGGCGTTGAACGTAATGAAAAAGAAGGATAAGCTCGATAAGCCGAGGTCAGCTGGTCGTGTGGCCGGCAAAGGCTTGTCCACAAAATGGGGGTCATACTATACCGCTGGTGTGTAGAAGGAGAAAAAGGCCAGCTCGGAAAGCCAGACGCGCGAGGTTGAAGCACTCAAGGCACAAGTGGCGCGGATTCCGGAGCTTGTCCAAGAGCAAGTGGAACAACAGCTGGGAACGAAGCTCAACGCCATGGTGCCTACGCTGATTCATGGGCGACGACGTGGATTGCGGGCGCCAAAAGGGTCTCACCCGTTCCCGGCTTCACGGCCAAGAACTCGCGACAAGGGCGGTGGCGCCATTGGTGTCTCCGGCGGCGGCGCCATTGGTGTCTCCGGCGGCGGCGCCATTGGTGTCTCCGGCGGCGGCACCATTGGTGTCTCCGGCGGAGGCGGTATTCGTGTCTCCGGCACCGGCACGGGCATTGAAGCTTAATGCACCGGGTGTACGCCGACCGCACTCGCCAAAGAAGCGCCCCTCCGTTGCACGCCGCCCGCTGGCGGTGCCTCGACATTAGCCGAGCTCGACGGCATCACGGTAACTAAGCCTCTCGGCCGATGACTTCATCTCTTGTTTTGACCGGGCATCCTCGACGCCTATACATGTTTTCGCAGGCACCGCCGACGCCTTGCACTCTTCTCGCACTTCGTGGGCGCCGAGTTGGTCGATGTCGCCAAGGGCGTAATCGCTCAACCGGCAACCCCATGTTCCACGGTAATCCGGCCAACCACAATGTATAGGGTTGAAGTGGTCCGGTGCTGCCAGCTGCGACGAGCTGTTACCTCCGATTCGACCCGGCTGGGCCGACGAAGAAGATGAGATGACCCTCGGCACTGCGCAGAATCGGCCTCGCTATGGCGAAGAGCCAGATTCGCTTGGGGCGGGGACACCACCCCACGCATAAGACCGCCGACCGTGCCGGGCGCCAAGCCATGGCAAGAACGCCGAACGCTACCGACCTGCCGGACATCCCTATGGCACAGGATCCGGACATCCCTATGGCACAGATCCGGACGGCGCATTTACAACGACGACGGTACATTTACCAAAGTTGACAAGTACTTTGCGAACATGGGTACGCCGACGAAGTTCTGCGGGCCTCTTTTCAAGAACCCAACCAAGACCATCGCGATCTAGCTGGTACGGCGGAGAAATCCAATTGCAACAAGCGCCGCCGGCGCTCAATTCTCGTGACACGCCCAGCGCCCGCTTTCACCGAGCCTCGATAGCCGAGGCGCGAAATATTATCAGCCCCAACACGCTCAAGAAGGTGGTCTGTGAGCGTAACTCGGTCCCATTATAGGAGATCAAGAAGAAGGGCCGAAACGAAGATCAATAAGGGCACCGGTGCGAGCCACCCGCACCGAAGTTCGATGCGTGCTTAGGACGGGCCACCTTCACCTAAGGATATCTCGAGGAGGTGCATGTGGCGGGTAGGGCGATGCTACCGCCAAATATGTTGAATGCTGCAACCGGTGCTATGCGGAGTCTCGCATTGACGTTGTTCGATTTTGGAGAAGCGTCGTCTCCTCGAGAGAAGGATGTGGCATACCCAGTTTTCATGGCCAAGGTGCCGAGAGCAAGGGCTTTGTGGATGGCGACATCGGGGTATGATCGTCCCGCGGTTTGATGACATCTTTGCTATGTTTAACCTTCATCCGCTGCACTACACCTTCGCTCGGCTGTTTTCGCCGAGCATGCAGATGCGGATCATTAGAGACAATACCCGGACATCGTGATAGTCGACCCCTTCTACATGCGTGCAAGCACTTGAGCAGCGCTGGGACCGCCAAGTTGCGTAGTTCACACCTCAAGGCGCCATTCGCAAACACAGTATAAGGATAACTTCCTTGTGCCTTACTTTCCGAGTAAGTCATCCCTTAACCGCCCGTAACATATGATTTCTTAGATTTCAATCGTTTTTTTTTCTAACATTCCGTGTTACGCAAAGGACACACATTGCACACTCATCCTCTTAAGCCCGAAATATTCCATGGCCACGATTTCAACCCGAACCGTAACTCCATGATAGACTACACAAATGTGAAGAAAGTTCTTGATGATGTTCTCCCTGCCACGCCTAACTGGAGGCACCTTCACCAGGCCAGTTCGTAAGTACAGCAAGCACATCTTCTCACACAATACGAAGTTCTGCTGCATCAAGCAGACGCCTGGCGGTCAGAAGGATGCCTACTACGCCCTCCATCACATGCGGTCGATCGTAAGGGACCATCATCACCTTCTGCTACCAGATAATCTCAAAGATTGGGCCGCGAGCTTGTCGGCAGTCCAGACGCGGACCTCGCATAAGAATTCTTTCAAGATCGATCGGAGTTTGCGGACATCATCCATCAAGATGTCCTTCATACCGCTGGGCAGTTCTTCCTCGATATCAACCTTCCAACAAAGGAGATAGACGTAATGCTACAAATGCAGGGTGACAACGACCGTGATTTCATGACCATCATGACAGACGGCGGCTTCACCCACGCCTCCGTCCGATGAGTTGAGTCGAAAGTAGTGATGTGTAGTTCTGAAACATTGATTGGCTCATGTTGTAATTAAACTTTAATGAATTCGTATGTCTCTTTGGTTTGGACGGTTGTTCAACTTAGATGTAATCGATGCTATTTATTAGTAGGACCATGAATCGTGCTATTAATGTCTTGCTTTTCTCTTCCGATCCTTTTGTTGCATACTTACACATTGCTTATGTATTGTCCGTTGTTTGGCTTGTGCATAGAGATGCCGTCGTATGTCGTGTACAAGGGTAAGGTTCCCGGAGTCTACGATGACTGGGAGGAGTGTCGGAGACAGGTTCACCGCTTCAGCGTAATATTATAAAGGGTCCACCACTAGGGCGGAGGCCGAATCTAGATACGCCCGCTATCTAGCGGAAGAGAGGAGGGAGCGTTGGAGGAACTGGATGAAGACCAGTTTGATCGCGATGATGCTCATTGTGATGACCACAGCTCTCTTCTATGTGATGGTAGTTTAGATGATCGATATCGACTTGTAATGTGAAGGCAAACTCGATACTCGCGGTCTTGAGACTTGTAATGTTTTATCTTTGTCTGGTCTTTTGAATCCGGAGACTAATATGATGAATTGTATTCGGAGACTAATCTTCTATTGTATTTGATGAATCTGATGTTGCTGTGTGCTGCTGTCTATATTCTATGCAATAATATATTTTGTAACCTGTGCAAAAATGAGAAAAGCAAAAAAATAAAACCTAATATTCATACTAATGGCGCACTACATAAGACACTAATGGCGACTTTGATCATCACACTAATGGCGATTAGTTGCTGGTGCGCCATTAGAATGCCAAAGCACATTTGTACATATGGCCCCGGGAGGCATTCTAATGGCGATCGCAGTTATACTAATGGCGATTACGTGGTGCACCATTAGAACACCGTGATACTAATGGCGCATTGAAGAGTGCGCCATTAGAATTTAATTCTAATGGCGTGATGCCAGTGGCGCACCAGTAGTGCGCCATTAGAAGGCAAATTCGGTGCACCACTAGCATGCCTTTTCCTAGTAGTGCGGGAAGCGCGCGCTGGCAAGGGAGTATAGGTTTTGAACCATTTCAGGTGTAGTAGTACTGGTAGTTTGCAAAACTACTCAATTATTGCACTCAGTTTCCTAAGAAATTGTGGTAAACAATGTTACTCCACAGCCCGCTTCCATTCTCCTTCCTCTTCCACCGCCCGTGCATGTCCGCGGGAAGCGATCAGTCAACCCTTATATAGGAGTGCTAGCACAAAAAGATGCATGCGTGACCACTAAAATTTCCATATTAAAGCGCCGCTCCGGCGGGAGTATGGCGTATGTTGTTACCTTCAGCCGGCCCATGGCTACCGAGCGCGGCGACCGAGAGAAGAGGCGGCGGAGGGAATGAATGCAGCTACTGTTTGGGTTCGCCCGCTTATATAAATGCGAAAGATCACGTACCAGCTGGTGCACAAATTGTAACATACTCGTGTTCCGCTTAAGTGGGCGCCACGAATCGATGTATGTGTGAGAGAGAGAGATTCTGAGCGACAGAGTGCGTGTGTGCGACTCTACTCGTCGGACATGTACTCAACCTTTTGCATCGGAATATAAGTATAATGGTATTTACTTTAGCTAGTGATTTACGTGGCCATGTTAACGTGGTTGTGTCAAAAAAATGTCACTTCCTGCTCATGATTTGTGTTATATAATTACAAGCAAGATTCTCGTGCATTGCACGGAACATCAGTATGCATTTTTTACAAAACACCTGTTGTGATTGACCCATGCAGGAGTAATCCCATGTGTAAAAATAATGATATCTCGAGAATTTTATCGGAAAACTGGTATCTCGAGAATGCCATCAAAAAAATGAAAGATGAGAGATAAGGCGAGGAGGAGGGCGTGGTGGTGATCGGTGGTCGAGGGCGGAGGCATGGGATGGATTTGCGCGGCAAAGGCAGCCGCCACCATGCATGCTAGATTGTTCCAGAGACTTATTCCTTTTTTAATTGCCGAGCAATGAGGTTGAGGGAGATAATGATGTGGAGAGCGGTGCGGGTATCTTTTGTAAAATTGTCATAGTTTGCTTTCTATCCGCCGATATAGATCATACGGTCTCAGACATAAGATGGCAGCACACAATCATCGCCAACTCGTTTTTATAAGGGCATGATGATAAGTTTGTCGACTACTAAAGTAAAGTGGAATCTGTCCATGTTATGCAAGTAAATAAAGGTGATTGTTTATCATACGAGTAAGGTTAGATGAAGGGTGGTAGGAACAGATGCTCCGCCTAGAGCATGTGTGTGTGAGATGGAGTCTTAGTGTGTGTGGGGTGTGTGTATGTGTGTGTGAGAGAGAGAGAGGAGCGAGAGAGAGATGGAGTCTTAGTTTGTGTGTGTGTGTGTGAGAGAGAGAGAGAGAGATGGAGTCTAAGTGTGTGTGTGGGGGGGTGCGTGCATGTGTGTGCGTGTTTGTGTGTGTGTGAGAGAGAGAGAGATGGAGTCTTAGTGTGCGTGTGTGTGTGTGTGTGTGTGTGTGTGTCGCGGGGTCCTCTGTGGCGGATGTAATTTAAGTGTGCATGGCTTCATAATAGAGAGGTGATGTGTATGGCAGAGGCCACCAACGATGGGGTGTGAGAGAGAAAATGCCCGTACAGAGGGAAGAGAAGGTGCGTGCGCGTGAGAGGAGTCGACATCGAGAGAACGTGTTTGTTCGAGAGACACCGAGGAAGACTACTATATATCGATGGTGCATGTAGGCGGGAATTAAACAAAGGGATGGTCTTATTGGTTTCGGGGATATAGGGGAAGAGTGAGAGGCGCGCACGCGGGGAGGGGGGTTAGCTAGAAGGAGATTGTTAAGTGTGAGTGTGTGTTTCACCCATCCAGGCGGAAGTTATGTGCACAAAAGAGGAGAATGATTCGATGTGGCATTAGGATTGAGGGTAATTAACTACGTATGGAGACATAGAGACCTTGAACATGCATGTGTGAGAGGTATACATGTATACGTGGGATGTGTGTGTGCGCGCGCGTGCATGATCGAGATAAAAGAAAGAAGACATAAGTCATAAGATCAACGACATGGGAGAGACGGATCGGTATGACAATATGCATGCATGTGAGAATGCAGGGAGGAAGGCCGGACAATTGAGCATGTGTTTTTGTCTTTAAGAGATAGTGGCGTGGGCTGGAGCATGCATCTATGGCGAGCAGAGGGGGAGAGGCGCAATGATTGTGCAAAAGAGATCAACCTATAAATGCATATGTATGGAGAGACATATATAGTGTGGGTGATAGGAAGCAAGACTCCATGCGAGAAAGAAATGTTGACGGAGAAACTACAGATAGATACAGAGATGGAGATGCTAGCATGAGGGACATCCGTTAGTTTGGGTGTTGGAGATGACCGTCGGGTGGTTCAAATGGTGAAGTTATATATGTGTGTGAGAGGGCACTTGACAGCATGTAGAGAGAAACATATGTAGTGTGCGTGATAGGAATCAAGAGTGAGGGCGAGAAAGAAGGTTGATGGAGAAACAGATAAATAGAAAGATAAAGATGCTAGCTAGTGTGCGTTAGAGATAGGAGTCGAGTGGATCAAGGCTGGGTTATGTGTGGGTGTGAGAGAGATAGAGAGAGGGTGCATGTGAGTCACATACAAACAGATATCAGAGAGAAATGAGATCCAGAGAGACGGAGTTTTGTGTCTGCGAGAGAGAAAGATATTTCACAACGAGAGTGATAGCTAGAGAGACATATGAGGGAACGCAAGATATCTCTAGGGAAAGAGGGTGTGTGTGAGCGACATACAAGAGAACAATGGAGAAATATGAGACCCTGGGAGATAGAGTTTGTGTTTGTGTGTGAGAAAGGGATATTGAAGAGGAAGAGTCGTAGGTTCTCATATATAAGGAGTGAAAGACATCTCTGTATGAGGGGTGTGCGAGTGGACACTTGGGAATAGTAGAGAGAAATGAGACCCCGGGAGACAAAGTTTTGTGTTTGTGTGAGAGAAAGAGATTCCACATGGAGAATCATAGTTAGAGACACATAGCAGGGAGCAAGATATACTTAGAGAGAGATAGAGTGATGAAGGTCGAGGGAGAGAGTACAGTCAGTGTGTTACGAAGATAAAAGATCATTGTCGACATACAGGTAGCACGAGAGATGCCTGAGAGACGATGAACGCGTATAGGTCCAGAGAGATAGTCCTATATAAGCATGAGTGATAGCTATATGAGGTGAATATCTGGATTAAAGGGGATTCAAATATTTAAACTGGAGATCACGACATCGATAATATCATAACGCAATTTGGTGTATCAAACATGCATATTCATTTGAATTTGGGCACACGTGTAATGTTATATAGTTTATCAATATTGGTGATCCATTAGATTCTTCAATTACAAACAATGCATGGTTGATATGCAATTAATGTCTAAACGGGATTACACTATATGTTGTGTGTGTGAAACACATTATACATGTTTGAGAAATTAAAAAAAATCCGCATGAAACACACATTAATTGGAGAAAGTTAGCGAGGAATGCATGCATTGGATTTCAACATAAAGTGGTTTCAAATATTTGAAAATCCAAATTGATGGATACAACCTTATGAATCTGAGATCATGCCATTTGTAAACCATATTTATGTATAAATGGTGTTGTGCTTTTGAAAGTATATATAAAAAATGATGTATATAGAATGTAATTCAAATTGAAAATGGATCCCGCCCGAAAAAAAATAGAATACAAATGGGATTCGAATTGAGTTGGCACGGTAAACGTGCACTCCGCAAAATTTGAACGAAGCGGGGAAAGTCGCAGTAACCGCCCAAAACCAAAATCTGCGAGATGGAAATCACTACTACCTATCCCTGCCATGCAAAGCCTATATGCTGGATTTCTATAGGTTTCGATAGGGGTAGGTTTGTAATTTCACCAAAACATGACGTAACCGCCTCTCACCCGGATTCATACAAGGTGGGCGCCAAAACATAGTGTGTCCTCGGCCGAAATCGACTCCCTCCCCGATTCATATTCATACACGGTGGGCGCCAAAAACAAACTCTCGTCGGCAAATATTCGGTGTATGCGAGATTAACGTCCTATCCCCAACCGACTAATGTTGCTGTGATGTAGTAGAAATTTGAAACGGGGGCTAAGTTTGTAAATTTCTCGCATTTGAGACAAGCGCTCAATACATGGTTCCCCTTCCTCTCTACCTCCCTTTTCCCCATTCATACTCCGTGGGCGCCAAAACACCCTCTCCACCCCACCCTCCCCCGTCCGCCGCCGTCCGGCACCCATCCACCATCGTCCTCCTCCACCATGCCGGAGCTGATACCCCGATGCCGCCGTCCATTACAAGAGATCGACATCTCTCATGCACGCCTTCGGACCGGGATCCTTGCATCCCGTCCTCTCGCTTCATCCCCGCCGTCGTCCACCTTGCCGGCGCCGCTTGTACGACCGTCTCGTCCACCGCGCCCTGCCGCCACCGTCTACCCTCCTAGATCTGCTTCCACGCTGCCGACAGCCATCGCTACCATAGCACTGTCAAATTCTCAGCAGATGTGTACACGGCGCCGCACCAGAGGCGGTACTCTTTCCTATCTGCTCAACTTATTTATCGCAGCAAGAAAATAGATCGCCACTCCTTTACTCTGATTTCTTGTCTTGGTTGCGAAGTTGCCTTTGTCCGGTTCGCACCTTCAGATCCGCCATGGCACGCTCAACACTATACTCCCAATGCTTATGGTTTTCCCTTTTTATATTCCACACTAGTTAAATCACAGTAGACTAAATTTCAAAATTGGGTCAGTCGATATTTCAGAGCTCGCCAGAGTTCGCCGGTGCGATTGAAGGGGCTCGGGTGGTTGTGGGGCCTTGCCGAACGAAGAAAACTCGACGCGGGTGGGGTTTGGGGCGCGGGTGGGGGTGGGGATGGCGGAGGAACATAGGCGATGGGGGTCGGTGGTCCGGCCGGCGGCCCGTGCGGTGTTCTGTATGGGAAGAATCAGAGACGAGGAAGAAGAAGGGTTAGGAGACGTAGGATCTTCATCCAACCGCCTGAAATGGTCGAGAGACAGCTGGGAGTTGCATTCTTAATGCGCTCTGGTTCATCATGTGTGGGCACTGTAGAGCTAACATTTTATTATCCAAAATCTGCTTGCTCTTATTTACCATGTTCGATAGAGCTGGCATGTACGTGATCGATAGGCTTTCAATTACTAGCGGCAATACAACACCATATTTTCAAGCCAGATCCACTTTCCCGATTTATATATCGTGGTTATGGTGTACCCCTGTTATGTACACTATGATCTGCCTAGTTGTTGTGTGCTCTTATTATCATGGTTTGGCAACAAACTCTCTATACAGTATATTATGAACCTATCATCTGCCAGCTATCCTTACTTTTGGAGCCTATTTTTTTGTGTACTTGTGCCAGATTATATAAATGCACGCACCATATTACAGCACACATGAGCTCTCTCATCAGAATCCAGTGATAGCACATAAGTGTTTATAGGGGCGCCCCTATATTAGAATATCATCTGCATTACAAAGATAATCTCACAACTATTTATGTTTTCATGGTTCTCAGATATTATACGCGATTACAGTGAATATCAGAATCCATGCATCAGAAGAATATTGTGGAACACTGCAATGACTTACAAAATTGGCACCAGGGCATTGAGTGCCATTCTGGAAGCAATGAAACTCGTACGCTCCCCACCTGTTGATTCTTGTTTAGAATATCATCCTATTGACTATTCTAAGTTCGAGGAGTCAAAGGCAGATGGCCTATCCTGTTCACCCATCAAGGTGCATGTTCTAATTTTGCAAGGTTTTATTGATTGCGCGTATCTTGCATATGTTGTCTTGCATTTCTTCTACTTTGTTGCACCGTCATCTGCTTAGTTTACTCATCATATAACTCGAGATGCCATGTTTTTCTACTCAAATGTTGTTCTTGTGCATCAGACATCAAAAAGGAAGAGGGTGATTGCCGAACCTGAAGGAGCACCGGCAAAGTCCTTGAAAAACGTGGTGGTGCCGAAGAAATCAGACAGCGCCCCACTTATATTGGTTGTGCAACCAGTGACACAAAACATAGGACCGACTCCAACAGACAGTACACATACTTCACTGGCCACACCACTAGCCCCACCACACAGGACCTGCATCCATAGCACCAGCCATACCACAGAAAAATCCCACTCCAGCAAAAAGTACAGCAAGTCCACCGGCAAATTCCTGCAGATTGGAACCCCATTCCATTTATTCCCAGTTTAAAACACAATGCTTTCAATGTTGTTAGGGACTACGTGCATATATTCCCATCATGGGAAGATTATAGTGAAGACAAACACCATTTTCACATCTTCCTGTCCAACTTATGTGTAAGTGCTATTATTCATGGTTATTATTTTCCTGTTTTCTGCAGATGGAACACATCAATGATTTACATTACATTGTTGTAACTAGGCGAGGGTCAATCTGGATAGTCATGACGAGCAAAGCTTGCTTGTGCTTTTCAAGGAAGCATTGCAGCAGTATCGGTGTTACCTGAGGAAATCACACTTTGATGGCAAGTCTATAAACGAATTTCTGGTGAAGTCTCCTATGCTAAATTTAGAAGACATTGAATGGAAAGACCTTGTTATGCACTGGTCTCGTTCCTAGGATGAGGTACTGTTTATGAAATCACATGACAATTTGAACTTCTACTTTTCCGCATGTGCCTTACGGATCTTTTTTGCAGGAAATCTGCTCGAAGAAGAATTCCGGTTTGAAAAGAACGACAGGATATCGCAAATATGTTGCCCGCTGCTTTGCTCTTGTTAGTACCTGTTGTCCTGTATCAATATACTTGCATACATACCTGGTTCATTATGTGACAGAAGTATGCATGATAGGTTGCTTATCAATTGTTCGCTCCAAATTATCTGATCTATATGAATAGTTACATTAGTGTAGAATATATCCAATGCCAATGAATTTTTTAGCTCTGCATTGTTCTTGTAAGTACATGTTTTCCTTTATCAGTGTACTTATATTGACAGGTAGTTGTTGATGTACCATCACTCTGCAGCTTATTTTCCTTTGCCCTCCATTTTCTACACATCAGATCTATATTTACTCTTACCATAAGGTTGGTCTTCAAGAAGTTTAGCTGTGCATTGCTCTTGGCTGTGCCTTTTGCCTGTATCGCTGCACATACATTTATAGCTACTTGGTTATGTAGCATCACTCTTCATCTTATCTTAAATATTATCCATTTTTTGTATATTATCACATCTATATTTACTCTTAACAAAATGTAGAATAAAGGCAATGCTTATGAAGAAGATTCTGTGTTAACTTCTTGAATTGCCCCACATCAGCATGGACAAGGGCTTTATAGAGCCTGTCTTCACCAGTAATGTAAGTTTGTCCTTCTCAAGCCTTCAAACTTTGTTGTGCATATTTGGTTAGGCATGACTGCAACAACTGTTTATTTTTGGTGTTTGCATCAAATTGCATGTTTAAAGTTTATTATGTAGTTCATAAACAAAAGTTTGTCCTTCTCAATTTAAGTTTTCAGTTGTACAACCAAGTTACTTCTTCATACCATGTAAATTAAACTATACAGAGCAAGTGATCTTCTTTTGCACCGCATGTATGCTACATTCTTCATCCGTAATCCAAGTGGTGTGGTGAACCTACCCACTACAAAGACAAATGTCATATTCTGCAATGTCTTAACTATGAACAATGTCATATCGTTCTACTATTATTTAAACCATCTCTTTATTTGCCAATCTAAAATGGGATAAATTGATAGCACACAAACCATTGATACTTATGAGTTCTTGATCTGTAATCTAGTGGTGTCGTGAAGCTGCCAACTCCTTCACAATGTCATTTCCTGCCATGTCTTGACCTGAACAATACCATATTGTGTTAATGCAATTTTAAACTGTGTCACTTTATTCGTCAGTAAGAAATGTGACGAAATTTCAGCACTGATACTTTTATGTGCAAAACCTGTCATCTGTCTACTTGTTTATCTTTTAGAGTGAGGAAGATATAAGTGTTGAACAAGCACAGTCTCATCATCTTGCTCATTTGCTTGTCTTGCAGCTCCAAATGAGGCTAACCTTTCTTGAACTCTATTGAAGTGCTGACGGTTTTGTATATTATTTTGTCGTCGTGTTTATTTGCATTGGTGGCAATCTTTGCCCAGTGTATGTAATCTGCTGTCTGCTTGTGTTTATTATCATAGTGGCAAACTTTGATGCCCACTGGATGTAATATGCCGTAATTTTCTTTATTGTATAGTCTAGGTTTTTTAATTATTCACGATGCCGCAGTTATTTTACTGTATATATATCATGTCTTCGCAGTAAACCGGCCATACCGTAAAATTACGGTACATAATCGGGCCGTCATGCAATCACGATGTATGATCTGCATCATGGGCCCCATCAAACTGGCCCACTTGTAGATTCGGGCCTTTAATAGGCCGAGTAACCCCCTGTCCTCTTTTCGCAAGAAAACTCAATGGGCTTTTAGGAGGCTGAGAAGTAGGTTGGGCCTGAAACGTGCAAAATAGCTCACGGGCCGGCAGCAGCCCAAAATGGACCCCGGCCCATGATTGCGCGAATCAATTCACGGGCTTTTAACAGGCCAAAGTTGTCTCGGTCCTTGTTTGGCCCAATCAGATATCGGCTGCGAGCAGGCCGGATGCAAACAGGGCCGTAGTTAGGACCAACTATATGACGGGCTTTTAACAGGCCGAAATTAAAATAGGGCCGAAATGTTAAATGGGCCCTTAACAGGCCGAAACTAATATCAGGTCGAATTACTAAATGGGCCTTTAGCAAGTGGGCCCAAAAGCATATCGTCCAGTCAATGAGCCGAATCTGATATAGGCCATAATTGAGGCCAAAGCCTCTTAAAGGGTCGGACCTGATCTGGGCCATGATTTGGCCCAGAAAGTGGGAGGCTTTTAATGGGCCGGATCTTATATGGGCCATTATTAGGCCCGGAACATGGCAGGCCATTAATGGACCGGATCAAATATGGGCCGGCATTTGGCCCAAAACATGGCAGCCAGTTAATGGGTCGGCCTACTAGGGTCCTCAAAATCTTGTGGGCCTACAGATGGGCCGACCCATTAATGTCGGCGAAATCTCGTGGACCTTTAGCTGGGTCGGCCCATTATGATCCGCAAGAATTTTGTGGGCCTTTACCTGGGCCGGCCCATTACAGCACACAAAAATCTTGTGGGCCTTTACCTGGCCGGCCTATTATGGCCCACGAAATCTTGTGGGCCTTTAGCTGGGCCAGCCCATTATGGTCCGCAAAATCTCGTGGGCCTTTAGCTGGGCCGGCCCATTATGGTCTGCAAAATCTTGTGGGCCTTTAGTTGGGCCGGCCCATTTAAACTTGATGGGCCCTGCCACGTGTCGACGTATCATAGGCGCCTTCTGTCCAATGAGTGGATGACATCTGTCCCAACGATGAGCCAACATGTGTTTCCTCCAGCCAATGATGATTTTACACGTGGAAAATCCCCATTGGTCGGGGCTGTTAACGGGTTATCGGATCCAAAACCCGACCCGATAGCTTAACGGCGTTCCGTTACGGTGGATGCCACGTGTCGGTCACCCTTGACGAAAGCACTTCTGTGACGCGCGATTTATCGTCATGGAAGTGGACACTTCCATGATAATAATTTTGGTAATGTCATGGAACACTTCTACGATAGCACATGTATGACTATCTTGATTCTGTCATAAAATCGTCATGGATGTACATGCATGACAAAAAACGCGACCTACTGTGACAAACACGTATCATCACGGAAGTGTATTTTTTTTGTAGTGCGAGGCCCTCCTGCAGGCGGAACCGGACGTCCTCGACTTGAACCAAGCGGTGCACTCGTCCGTGCAGAGCGCCCGCACGCTCCGCGTGAATGAGTAGCTGGAGGCCGAGGACAACCACGATGCAGAGACACACGTCGCCAGCTCTGACTAGTTTCGTTGGCAGCCAAAGACAGCGAGGCCGTCTCGTTCCTGAGCGATGATAGTTTTTCTTTATGTTGTTGTTTTTATCGATCTTTTCTTTGTGAAAAACATATATTGTTATGCAAGTCATCGACTTGGGTCAGTCTACCATTTCAAAGCGGTTGGATGAATATCCTCGTCTCTAACCCTTCTTCTTCACCTCTTCTTCTTCACAAGCAGACCACCACCGCGCAGGCGTACGGATACTCCCCAACATCTTTGTTGGATAAACATACTCTATGAACGAAAATTATGTGTCAGCGGTAGGATGGCATAGTTTGGTTTGTTCACATGCGACAACACGTGCCAGGGAGGGTGCGTTCCCTTGGTTGGGTTTGCGGCGTGCAGGAGCGACTGTGTGAGGGTGCGGTGCGACCGCGGCGTGCAGGAGCGACTGTCGGTGTCAAAACCGGCGGATCTCGGGTAGAGGGTCCCGAACTGTGCATCTAAGGCTAATGGTAACAGGAGGCGGGGGACACAATGTTTACCCAGGTTCAGGCCGCCTCGATGGAGGTAATACCCTACTTCCTGCTTGATTGATCTTGATGATATGAGTATTATAAGAGTTGATCTACCACGATATCGTAGAGGCTAAACCCTAAAACTAGCCTATGATTCTGATGATTGTTGTCCTAAGGACTAAACCCCCCCGGTTTATATAGACACGGAGGGGGCTAGGGTTACACAGAGTCGTTTATAGAGAAGGAGATCTACATTTCCGAATTGCCAAGCTTGCCTTCCACGCAAAGGAGAGTCCCACCCGGACACGGGACGAAGTCTTCAATCCTGAATCTTCATAGTCCAATAGTCCGGCCAAAGTATATTGTCTGGCTGTCTGAGGACCCCCTAATCCTGGACTCCCTCAGTAGCCCCTAAACCAGGCTTCAATGACAATGAGTCCGGCGCGCAGATTGTCTTTGGCATTGCAAGGCGGATTCCTTCTCCGAATACTCCATAGAATATTTTGAACACAAGGATCGTGTCCGGCTCTGCAAAATAATTTCCACATACCACCGTAGAGAGCACAGTATTTTACCAATCTAATCTGCTGACAACTTTTCATAGCGTGACATCACACCGTGGCCCGGTCATTATGCGAACCGTTTTTCTTAACCTGCCATCGCACATATCACGAGGCGGTTTTATTGGCACGTCTTGTTGGAGCCGAGATCGTGTCCCCTTATCACGGGATTGTCATCAATATAGGTGTGGGTAACCCAACCACGCCATCAATCGTGGCGCTTGGGGAATAAGCGATTTTACCAGGCAAGTGGGGAGGCGCACAGTTTCTACCGCCTTTATAAAGATATAGGGTTTCTCCTTTTTCACCCATGCCTTCTTCTTCCTTCGATCATCCATTCTTGCAGGCTCGAGTTCCAGCACCCAAGTTCTCACCTTCTCCGTAATGCCATTCCAAACATGGCCAAAGCGGGAGGCAAGTGGATGGCCTCCTCTGTTACGGAGGAGGACATCACGAAGCTCCGGGAGGCCGGATACTTGGCCGCAGACATCACGCACACCGGCTCCCGGACGCAGGGCAGATCGTCCCTACTCCGGAACCCCACGAGAGGGTTGTGTTTCTTGCCCACTTCGTCCGTGGACTAGGATTTCCTCTCCACCCATTTGTCCGCGGGCTCATGTTTTACTATGGGCTATATTTCCATGATCTGGCCCCCAATTTCATCCTCAATATCTCGGCATTCATCGTCGTGTGCGAGGCCTTCCTCCGCATCAAGCCCCAGTTCGGTCTGTGGCTGAAGATCTTCAACGTGAAGCTGAAGATAGTGGTCGGCCAGCAAGTGGAGTGCGGAGGCACCATGGTGGGCAATATGCCCAACGTCACCTGGCTCGAAGGCTCCTATGTGGAGACTGTGAAGGGTGTGATCAATCGGGGTGGTTCTATATCACCAGCAGCATGAACTCCTCTTGGCGGCCCCCAAATTCGATCTGGCATACCCATGCAAACACCTCCTGGAAAAGGAAGGGTTTAGCTTTGGCATGAGCAGTGGATGACGGGACTCGAACTATGTCAAAAATATGATAAGAAAGAAAATCAAGCATCGACATGGTCCGGTCATGCAATTCCATGGGTCCTTCCGTGTCAAATACGGGCATTCAATATGTAGAATTGACCCGCCGAACAGGAGGCGCTTGCGAGAGCTCTTTGACACTGACTTTAAAGACATCTAGAACGTGTTGTTCAAGGCCGCCGAGGTGCCTCCTCCCATTACCGAGGATCGCGAACTCAGCGCAAAGCGCCGCGCCAATCCGGTAAGCTATCTGTATTTCACAAGATGTGCCTTTCCCAGTATGTTCGTGGGTGGAATCAAAGCCTCCATGTCGATTTAACGAGGATTTGGGTAGCGGCAATGAGGCGGATCATTATCTAGCTCCACTACGAAGATCCAACAACAGCTCTCATAGCGGAATCTTTGTTCGTGACCTCTGAGGTGTCGGAGAAGAAGGCTAAGAAGAAGGCCACAAGGACCAGGAAAGGTCTCCGGCGCAAGGTTGTGTCGGACTCATCGTCCGAAGACACCGAGGCTCACTCCTCCAACGAAAACAAGGAGGAGGAAGAGGAAAAACTCCCCCCCCCCCAAACTGGGGGGGAGGGAAGAAAAGGAAGGCCACCCCATCTGGGGAGGCCGAAGGGTCCAATAAGGGAAAGACCCTCCCTCTGGACCACTCCACAACGGCCGCCTACAACGATGAGGAGTAGTTGCCCAGGGACAAGCCCCTGGCGAAGTCGTAAGTATCCGGACGCTATAATACTTCCAGTATGTTTTGCTTTATTGCTTCTTATCATGTTAAATATGATCATGCAGTCCGTCCAAAGCCCGCATCAACTTATCCTCCTCGGAGGGGTCTTTGAGCGCGTTGGCGATGAACATCGATTCGCTACCGACGGCCACCACCCCCTGGCCCGTGGACGACACCGAGGTGTTGTCTCAGAGGATACCGGGCCAGGGGGGACAGTTCTGGAGGCTCCCCAAGGCGAAATCGCCGACGCCAGGCAAATGGGGGGGAGACCCCCATGGATTCTGATGAGGGGGGTCGCAGCAAGTTTGGCCCCAAACCGGATACTGCGCCAGAACCTCAAGTGGTTTCGGATTCAGGCAGGCGGCCCTCGCTAAGGGGGGCGAGCCGTCTGTGCCGATGACCTCTGTCCATCCAGAGGCATTGGACAACTTGCTAGAAGCGCTTCACTGCGCTTCCATTGATGTAGAACACCGTACTCTTATGAGTACGGTGATTCTGAGATTCGATCGCGTAAAGTGGATTGACCGATCGTCGCCGACCTCCTAACGAGCTTTGAGGTAAGTAATTAAATTATGAGAGAATATCAGCATAGGCGGTAGCCCCGACGCTTTGTTTTGTGTTGGAAACAAAAGCGAGCAGAGAGGATCAAATAACATCCACGAGAGTCTAATCATATTATGTCTATGTGAATAAGCGAGCATCGGCTTCTTTGGCAGTCTTTGCCGTCTTTGCGGAGGTCTCCGAACTGAAACGGGGCCTAGGGTGGACCGAGGAAGAGCTCGGCCTCGTGAAGAGGCAGCTCGAGGAGAACAAAGGTAAGTGATACCTCGTATGTATGTCATATAAAGGAAAAATTGTTGATGCTAATAGAAGCATCATGAATTTAATAGGGGCCACGACCGAAGTGGTGGCCCTTAAGAAGGCGTTGTCCGAGGCCGAGGACAAAGCGGCCAAGGAGCGCACCAAGCGCGAGAAACAGGAGGCTCGAGTTGGCGAGGTCCAGCAAGAGCTCCAAGACTTCGTCAAAAAATACGAGTCCTTTGAGCGTGACTCCAAGGCTTGCAAGTCCGAGCTTACGAAGGCCTGATGAGTGTGCAGGATGCCAAAGTTGAAGCCCAAAAGGCCCTCCAAGAGGTTCAAGCAGCCAAGAAGATTGCGGCGGGTAATACACTCAATATGCAAAGCAAGCATGTGAAGGAGAATTTCTTTTTACTTGCAATTTGGAGCTCTCCGGGAGCATTAGCAGATCTGCATGTGACATTTTGATCTTGTGAGTTTTACCGTGAGGAAGGGAGCTCGGCGGAGTTGTTCTTGTCCTAGTATATTGGGGCGAACACCGATGCCCTTGAGCGACCGGTTAAAGCAAGCTGGTCGAACTTCTAAAGCTGCCATAAGCTGGCCATGAAGGATCTCATAGTCTGGATGTGGCCTTGCGAGCCCTATAGCGACTACTTGACTGTGTAAAGCGGCTTGTGAAATGGCGCGTGGCTTGAAGTCATAAAGTGGTCGATCTGTATTGAAGGTCTTGTGAGGGCCTTGGCCCGTCTGGCCTTTGGCGAAGATGGATGCCGAGAAATTTGGTAGCGGAGGGGCCCGAAGGGCAAGGAACATCAGCTGCCGAATAGTATTATGACAATGTCTGAAGGGTGCCGCCTTGTGGCGAGATGAATGTCTTTGAGGATGTAATATTTGAATGAATGTACTCATGTCATCACGTAATATGAAAAGCGAGTTCATGTGCGCTATATAGCGCTTGTTGATTTAAAATATTACCTTCATGCGGCCGTTTATAAAGTCTCGAGTTGGCTAGTCGTCGACCTGCCCCCATGTAACTAATCTTTGGGGTGTTCGGGATAAATCTAAACACTCTTTATCCAAAGTTTTGGTCCTTTAAGGAGGTGTTTAGCGCAACGAACAAGGCAATCGGACTATACAGCTTTATCACTCTCACTTAGCCATAGAAGTCTACAATTTTAAATTTTGGCGAAGCCCCTAGTATTCGGAAGGCCGAACTTGGGGCGCTATACACGCCTAAATTGGACAAGGCCGATTTCTCACCTGAAGCGGAAAAAATCTTTTAGGATTTGAGACCTCTCGAACAGCGACCAACTCTCACCTCATCATGACAGTCAATTTTCGGCTTTCTCTACTAAGGTGCTTGTCCGGAAGAACCAGGACACAATCGCAGTAGTTCTCCCTGTGCTACCTTAGCCGATATAGCGGAATGTAAGGTACCAAAACATGGAAGCCAGGAAAACCCAACTATTGACCCAAGACATGATTCGGAGCTGATGCATATAATGCTATAAGTTCGGGGTGCCGCACTATCGGAAGTGTTCGGACTTTTCTTGCCATGTTATGGGGTACACTAAAGCCCCTGGCGAACTGGACGTACCAAAATGTCCGGGTGCAATCTGTAATAAATAAACAGTAAAGGAAAAGGATAAAGAAATGTAATAGTAAGCTGACGCTGTACATTATTTTCCATTGTTATTTGAATAATACGCCAAGGCGTATGTGTACAAGTAGTGCGATAAGCGGAACATGACTGTTTGACACGTCCTGACCAAGAGCGAGTTGCGTGCGGGTATGTAAAACAGGTATAACGATCGTTATCAGAGACCACCAGAGGATTCCCTTGTACGGCGAAGCTTCTTGTCTCCTTGGTGTGTCCGTCCAGCTATGGGTCCGATAGTCGGGCTATCGGAAGAGCCTCCCGGAGATAGGGACCTGAATGGAAAAAGGTGTAAAGATACACGGATCCAGGGGCGGTCGAACCGCATTGTGGACCGTGTCATAGGCGTGCCTCCGCCTATGCCCATGGTATTTTGAGTGCATAATTATGTACGCGCGGTGCAAATTTCGCCGCTTGACTGGGAATAGGACGGAGGCCAAATTGCTAGTCGAGCTTTGGACGTGCCGAATGATCCTGTTGCAGGGTACTCTGGACTCGCTTAATGGTGTCCGGGGGTTTTATCGCCGAATTGGCAGTCTGCCTAAGAAGGATGCTTTGTACTTCTGCTGCGAGGGCCGCAGTGTGCT
Organism: Aegilops speltoides; assembly: GCA_021437245.1. NCBI lineage: Eukaryota > Viridiplantae > Streptophyta > Magnoliopsida > Poales > Poaceae > Aegilops > Aegilops speltoides. The sequence continues at coordinate 315,448,237 of CM038144.1, read as the reverse complement.
CCTCCGTACGGAGCGAGCGCTCTGCGTTTCCTTTGACTGTTATAACCTCGCAAGGTCTTGGCATTTTGAGCTTGAGGTATGCATAATGCGGTACTGCATTGAATATGGCGATTGCGGTTCATCCGAGCAGTGCGTGATAGCCACTGCGAAAGGGGACGATATCGAAGATTAACCCCTCGCTTCGGAAGTTGACTGGAGATCTAAAGACCACTTCCAGTGTGATTGAGCCCGTGCAACAGGGCTCTACACCTGGTATGACACCTTTAAAGGTGGCTTTTGTGGGTTTGATTCTTGAGGGGTCGATGCCCATTTTGCGGACTGTGTCCTAATAGAGCAGGTTCAGGCTACTGCCACCGTCCATAAGGACTCGTGTGAGGTGGAATCCGTCAATGATGGGGTCAAGAACCAATGCGGCAGAACCGCCATGATGGGTGCTGGTAGGGTGGTCCCTACGATCGAAAGTGATCGGACAGGAAGACCATGGGTTGAACTTTGGGGCGATTGGCTCCATCGCGTAGACGTCCCTTAGTGCATGCTTTCGTTCCTGCTTGGGAATATGGGTTGCGTATATCATGTTCACCGTTTTCACTTGGGGAGGAAATTTCTTCTGTCCTCCTGTGTTCGGCGGCCGAAGCTCCTCGTCGTCGTTGCTATGCAGCCCCTTTTCCTTATTTTAGGCATTCAACTTGCCTGCCTGTTTGAACACCCAGCATTCTCTATTGGTGTGGTTGGCTGGTTTATCGGGGGTGCCATGAATTTGACACGAGCGATCGAGTATGCAGTCCAAACTAGACAGGCCCAGATTGTTTCTTTTGAATGGCTTTTTCCGCTGACCGGACTTAGAGCCACTGAATCCGGCATTAAGCTTGCGTTTATTGACGTTATCGCCATTGTTTGGCGCTTAATATGCATTGCGTGCGTGGCTTGTTGCTATCTCTGGCGTCTGAAGTGCCGGGATTTTTTGATGTGATGTTGCTCTGAGCCAGCTAGCTATCTTCGCTTTGCAAAGCGGGTCATGAGTGTCATGAGGGCTGCCATGGACTTCGGCTTCTCTTGGCCGAGGTGTCGGGCGAGCCACTTGTCGTGGATGTCATGCTTAAAGGCCGCTACGGCTTCGGCATCCGGACAGTCGACAATTTGGGTCTTTTTAGTTAGGAACCGAGTCCAGAATTTCCTGGCTGACTCTCCAGGCTATTGGGTTATGTGACTTAAGTCATCAGCATTCGGTGGTCGCACATAAGTGCCCTAGAAGTTGTCAAGGAATGCGTCTTCCAGGTTCTCCCAGCTGCCAATGGAGTTTGTCGGCAAGCTATTCAGCCAATGTCGAGCCGGTCCTTTGAGCTTAAGTGGGAGGTACTTGATGGCATGTAGATCATCGCCGCAGGCCATGTGAATGTGGAGAAGGAAATCTTCAATCCATACGCGGGGTCTGTTGTACCATCATATGATTCAATGTTCACGGGTTTAAACCCTTACGAATTCATGATCCATTACTTCATCAATGAAGCATAGGGGTGTCTTGGCGCCTCTATGTCGGGCTACATCACGAGCAATTCAAATGAGTGCAGTCTGCTGTATTGCCCCCGGCGGATTTGTTTTTAGTATATCAGCGTGACGGTCATCGTCTGGCGTTGAAGCAACGCCCGTGATCCGTGAATCGATCTTGGTATCTGCTTTGTTTTCCAATATGTCTTGCAGGTCCTGCGTGTAGCCCTGGGCCTTAGTGTTTTTGTTAGGTTGGCTGTGGGGTGCGGGCTGGTGTTCGGGCTGATACACCTCTTTGTCTCAGCCACGAGGTGCTCGGTCAGCCGCATCGAGCGCTGGTAGTGTGGGCTTTAATGCCTCCTCCTTGAGCTGAGGTAGCAACATGTGCTTTGGGTAACTTTTGGTTGGGCATTCGAGTCCGTATTCCTCGGCTGCCAGGACCTCCAGGCTTTTTGCAGTGGCTATAAGCCGGCGCTTGAAGCGCTCCTGCTCGACGAGATCCTCCGGCACGATGAATTCTTCGTCGCCAAGGCTCACTTCGTCTTCGGAGAGGGGCATATAATTGTCATCCTCTGATTCTCCATCCGTTGCCTGTTCCTTAGGGCTAGCTTGCCCATCCTCCCGTTCGGCCTTCTTGAAGCCTGGCTGGGCGGGATTGTATTCGTCTTTGGCACCATCCGGATTGCTATCATCTCTTGTGCCGGTATCGGTGTTTTTGCTATGGCGGGGCTTAGAGCGGTGCCTATGACGCCGATGCTTCGATTGCTTTTCGAGGGGATTATCCTATATTGCCTCATCGCCATCGCCTTCTTTGGGGGTGTCCACCATGTATATATCGTATGATGAGGTGGTTGTCCAGCGCCCTGTGGGCGGTGGTTCCTGTTCTTCTCCTGCATCGTTGTCCATACCGTCGATGTCTTTGGAGTCAAAGTCAAGCATGTCGGTTAGGTCATTGACAGTGGCTACCAAGTGGTTGGTGGGTGGGCAATGAATTTCTTCGTCGTCAGCTTCCCACTCAAGCCGGACATAGTGTCGGTGTACTAAGGTAGGGGTACCTCAGTACCCCAACTTATGCATGAGCGGCAACAGACTCCCGTGGCTGGATCTACCACATGCTTGCGGAGACCATTTCTGCTCCATATCAAGCCATTCAAGAACAAAGTGTACAAGACAGAAGATCGAGACCCGGCAAGAGGAGCTTGCCAGGAAGGCCGCCCTGAGCTCAAGAGTTACATCACTCACGCAAGGCCACTGGCAGAGGAGCTCGCCGGGGAGACTAGAAGACTACATCATAGAAGACACGCCTCGGCGCTTCTACGCGCCCGGCGAGGCCCGGGGAGCGACAAGTTATAAAGCCCGACAAGCTCCGGGTCCGGCAAGATCAAGACCCGGCAAGGTACTTGCCGGGAGAGCTGCGCGTGCCCGCACTCCAGCTCATCGCCCACGCGTCGCCTTCGCTCTCTCCGAGGGCAGCGTGGCGGGTGTCAGTGCAACTTTGAGGTGCGGTGGCACTCCACGGTGGTGGATCCATCGCCGTGGCAGACGGAGACGCAAGGGCGGGAACTTTTGGGGTCGACGGCGACGGGCATTAAATGTCCTTGTCCCCCTCTGTCAAAAGTAGGTAGAATCCACTGTTCAAACACTGTAGCTGCACTGTTCCCGCACTGTTCCAACTACCACCTCTTTTACATTTTTACCCCTCTACCCTACGTTGACACCTGTCGGTGACCCCTTGCCCTATAAAAGGAGGCCCATGCACAACGTAGGGGGGGTTCGGATCCTGGGCAACTCTCGCGCCCTAGGTTCGGCTGGTTCGACTCACTCAACACAACACCACCATACGCTCGCATTCTTGAGCAAGATCAAATACAACACAAAGCAGCAAGAGGGTTTCTGCGTCCATCGCGGCCGGCCGGGTAAAACCTCGCCCGCGTCGTCGCCTCGATCTGCTCTCTGTGCCTCCTCCGCCCTCGTATCCGCACTCACGAAGGGCCCGGCCCCATAGGTGCTTCGCGGGGGCGTGCCCCCTCGCGTCCGTCTCCGACATCTTTAGCGCGGCCGGTAGGGGCGTCGAGGTTGTGCGGACTGATCCGGCGTTAGCAGCGCCTCTTCATCAACCTCTCCGGCTTCATCGGCGACTTCATCAACAAGCTGCGCCATGGCCCCAAGACGAGGGCTTCAAGGTTGCAGAACCGTCTGCGTCTCACCCGCCGCCACCGGAGCGGTGGGCGGAGGAACGCCAGCGGAAGGGTGGACACCGGCGAGGGTACTCGCGGGCGCCACAGATCTGAGGGCAGGAGCGGATGACCACGCCTCGGCCTCCGTGGATCCACGTCCATCTCAGCGTCACGACGACCAGCAGCGCCATACCACGGAGGTGGTATCCGCCCTCACCGGAGCGGGACGCGTGAGGAGCTCGCGGATGTTCCGGACCACCGTCCGGACACGCAAAGCGAAGGCGCCGGGGAGGACCTCGCTCCTTCTAACTTGTTAGGAGTCGGCGTGTCCCGCCCCCGCACTTTCTCGCTCCGCTTCCCGCCACTTCTGCCGAAGCGCTCACAAGAGCGCAATGCTCCTCGACTTCCTCTAGCCGCGGACAAGGCCAAGGCGGAGGGCTACCATCGAGCCTGGTCGCCTTCGCCAACAATAATCCACTCACAGGCCGGCGGCGGCCGCGGCCGCGCAAGCTGAGAAGACGAAGGCCAGCGGTATTCAGACCGCCGGAGTGCGACTACCGTGCACTCCCCGCCATGGAAGCGAAAACGCCGCCGCCGGAACAACGCCGACGACGGCTCCACAGCATCGCCGGATCCGCTGAGCTCGCGGGATCAACGCCAAGTCCTTGACGATCGGCGGCGAGAACGCTTCGGACCACGATCGAAGGCCCGTAGAGACTCGGCGACATCGTATTCAGACGAAGCACTGCCGACGCCGTTGCTATCGGCGAGCGAAAGCGACTTGCCGTGACGCGGCAGGCTGCCTGCGCTCACCCGTGAGCTGCAAGGCGCGTCAGCGTCCAAACATGAAGAATTTCAAGCCCGACGGCTCGGAGAAGTACGACGGCAAGACGCACCTCGGAATTTCTCGGTGTCTACACCATCGCCGTCTGAGCTGCGGGCGCGACGAGAAGATTCTGGCGAACTACTTCCGCTCAGGCTTAGGCCGAACGCTCGCTCTGGCTTATGCACTTCTTGGAGAGCTCCATTTCTTCCCGGCGGACCTTTGCCATCGGTTTGTCGGGCGCCTTCACCGGGCGGCCTAAACCCCACGGCCGAGAGTGATCTCCACATTTTGGCCCGAAGGAAGGAGAATCCTCGCGCAAGTACATCCAACGCTTCAGCCGTGTGCAGCACAACATCTCGACGGCGTCCACCTGCGCGGTTATCAGCGCGTTCCATCGAAACGTCGCGTAACGCCGCATGCGTGAAGAGATGGCGATGACCAAGATCCGGGATGTCGTGAGCTCTATGCTCGGCTGATAATGCGACGCAGCGGAAGAGGAGGAGGCTCCCGGGAGATCTTTGGCCAGGAGGAAGCGACTCGACGACGCCGCCCGCAAAGAAGCGCCCGGCGAACTTCGTAAGAAGAACAAGGAAGTGCTTGCCGTCGAAAAGTCCGCAAAGAAGCTCCGCCAAGCGGACACGAGCTGGCAACTCCGGCAAGAGCTTGCCTCGTGGGACGGCAGCCGACAAGGGACGGCCCCCGCAAGCGATATCGCAAATCCACCGCACCAAAGGCCACGATCTTTACTGGCGCAATGGCGTCGACTATCTCGTCGAGCAGCAAAAAGCGAGTACTGGGCGCGACAAGGAGAGGGCCCAAGGTGGCGGGGAGAACCAAGAAGCGGCCGCTCAATGGTCGGGAGGACCTTCGGCAAGGCCAAGCGGCGACAAGGAGATCGACCTCCCGAGCGCGACAAGGATGAAGACGACGACGAGGAATATGGAGGATGAGGATGACAGCGAGCAGGAGTTCCGAAGGCCACGGAGGTCCTATCGCCGGCGGTGGCGCCATCGCACACTTCCACCGCCGGCTAAAGCGTTGGGGTGCGTGAAGTGAATGCAGCGGAGCCACCCGTAGAGTCGCGCAGGCTCCTCAAATGGTCCAGCACGCCCATCATTTTTGACCTCGAGGATCACCCTGACCGCACCACCGCGGTCGGGTGCTTGCCGATGCTGGTCTCGCCCACCATCCGCAACCTCAAGGTCACCAAAATGTTGATTGACGGCGGGGCCGGGCTGAACCTGATCTCCTCTGCCGTGATCAAGAAACTCCAAATCCCGTGATGGCGAGCTCAAGAGACCGGTTCTTTCAAGGAATCAACCGGGAAGGAGCAAGCCCAAGGAAAGATCACTCACGGTGACCTTTGGCGGGAGCTCAATTTCAGGATCGAGCGCATCACTTTTCGACGTCGCCGATATTCCGCTACCATACAACGGAATACTCGCCGCCCGTCACCTCGCCAAGTTCATGGCGGCTTCCCATTATGCTTATAACGTACTCAAGATGCCGGGGCCGATAAGCGCCATCACCGCGTCCTGGCGACAAGAAAGATGCGCCATCTGCGCCGACAAGATCTCCGGGATGCGGCGGCAGCAGCCGACAAGAATACACTTGCCGCTGAAGCTCCGGGGAAGAAGACGAAGACCAAGTCCGCAAGCGCCCGAGCCCACTCCGCAAGCGCACCTCTTCGAGTGTTGCGCTGCTGTCGAGGACGCCCCGTCGAGCTCCGCCGGCAAGGGTAAAAAGGGAATGGCTGCTCCGCCGGCAACCAAGAAGGTATCCGCCAAGGAGGACGGCACTGGTAGTACCTTCACCATCAGTGCCACTCTTGACAGCAAATAGGAAAGCGCGCTCGTTGCTTTCCTGCGGGCGAATGTCGATGTGTTTGCATGGCAACCATCCGACATCCCGGTGTTCCTGTGAAGGTAATTGAGCACAAGCTTGCCGTTTGCCCTCATGCGCCGCCCGTCAAGCAAAAAGTAAGGAAGCAAGCCGTGGGCGCCAAGAATTCATCGGCAAGAAATCAAGAAGCTAGAGGCAGCAGGCCTAGTTAGAGGTGTGATCCATCCGACGTGGTTAGCAAACCCGATCGTCGTCGCAAGGCCAACGGAAATGGAGGCTGTGTATAGACTTCACCGATGTAAATAAAGCATGTCCCAAGGATCCATTCCCCTTGCCGCGCATTGACCAGATTGTTGACTCCACTGCCGGATGTGAGCTACTCTGTTTTCTTGATGCATACTCAGGCTATCACCAGATCTTCATGGCCAAAGAGGATGAAGAGAAGACTTCGTTTATCACTCCATGTGGCATCTATTGCTTTATACGCATGCCATTTGGACTGAAGAATGCAGGATCAACGTTTGCAAGGGTAGTGTATACTGCTTTTGAGCCACAGATTCACAGAAATGTAGAGGCTTACATGGATGATATCGTGGTGAAGAGCAAGAGCAGGGATACGCTGATCCAAGATTTGGAAGAGACATTTCAGAACCTGCGCAAGATACAGCTTAAGTTGAACCCCGAGAAGTGCGTCTTTGGAGTTCCCTCCGGCAAGCTTCTCGGGTTCTTTGTGTCACAGAGAGGGATCGAAGCCAACCCCGACAAGATTAAAGCCATTGAGCAGATCGAGGCCCCGAAGCGAGTCAAGGATGTCAGAAGGCTCGCAGGTTGTGTGGCTGCCCTCAGTAGGTTCATTTCAAAGTCTGAGGAGCGCCCTACCTTTCTTCAAAATCTTGAAGAAGGCAGGCCCCATGAAATGGACTCCGGAAGCGGAGGCAGCGCTGCAAGATTTGAAACGGTACCTAACCTCCACCCCAATACTTGTCGCACCTAGACCACAGGAGAAGTTGCTGCTATACCTAGCGGCAACCAACCAAGTGGTTAGTGCTGCGCTAGTAGCGGAGAGGGAGTCCGACGAGGAGGCTACACCACCGGCAAGCGAGTCCAGCGACAAGCAGGGGGCGGCTCCGACAAGCTCTGGCCCCGACAAGGACAACTCTGCGCAGGGACAGGATGAGGTGCGGAAAAAGATGGTGCAGCGCCCAGTGTATTTTGTAAGCTCCCTTCTCCAGGGAGCTAGATCAAGATACTCTGGTGTGCAAAAGTTGCTTTTCGGCCTCCTCATGGCCTCAAGAAAGCTGCGCCATTACTTCCAAGCACACGAGATAACAGTGGTCACTCGCTTCCCGCTGAAGAGGATATTGCACAACCCAGAAGCAACAGGCAGGATCGTTGAGTGGGCACTAGAGCTGTCGAGCTTTGGACTCAAGTTTGAAAGTACTTCAACCATACAGAGCCGGGCTTTGGCAGAATTTATAGCAGAGTGGACCCCAACACCTGATGAAGAAGTCCAAGAAACGAGTACACCCGCATAAGAAGCGACAGTGAATGGGTAATGTACTTTGATGGTGCCTTTCGCTGCAAGGCGCCGGTGCCAAGCGTCGTACTCATCGCTACCACCGGAGAGCACCTCAAGTATGTCATCCAGATGCACTTCCCAAGAGAGCAAGCGACAAACAACACTTGCCGAATATGAAGGTTTGCTTGCGGCCTCGTGGATTGCGGCGAACTTGGAATCGAGGAAGTTGATTGTGCGGGGAGATTCTCGGTTGGTGGTCCGCAAGTTAACAAGAGCTATCGAGCCCTTTGATGGAAGCTTATGTAGATGAAGTGAGGAAGCTTGAGGGCGCTTTGAAGGTCTGCAGATGGAGCACATCCGAGAGCTCGAGAATGAAATCGCAGATGGCCTTTCAAAGTGTGCTTGATGAAGTTACTGTGGAACCGAGGACCTTCTTGCTCAAGCTGACTCAACCCTCCGTCACACCATCAATTGGGCAGTCCAAGAAGAAAGTTGGTCTCCGGCGACTACTTGCGGCGGATCTCCCCGAGGCCGCCGCCAAAGTCCCAGGATCAGCGGCGTAACGCTGAGGAACAGTTTGCTCCTGCAGATCCTCGGATCTGTGCGATCGAAGCAAGTGTTCCCGACAAGCCTTGCCCCGGCAAGCTTGCCGGGGGACCTTCAGCTCCGGCAGAGCCAGAGATTCTTGCCGTAGAAGCTGAGGTTCCCGCAGCGGCCCTCATGCCTTTAGTCCTTGCCGTCGAGCCCCAAGCTCCGGCATGGGCGCAGCAGATCATCCGTTTCTTGCAAGCTGGAGAACTTCCCGACGACCCGGAAGAAATAGAAAGGATAACCAGACAGTCAAGTATGTACGGTTAAGTGGACAACGAGCTGTATGTAAGAAGGCTCAATGGTGTCGGTCAAGTGCATCTCCGGGGAAGATGGGCCGAAAGTTGTTGGCGAGAGATACGGAGGCATCTACGGCCACCACATTGGCGCCAAGGGCACTTGCCGGAAAGCTTTCCGGCAAGGGTTCTTTGGCAAAAAGCCCTCAAGATGCTGCGCACTAGTAACCAAGTGTGAAGCGTGCGGTTCCATGCAAAGCAGATTCATCGGCCAGCTCAAGCTCTCCAAACAATCCCTTTATCCTGGCCCTTCGGATGCTGGGGCTCGATATCTCGGCCCCTTCCCGTCTTGTCGGGGCTTTGAGTACTTATGCGTAGCGATCGACAAGTTCACAAAGTGGCGAAGTGGAGCCGATGAGAAAGGTGGCAAAGACGGTCGTGATCAAGTTCTTGGTCGATTGTGTGCGTTTGGGATCCCTAACAGGATTATCACCGACAACGGTACACAATTCACTAGCCGCACCTTCATGCAGTACGTCCAAGACCTTGGCGCCAAGGTCTGTTTCGCTTCTGTTGCTCACACAAGGAGTAACGGTCAAGCAGAAAGGGCCAATGCTGAAGTGCTGCACGGACTCAAGACAAGAACTTTCGACAGGCTGCACAGATGCGGAAGAAATTGGATAGAGGAGCTGCCGGCGGCTCTTTGGTCAATCAGAACGACACCAAATCGAGCCACCGGACAGACACCCTTTGCTCTAGTCTATGGAGCAGAAGCAGTTCTCCCCACGGAACTCGTATACGGATCTCCTCGAGTGCTCGCTTATGATGAGCTTGAGCAAGAGCAACTGCGACAAGATGACGATTGCTCCTTGAGGAGGGGCGTCTCGGCTCTTTATCACGAGCTGCTCGATACCAGCAAGCCTTGCGCCGCTACCATAGCCGCAAGGTCAAAGCCGGAGTCTCGAGGAAGGCGACCTTGTTCTTCGGCGTGTTCATCCGCCAAGAATTCCAACAAGTTGGCCTTGAAGTGGGAAGGCCCTTATCGGGTAAGACAAGTCACGAGGCCGGCGCTGTCCGCCGAGACGAAGAAGGCTTACCGATGAGCAACTCTGGAACATAGAGCATCTTCGCAAGTTTTACCCATAAGGCGCGGTTGCGTGATCCGCTCCGCAACCACCTTTTGTACAAAAGCTTTGCCGATCGTTGCATGTAACCCTTTGTACAAAGCCGGCGCGAGACCCGTGCAGCAATAAAGTTTCCGTGTTTTGCGCTATTTGCCTTTTCCCATGCTCTTCCTTGCTATTTGCATGAGTTATTTGGCATCTTTCGTACGACACGCATATCCGGCAAGCAACAGCACGCCGAAAGGCCATATGCTTTTTCCTTCTTCTCTTTCCTTGTCTCTTAAGCAAGAAGTGGAGGATGAACCACGTGCTGTTCAAGAAAGAGAAGCTTGCCGGAGAACAGCTCAAAATTTTAAATTTTTAAGTTGCCTTCCTTGAACAACCACACTTCGTATGGAAAACTTGTGCTCGGAGGAACCTACCCGTGGATAGCCGCACCTTTATCTTGTTTTCGAGCACGCTCAACGATTTAAGTGAGCTGGGACAAAGTGTTGCGCCCTTGTTTCGTTTTCAAGTTCGCTCAGCAAGCTAGGTGCGTTGCAACAAGCCACGGCAAGGTTGCTTGCCGGTAAGACCTTGGCCAGCGGGCTGCTTTGAGTTCGACACTCAGCGCTCGCGGCAAGGGCTCCTTGCCGGCAAAACTCCTAGAAGCATAAAGTTGAAGCATCCGAAGTCGAGGATCAAAGCAAGGAAGATGACACTGCATCTGCTGATCAAAATAAAGGTAATATCTTACAAAGAATAACTTGTCGCGATAACTGATGAGTTCATGACACCCTATGCAGCAACTAAAAGAGATAAAGATAAAGGAGGCCTAGTCTACACGGTCGCCCTCCATTCTGGAGATCTTGTTCACTTTGGCGATGATGTGGGCGACCTGCTCCTTCAGAGCCTCCATGTCCGCGTCGGCCGGCAAGCTGCGAAGGACGTTGGAGAGGTTTATACCGGGGTTGCGGTATACGATCTTTGTCAGCACGTGCTCCATGGTTCCCGCGCACAGCCGGCGCGTCTCCTCGGCGAGCTGCGCGGGGATCTTCTTCCGCAGATTTGCAAGAGCTAGCGCGATCCCCCTGAAGAAGAGGTTGAGCTTGGCGCTGTGAGCAAGGTTTGGATCCGGGGAGTAGATGAGATGCTCCAGCTTCAGCGCCAGCAGCTCCTGGTCGATGGCGGACGCAGAAGATACCAAGTCCTCGGTCCATATTTCGACGATATGGCGGAAGTCCTCGGCTGCTTTGTTGGCGTTGGCCACAAGGTTCGCTCTCGCGGAGTTCCTCCTTCACTTGGTTTCCGGTCCCGGCAGCGTCAAGCGAGTCCTTCAGCACAGAGACTTGTAGCCCAAGACCCTCGATGGAGTCCTTGGCGGCTTTCAATTCGTCGCCCTTCCTGGAAAGGCACTCTTAGAGTTCTGATTTGGCGTGGGCATCCTTCTCGCGCTCCGTGATGAGCGCGGCGACCTTCTCCTCGCTCACCTTCAGCAACTCCTCCAGCAGCGCGACTTTGGCGGCAAGCTCCTCCTTGGCGGATTCCGCGGCAGCCGCGGCGTCTTTCGCCTCCTTCAATTCCCCGCCAAGGGCCTGTTCCCGAGCGGCAAGGTCTTCCTCATGAACGTCGAGGTTGACCTTCCGCTGGATGAGTTCCCCATCTCGCCGGGACAACTCCACCCCGGCGAGCCGTTGCTGCTCTTCGGCCTCGGCCTTCTCCAGCAACCACTCTTCATACTCTCCGGCGAGTTGCTCACGCTTCTTCGCCACTTCACGGAGAGCAGCCTGATTGGCGGCGCTGAGCTCCGCCGCGCGCTTCTCCATCTCCTCTGCGGCCTTGGCGGCAAGGGCCTCCCGGGAAGCGAGCTTCGCCTGTCTGGCCCGGTAAAGGGCCAGGAGCTGGTGAAGCAGCTTCTCCTCATCGACCCGCCCGCTGCCCGCCCGGGCCCTCGGCGACCTTCAAACCAGCTGGAGGCGAGGATCTCCCCATCGAAGGCCTCGCCCTCCGCGGGAGCTCGCGACGAGGAACCCCACGGCACCTGGATGTAGACACCGTTGGGGGCTTCCAGGTAGTAGCCGGATCGCTCCTCTCCGGCGGAGGGTCGATAATGGCGCAGCACTTGACGCTCCGCAGCCTCCGGGCGATGGTGCGGCCGCCGTCCCCTCCCGGCCGCTGCGGCCCGCAGCCGGAGCGATCTCGCACATGTGGCTCGGCGGCTCCCGCCGCGTCCTCGGCGACAGGGGCATCATCGCCGCCACCCTGCACGTCCTCCTCCTCCTCAATGACGACCTCCGTCTCCATCTGCTCGGGGGGAGGAGGAGGATCTAGAAGAAGAAGAAGAAAAAGCAAAAGAAGTTCAAGCAAATATCCAAAAAGAGGCGACGCCAAGAAGGCAAAGTTGCAGAACTTACCTTGGCGGACATCTTCAGCGGCGGGCTCTCTTGCCGGGGAACTATCCCTTGGCGGAGTGGCCGCCCTCGTCGGGCTGCTCGCTCTTGGCGGGGTGCTCGCCCTCGGCGGAGTACCCGCCCTTGGCGGGACGCTCCCCCTTGTCGGGGAGTCCAACCTTGTCGGGGATGGAGGGACTGCCGGCTCCTCGAGGGCGACCTCCGGATGCTCCTGCCGCTGCGGCTCCATCTCTGCACAAGTCAAGACAAACACGTCAAGATATTGGAACAAGATGAAGCTTTCAGACGCGCCCGGCAAGCGAAGGTGCGGGACCCAGACGTACGCTGGGGGCTGCGCTGGGGGCTGCTCCTCGGGACAACGCTCGGGTCCGGCAAGCTTGGATCCGGCACGTCCCTGGTCGCCTCGGCGGGAGAGTCGTCCGCGACCTCGACCACGGGCACCTTGGCTTTCTTCGCCGCCCGCTCGGTCAAGATCCTGAATTCAACACAAAAAACAAGATTAGCCTCGACAACAATCAAGGCGAAATTTAAGAAGATGAAGATCTCGGGTACTTACTCCTGTTCCTCCTCGTCGTCTTCGCTCAAGGCGGAGAAATCATACTCCACCTGAGTCGCGTCGGCGCGAGGAGCAGGAGGCGAAGTCCTCTCGGCGCTGGCGGCCCTCGGGCTGGGGGCTGCGAGACCCAGCCTGTGGCGGCCGGAACCCGAGAAGCGGACGGAGCCGCCCGCTCCGCTCGAAGACCCTGTCCGCCGGCGCCGACCTGCGGGCGCTTGGCTCGCGGCTTGAAGTCGCTCCCATGGTGATGCACCGTCGCCCTCGGCGAGCTTGAGCTCCCGGGAAGCTTGCGCTGCCAGCGAGCTGGTAGTTGCCGGGGGCCTGCGTGCTCGCTTCCGCCGCAGCCTTGCGAGGCGCTCGGTGGAGAACGCTGGGGCTCGCCGGGCGGGGAGGTTTCCGACGACGAGGAGAGGTCGTCGTCGTAAAAGGTCGTGGACCGCCCGGCGTCCTCGGCGACCGCGGCATCCTCCCCCTCCTCCTCGCCGGCTGGCTCGCCAGACCCAGCGCCCTGCGCTGCGACCCCTTTTCCTCTGGCGTCTCCGCTCCCTCCGGCGCCTCCGCTCCCTGCGGCGCCTCGGCTCCCTCCGGCAGCACCACCTCTTGCCGCGGCCTCGGCCGCGATTCCGGGGATCCCGGAGTGCCTCAGGGAGGGGACCCCGGCGAGCGTGCCGGGAGGAAGTTGCAGCAGTCTGCAGATCTCCGCCGCCTCCATTTGGCAGGACTCCTCTGCAGCCTCTGCCTCCTCGGGCGTACAGCCGAACGCTCCTGCCGCTGCAGCTGCAGCGGCCTCTTCGGCCCGAGAAGCTATGTACGCGAGCTCCTGGTCCGTGGTGTCCCGTGTCAGCTCCCGGGTCTCGTTCTTGTTCTTCGCCACCTCCTCAAGGGTGTCGAAGAAGTTGAGGACGTCTATTGGTTCGGGCGGAATCCATGAGCGCTCTACGCCGTGCGAGTCGCACGCGGGCATCATGGCGAGGAGGCGATCCCGAGCCGTCTTTGTTGCAGAAGGGCACCACCGGGAGGCTGAACCACTCGGGATGGTCGGGTCATATCTCAAGAGTTCCCGGACCATCCCCTCAGCTCAGCGTCGTGAAGTTAAAGTTCAGCCGGGCGCAGCCTCATTATATCCCCTGCGCCCGTACTCCCGGCCGGCCTTTTCTGTCTTGGAGGGGGCAACGCGCGGCGGAGGAAGTCGGCGCCTACTACGCAACGGACAGCCCCGCTTCTCAAGACGAAGAATCCGGATGAGGGCAACGTCGAGCTTGATGTCGTCGAATCCAGCTCGCTCCGATCCTCGCCGCAGCGCAATGGGCGTTGCGCGGGCGCGGTGAAGGGCTGCGGCTCGTTTTCGACGATCCAGCACCGATCAGCCGCCACTCTTCCCACTTGACGCGAAGCTCCACAGCAAGTCTGACCCCTTCAAGTTGAGACGGAAAACCCAAGAAATCCCTCCGGAGGGGGGAGCCGGCTCTGCTCTAGGAGTGAAGAAGTGCCCTAACAGAGCTACATTTGGGTGTATCCCTATGAAGTTTTCGCACATATAAGCGAAAACCGCCATTAATGAGGATGGCGTTGGGGTGAAATCAAGAAGGTGGAAGCCGTATGTGTTCATGATGTCACTGAAGAATTCAGTAAAAGGAGGACAAAGACCGCGATGGAAGAAGGCTGCGAAGAAATAGTACCCGCCAGATAGTTGTCCATGGTGGCGGCGGATGAGCTCTGGTCCGAGGATGCGCCGTGGTCCTCTTGGCCCGAACAAGAAATACTTGCCCTGAGTTCTTGCACACCGAGCAGCGCGGAAGGCGGCGTTCTCCCTCCGCATCTGGGCGAAGTTTTTTCGCTGCTCGATTTCTCCCTCTTGGTCTTCTCCGCCTTCCCCTTCCCCTTCCTGGTTTTCGGGGCCATGGCGGAGGCGGCGAGGGAAGGAGGACGAAGAATCCGGCGGCGCAGCAAACGCAAGAAACGGCGGAGGAGATGCGGAAGCGGGGTGCGAAGAGGATCTCTGGAGGAGGAAGAAGAAGCAATGAAAGCAAAGGAGGGGAATCGCGCCTGCTTCCTCTGTTTTATGGGGAAGTGGGGGGCGTTCCGCTCTCCTCATAAAAGAACGTGGGCACGTCCCATCCCACGACGCCGCAATCGACGTCTTTGTTGCCTTTGGGAGGCGGCAGGCGGAAGTGGATTCGACGCGCCATGGGCTTCAGCGTGCCTGCAGACTGTTTTGGGCCTGGCCCAACAGCGCTCGGCACCGTGTGTGGCCCAGGCCCGGGGGCTCCTGTCGGTGTACTAAGGTAGGGGTACCTCAGTACCCCAACTTGTGCACGGGCAGTCGCAGCTCCCCGTGGCTGGATCTACCACATGCTTGCCGGAGACCATTTCTGCTCCATATCAAGCCATTCAAGAACAAAGTGTACAAGACAGAAGATCGAGACCCCGGCAAGAGGAGCTTGCCGGGAAGGCCGTCCCAGGCTCAAGAGTTACATCACTCACGCAAGGCCCTGGCGAGAGGAGCTCGCCGGGGAGACTAGAAGACTACATCATAGAAGACACGCCTCGGCGCTATACGCGTCCCGGCGAGGGCCCGGGGAGCGACAAGTTATAAAGCCCGACAAGCTCCCGGGTCCGGCAAGATCAAGACCCCGGCAAGGTACTTGCCGGGAGAGCTGCGCTGCGTGCCCGCACTCCAGCTCATCTGCCCACGCGTCGCCTTCAGCTCTCTCCAGAGACGCGTGGCGGGTGGCTGTGCAGCCTGAGGGGTGCGGTGGCACTCCACGGTGGTGGATCCATCGCCGTGGCAGACGGAGACGCAAGGGCGGGAACTTTTGGGGTCGACGGCGACGGGCATTAAATGTCCTTGTCCCCCTCTGTCAAAAGTAGGTAGAATCCACTGTTCAAACACCTTTGTAGCTGCCTTTGTTCCGCCTTTGTTCCAACTACCACCTCTTTTACATTTTTACCCCTCTACCCTACGTTGACACCTGTCGGTGACCCCTTGCCCTATAAAAGGAGGCCCATGCACAACGTAGAGGGGGTTCGGATCCTGGGCAACTCTCGCGCCCTAGGTTCGGCTGGTTCGACTCACTCAACACAACACCACCATACGCTCGCATTCTTGAGCAAGATCAAATACAACACAAAGCAGCAGTAGGGTTTTACGCGTCCATCGCGGCCCGAAGCTGGGTAAAAACCTCGCCCGCGTGCGTCGCCTCGATCTGCTCTCTGTGCCTCCTCCGCCCTCGTACCGCACTCACAAAGGGGCCCCGGCCCCATAGGTGCTCGCGGCGGGCGTGCCCCCCTCGCGCGTCCATCCCCGACACATAGTTTGGCCAAGAATCCCCTGACAGAGAGAGACCTCAATGAATTTAGCACGTCGCCCAAGGGCGAGTGCTGAAAGATATCCGTGGAGGTAAACTCTATGATCGATGCCCAATCGGATTTGATAGGCACGGACGCGCGCGGTTCGGAGCCTATGATCGGAGATGAGTCCGAGGGTCCGGTGACACAGACCTCCATGGAGGCGAAGTCCATGTTCGGCTCTATCGCCTATGAGTGTGCTGTCTCCGGGGCGGGGTCTATCCACCCTTCCTCGGATGGCACGATCTGGTCCAGATTAAGGGCCGGGGCAGCCACAGGTGTGATCTCCCTAACAGAGTCCGATGGTAGATCTAAGTCATAATCGTCGTGGCTGTTCGACGCACCTGACATGGGATCGAATCCGTCGAAGATCAAGTCTCCGTGGATGTCGGTAATGTAGTTCGAGTTTCCAAACCTGACCTGACGGCCAGGGGCGTAGCTGTCGATCTGCTCCAGATGGCAAAGCGAGTTGGCCCGCAGTACGAAGCCGCCGAATACGAAGATCTGTCCGGGGAGAAAAACCTCACCATGGATCGCATCATTGCAGATGATTGAACGAGCCATCAAGCCTTATCGTGACAGCACAGTGGAACTCTCAATGAAAGCACCAATGTTGGTGTGAAATCGGCGGATCTGGGGTAGGGGGTCTCGAACGGTGCGTCTAAGGCTAATGGTAACAGGAGGCAGGGGACATAATGTTTACCTAGGTTCGGGCCCTCTCGATGGAGGTAATAACCTACTTCCTGCTTGATTGATCTTGATGATATGAGTATTACAAGAGTTGATCTACCACGAGATCGTAGAGGCTAAACCCTAAAAGCTAGCCTATGATTCTGACTGTTGTTGTCCTACGGACTAAACCCTCCGGTTTATATAGACACCAGAGGGGCTAGGGTTACCTGAGTCGATTCTGAGAAGGAGATCTACATATCCGAATTGCCAAGCTTGCCTTCCACGCAAAGGAGAGTCCCACCCGGACACGGGACGAAGTCTTGAATCTTGTATCTTCATAGTCCAACAGTCCGGCCAAAGTATATAGTCCGGTTGTCCGAGGACCTCCTAATCCTGGACTCCCTCAGCGACCGTGTGAGGGTGCGGTGCGACCGCGACAGCCGTGCACAAGTGTACCTCCTTTTCATTTTGAAAACTTTAGGCAAGCTTGGCAAAAATGTGTGGCGAAGTATGGCAATGCAAGGCCTAGACCCAAACAGGATAAGTACGTGCATACTAGGAGTACTAGTGTTAAAAAAGAAAGGCAGGGTTTTCCTTCGCGGGTTTAATCGATAAAACTCCTCATTTGACGTGTCAATTAATGCATATTTTTTTCTCCAAAGCCCAAAGGGCTAACCATCTCACTCACCATCGCTTGATTAATGCAGCGCCATGCAAACCAACCTTCTCACTTCGCATGCATGCAGGGTATATTAATATCCTTGGTTGCTAGTACGAGGCAACCCCCATCAATTTTGCCTTGATTAGTGTTAGTGGCCTTGTGCAAATTGTAATTTTGATATACTGGCCTTGTGTACAAAAAAATGGAGGTAGTAACTATATTTGACTTCCTTCCCCATTGCGGTGATGTTGATGATATCTCGAACGTTGTGGTTTGGCGATGTGCGTTCGACGGAGAACACCATTGAGGGAGACCATGGTAAGTCGTTTGCAAGTGCCGCCTGCAAGCCGAGACAACCGCCTTATTTGCATCCAGGAAGTCCGTTGAACCGAAGGACACGTAAATGTACTAGTACTACTAGTACACAATAGCGTTGTCCATCCAGCTTAGTGCGGTGAGATGGTTTCTCGAAGAATACGATGGAGAAGCGGAGTCAGCGAAGAGTGAAATGATGGTTGCTTCGTTCGTACTTTGTGATTCGATGCCTCACTACTTTGTGATTTGTGATAGAAGGGACAGGGGAGTAGACTCTGCTCTATACTGTACATGCGTCCAAGCACGGGAGAAAGAGGAGAGACATTGCATTTACTATTCCTTCAGCCAATCAATCAGTGAGCTTTGGTTCCATCTTTTTGGCTTTGGCAGCACCTCCACAATGGTTCCCATGATGCCAAAAGCTATTTTCACATTTGTCTACACATTATGGATTCCCTTAACCGTACCACTTGGTTTTGCTCCTCTGTGCTATCTATACAAATCTCAATCATATTGATTTAAAAAATTATAGAATCAAGATTAGTAAAAAGGAGGTGATTTTGCCGCGCGGATGGCGGCGTAGGTTTCTTATTTTTAGAGGACATTGTCCTGGCGATTTGCTAACATGCGGTCCCACATGTCAATGCTTTACCAAGCCGGTCTGTGTTCCACATGAGGCAGAACAATGGCAGAAGCAACACGTGGTTAACTTGAAGAAGATGAGGGAGAAGCGGATTCAACAACGAGTGAAATGATGGTTGCTTCATCCCTCCAACTTCTTTTTTAGCATTATTACTTCGTCCCTCCAACATAACTGCGGGAAAGGTGTAGCTTTGTAATTTGACGCCTCATTGCTCATTACTACGCTGGCGCCATGACTGGGGTGCTTCACCCCGGCTACTCTGCACTGTATTTCGGTATGGCACGTGGACCCGGTAGCTTGATGTCCCACATGTCGGCGAAAGGGACTAGAAGATTTATGAAAGCATGCGCTCCACTCTTATGACGGAGGAGTACATGACACGGCGGCCCAGTGAACTATCACTTGAACTGTATCCTACTATAGTTTTGCTGTTTCGCACGACCCACCAATACAAACCCGATTAAACAGGAAAGGGCGGGATTTTTCCCGCACGGTAGATGATACTTGCCATACATTTCAAAGGCAATTTTAATGTATGCAAACTGAATAATTAAGTAACAATATGATATCTAGTAAAACTAAAAACACGTATGATTTATTGTGTTAGAGTGTAGTAGTAGTGATGTATTGCATAGTTGTTAGATGTAACATGCGAGAACGTGTAGAGATGTAGTTTTGGAGGGCCTACGGAGAGAATAAGCTGATTACGGTCACTATATATGTTTTGCGGTGATTATACGGTCACTTGCTCACGGTTCAGCATCGGACTGCACTCTGTTGACCGACCAAATAGTCTGCGTGGCACCATGTTGACTAGTTAAATTGACCACGTTCCTTCTGGGTCCCACCTGTCTGTTCGCATATGGAAAAGGTCAGATAAACACAAATTTGCGCAGGCGCGACAAGACTCCATCCCGTGTGCGTGAATCACCTGGTTGTGTATGTGTCTGTCAAGGCCTGATTTGTGCACATGCACGTGTAGGTTGAGCACTTGAATGTGAGAGTGTGTGTTGGTCGCGTGGTGTACTGGTGTGTGCATGCATGCGTGCGTGTGTGCGTGTGAGTGTTGCGTGCATGTGTGGCTGTGTTTGTACGTGTGAGTGTTGCGTGCGTGCGTGGGTGCATGTGTTCGTGTGAGTGTTGCGTGCATGCAGTTCGTGTGCGTGCGTGTGTGTATAATCACCACACCAGCTCATGTGTGTTAAAACAAATGGCTCAGCATACCAATACAAGGCCACCTTGTCCGCTGTGCCCGCGGTCATGACTTCGAACCACCGTCCAATATTTTTTCGTCGTTTGTTTTCATTCTTACTAGCAAGATGCCCTTGTGTTGCACGTAACATCAAGATGCATTTGTATGACTAGTTTATCTTGTGAGAGAAAAGGATGAACAAGGGAAGGTCTTATTTGCAAATGCGGAGAGGTGTGTGTGTACCTTTTTGCAAAATTGCCCTACTTTCTTTCCTATTCGTCAGATATAAATCGGATGGCCTATATTGCAGGATGGCAGGCACACCATGATCACCAACTCTGTTTTTTATAAGAATGTTATATTTTATAAGAGTGTAGATGTAGAGTAGATACAAGCCGACAGGTGGGCCCAATGGTAGTGAGATAATGTGATGCAACAGTAGAGGTGCCACGTGGAGCGTTTAACTGGTCAACTAGTCGTGTCCTTAGCAAATACAGAGCTGTATGGTGAGCCCGTGACTGTATAATAACCACAAAACATAAATGGTGACCGTAATGAGTGGATTCTGAAGTCCAATGTACGTATCATGCTTTCGCTTCAAATACAATGATCGTCACTGTATATATCGCGAGAGAAAGATGAAACATGCGTGAATGTGCTGGGGGCTTACTTTTAGAGGACCTGGAGATACTTTTTGTGCGTACGTGAAAGGGGTGTAGAGGGGGGTATGCGATGGAGAGAGAGATGCTCTTCGTTTCTCTTTATTATGACTAACTTTATATATAGTATAAAAATATACAAATTCACAGTGCGGAATAAATATCATTGTGGGCACCATGCAATGCAATGCAAATTAGAGTTCATACTCCTCCATATAACTTTGTAATGTTGTATATATGTAGAAATTCTAAAATAATTTTTTGGCCAGACTTTATTCAAAAGGAATGTTGTATGCGAAATAAACGTGAAGAGAGGGCTTTTTAGATCAATGGGGTACGTGAAACATGTGTGAATGTGTAGTTGATGCATTTGGAAGGGCCTAGAGAGGTATCTGTGTGTATTACGTATTCGAGAGAGGAATGGATAGAGGGGCCGGCGGGGGGGGGAGAGATAGCACGAGAAATGAGAGTGGTCTAGAGAGAGAAAGAGTCGAATATGACATCATGGTAAGAGATTCCCTTGAGTGTGCATATGCAAGGGGGAGGGGATAGAGGCACCAGGACAATTTTTTTGTGTGGTGTCTGTGTTGGTATGTGTGGGTGTGAGAAGATAACGAGACGTGGGGGTAGAGGGTGTTTCACCCCGTAAGGTCTGGTGGGTCGAGGTGAGGCCCTTCGTTCGGTTCCGTCCTCCGCCACATTGGCCGGCCCGTGACGCATTTAGGGAGACCCATGGATGACTAGTGATACAAGACAAAGATAGCAGAATTGTGAAGGATTCTGTGTCCACTGACAAAGCCGTCTAGGATTTGTAACCCTAGGTTCTCGGACTAAGGTAACCCCTTATCTCTGATATTACTATTCATCCAACCTAACTTTAAGGGGCATCCTACAGTATGCTCTGCTAGAATCATACTCGTCGATTAGGAAGAGAGGTGTGAGACAATGCGTGAGAGACTAGCCTAAAGATAATGTGCATAAAGGAGACATGAGGCAGCTCTATGTATATAGAAAGGGTCGATGGGGATTGTGCATGTGCATGCTTGCGAGAGGAAGAGTGCTTGTGATAAAGGTTAGTGAAAACAGTCGTAAATGGTTACGAGTGGGAGGGAGGGTTATATCGGGAGCATGTCTGTGAGAAAGACAACTCGGGAGAGAGTGTGTGAGCATGTGTGAGAGACCACCAATGGAGAGTGAAACTACACGTAAAAGACTATTGTACACATTGCTTAAAGATATAAATGGTATCCAAATATTAGGATGGGATCATGATATTTGCAATTCGCATCAGGAATGGTCATTGATCCATCAGACATCTAGATTCTATCGAATTTGAGCATGTCTATGTTATTATTCGACACAATTAATCCACATAGTTAGTATTTTGAACTCCAGACAATGCATCGCTTTAGCAATCGAATATAAACGTGAGTATAGTTCATGTTGTGTGTGTAAATCACATTATACATACGAAAGTTACACAATGAACATTATAAATAGCTACCTATGAACTAGCATACATTTGAATTCAACTTAAGGTGATTTAAAAAAATCAAATTCAACATGAAGTCCATTCAATTATTTGATTTTGATATCATGGCATTTGTAAATCATACCTAAATTATGAGGGCACCAATCTTTGCTCTGATTTTGTAAATAATAGCATATGTATTCGTGTACAAAATAGATTCAAATTTAGCTCCTCCATTCCAAAATAATCATAGTTATTGGATTTTCAAGTGTCAAAATTTCAAAAAGAAGCGGATAATTTAATGAGGTTTTCAAACATACAAGGTCACATTTAACGTTGTCTATTTAAGTCAATCCTCGAAGTTCAAGAGTACTCTAAACGTGAATGCTTGTGTTTCAAAATTTTGAACGAAGCGCCAAAAGAGCCTCTACTCGCCCGGAACCACGTGAGACCAATGTTTGGTAGTACAAGGAAATTAATTTTCTAATAACTCCGACCCGTGAAACCTACCGGCCCGACGTCCAAAGGTCTAAACCGGGGTAGGTTTGTAGCTTCATATAGACGCCACGCAACCGCCTCCAAAAAACATTCATACACAATGGCCGCCTAAGCACACATGTGCGCGGCCAAAATCGCTCCCGCCCACTATTTGGGACACCTGGGATTACCATCCTTACCCCGACCCGCAGTAGGTCTGAAATTTAAGAGGGGGCAAAGATTGTACTTTCCCCAAATTTCAAACAAGCACGTACCATCTGCTGTTCAAAAAAGCCAAAAACAAGCGCGTCCCAGACCGAAACATGGTTCTCCCTTAGCTCCCCCTCCCCCCTCCCGCCCACTCATCCGATTCCCCATTCGTACTCCGTGGTTGCAAAAACTACCTCTCCACCAGCCATGAAACCCCGGTGTCCTTTGTCCACCACCCCATCCCACCCATCAACCGCCGCCCTCCACCATCACGCCGGAGCCGATACCCCGACGTCGTCGTCCACGGCAACCTCAACTACAACGCCCTCCACGGTTAGTAGTTGAAGCCGAGGCCGAGCCGTCCGTACCAGAGCCAGTACAACCACGCCATCCTGCGCCTCACCGCTGCCGCTCCAACTTCGCCACCGTCCACCCCACCGGAGCTGTTCCTGCTACGCCGTCCTTCGCCGCCTCGGATCTGCTTCCCCTTCGCTAATATATGGCCATGGCAACACAGTCAATAGTTTGGCCATGGGTTTGTCCAAGGATCCACGGTTCTCCAAAACATTGGTACCCCAAGGAGAAAAAAGAAGATCGACGTGACATATGGAGGAGACCACACTGGCAACCAATAAGGGTGCTCCTCTTCCCTTATTCATGCAAATCTTACGTGTCTGCTTCCACGGTATTCATCCCACAAAAGACACTAGTTGACCGCTTCTTCTTGATACTAGATGTTCCTAGTAACTCGTGATGCACAAGGTTTCTCCTCATATACTATTTCACCATAACTAGAGGTCCGTCGCCCCTTGAATTTCAATTCCTGGTCATTTGATTCCCAATTAACGGAAGCACTCCCCGGCATAACACGCGCTAGTCCGCCTATTACGCCGGGGAAGCAGCACCTCAGTGTTTATCTTAGGGGTGTGTGGGGCCTAGAGCTACTGGCGCCCGATCTGGAGGTCGGACGGGATTAAAGGGATGGCCTGGGGGTGCTGCCAAGCACGGCTATGGTGTGAGGTCGAGGGGAGGGCGGGGCGGAGGCAGGGGTCTGGGTCGGTGGTCGCTGGCAGTTCGAGAAAGATCGTCAACAGTGACTGGCGGGAGGTAGAAGAAAGCCATTTGCATGTTCCTTATAGATCGGACAGTTCATTAAAAAAATCGATTGGCCTATTTATTTTCTGTCGACTGTTATCTTGATATGACCACATGTGGTGGTGTGATGGAGGGGTACCTGCATTTCCTGTGCTCATATATTACAAAATCATACGGAGTAGAATCTAATTTTGTTTGCCATGCAATGTTGTAGAGCTATCATATGTCTCCTGTCATTTATTTTTCAGCCACCTGCTATCTGCTAGTTTTATAGTGCATTAGTTCTGCACACACTTCACCCATACTCTCACTATTGTGTTTTTATGCAAGGGTATTTCAGAGTATGCCTCAAGAGAAGCAGATAAGAAAAGAGAGAAGTTGCTCCAGCTTGCTATGCGGGTAGTCACGGCACGTTATAGCGCTATAAAGGGTGCAGTGTCAGCAGATGGAGACGGTAAACGTAGCTCTGGAGTTGATGACCTCGCTCTCAATGAACCACCATCCCAGGTGCTTGCTTTAACTTCGCGGTGTCATATGTGATTGCATGTTCCATATGGTGTCTAGCTTGTACTCGAAAGCTGAAGTCGGTCTTTATTAAGATAAGGAAAGATATTTTTTACATGAACCACCATCCCGTGAGCACCAGTAGACAAATAGCTAGTCAGGGCACTGGCCACGCCAGTGACAAGCCCAGGAAAGACAAGCATCACTGATACGTCTCCAACGTATCTATAATTTTTTATTGTTCCATGCTATTATATCACCTGTTTTGGATGTTTATGGGCTTTACTATACACTTTGTATCATTTTTGGGACTAACCTATTAACCGGAGGCCCAGCCCAAATTGTTGTTTTTTCTATTTCAGTGTTTCGAAGAAAAGGAATATCAAACGGAGTCCAAACGGAATGAAACCTTAGGGAGTGTTATTTTTGGAACAAACGCAATACAGGAGACTTGGAGTAGACGTCAGGGAAGCTTCGAGGAAGCCACGAGGGTCCAGGGCACGCCCTACCCCCCTGGGCGCGCCCCCCACTCTCGTGGGCCCCTTGTGGCTCCCCTGACCGACTTCTTTCACCTATATATATCCATAGACCCCAGAAACATCTAGGAGCACCATAGATCGGGAGTTCCGCCGCCGCAAGCCTCTGTAGCCACCAAAACCCTCTCGGGAGCCCGTTCCGCACCCTGCCGGAGGGGGAATCCATCACCGGTGGCCATGTTCATCATCCCGGCGCTCTCCATGACGAGGAGGGAGTAGTTCACCCTCGGGGCTGAGGGTATGTACCAGTAGCTATGTGTTTGATCTCTCTCTCTCTCTCTCTCTCTCTCGTGTTCTTGAGGTGATATGATCTTGATGTATCGCAAGCTTTGCTATTATAGTTGGATCTTACGATGTTTCTCCCCCTCTACTCTCTTGTGATGAATTGAGTTTTCCCCTTGAAGTTGTTTTGTCGGATTGAGTCTTTAAGGATTTGAGAACACTTGATGTATGTCTTGCCGTGCTTATCTGTGGTGACAATGGGATATTCATGTGATCTACTTGATGTATGTTTTGGTGATCAACTTGAAGGTTCAATGAACTTATGCATAGGGGTTGGCACACGTTTTCGTCTTGACTCTTCGGTAGAAACTTTGGGGCACTCTTTGAAGTACTTTGTGTTGGTTGAATAGATGAATCTGAGATTGTGTGATGCATATCGTATAATCATGCCCACGGATACCTGAGGTGACATTGGAGTATCTAGGTGACATTAGGGTTTTGGTTGATTTGTGTCTTAAGGTGTTATTCTAGTACGAACTCTATGATAGATCGAACGGAAAGAATAGCTTCGTGTTATTTTACTACGGACTCTTGAATAGATCGATCAGAAAGGATAACTTTGAGGTGGTTTCGTACCCTACCATAATCTCTTCATTTGTTCTCCGCTAATAGTGACTTTGGAGTGACTCTTTGTTGCATGTTGAGGGATAGTTATATGATCCAGTTATGTTATTATTGTTGAGAGAACTTGCACTAGTGAAAGTATGAACCCTAGGCCTTGTTTCCTACTATTGCAATATCGTTTACGCTCACTTTTATCATTAGTTACCTTGCTGTTTTTATAATTTCATATTACAAAAACCTATATCTACCATCCATATTGCACTTGTATCACCATCTGTTCGCCGAACTAGTGCACCTATACAATTTACCATTGTATTGGGTGTGTTGGGGACACAAGAGACTCTTTGTTATTTGGGGGCAGGGTTGTTTGAGAGAGACCATCTTCATCCTACGCCTCCCATGGATTGATAAACCTTAGGTCATCCACTTGAGGGAAATCTGCTACTGTCCTACAAACCTCTGCACTTGGAGGCCCTACAACGTCTACAAGAAGAAGGTTGTGTAGTAGACATCAAGCTCTTTTCTGGCGCCGTTGCCGGGGAGGTGAGTGCTTGAAGGTATACCTTTAGATCTTGCAATCGAATCTTTTAGTTTCTTGTTTTATGGCTAGTTTAGTCTATAAAATAAAATTACAAAAAATGGAATTAAGGGTGCCTCATATGCTTCATCTTTTTAATGTCTTTCGTGAAAATGATGGGAAGAAAAATTGTGCTCAAGTACTAGAAGAAGAATTACATAGAATGCTTGGCATAAAATAAGTGAATGATGAGCATGATTGCAATGTTGTTAGTATGAATTCTTTGAATACCAATGATGCCAATGATATGCAAAGCCACAAGCTTGGGGATGCTATGTTTGATGAAGATGATATGTTTAGTCCCCCAAGTTTTGATGAGCAAATTTATTATGATGAAATCATGCCTCCTATTTATGATAATTATTGTGATGACACGTATGCTATAAAGAATAAAGATAACCATGAAACTTGTCATCATCATTTTAATTTTCAATTGGATTATGCTTCACGTGATACTTATTTTGTTGAGTTTGCTCCCACTACTATTGATGAGAATAAATTTGTGTATATGGAGAGTAGTAAAATTTCTATGCAAGTAGATCATGAAAATAATGCTCTAGGTGTTGGTTATATGGTTGAATTCATTCGTGATGCTACTGAAAATTATTATGAGAGAGGATCATATGCTTCTACATATTGCAATAATATCAAGTTTCCTCTCTATGTGTTGAAAATCTTGAAGATTTGCTTGTTTTGCCTTCCTACGCTAGTTGATTATTGTTCCCATAAATTGTTTGCTCACAAAATCTCTATTCATAGGAAGTGAGTTAGACTTAAAGGTGCTAGTCATATTCTTCGTGATGCTCTCTTTATGTTTCAATTCTTATCTTCTATGTGAGCATCATTGAAATCATCATGCCTAGCTAAAAAGGCATTAAAGAAAAGTGATTGTTGGGAGACAACCCAATATTTAACCTTACTGTTTTTGTGTGTTCACATGATTATGCTACTGTATTAATCATGTTTTATAGCTTTTGTTTCAATAAAGTGCCAAGTAAGACCTCTAGGATAGCTTACGGTGATAGTTGTGTTGATCCTGCTGAAAATTAGAAACTTTTGCACCCACTAAATTAGTTTTGATAATTCTGGGAAACGTTCTTTTGATCTGATTCATTTTGCTCTGGATTGGTACACAATTTTTTCAGGTTTTCCTAATTTGTTAGAATTTTTGGAGTTAGGCAAGTATGATCAATCCTGCATCCTTTATAGACTGTACTGTTTTGGCAGATTGCTGTTATGTTTGTATTGTTTGCATATGTTTGCTTGTTTAATGATTCTATTTCACGATAGGAGTATTAAATATGCAGAGGCATTTAGTATGCAATGTTGAATAAAAATTTTAGTGATTTGTTACAGTAGAAAATGATAAGGTTTTTGCATTCGTTTATACTAACTTATCTCAGAGTCCTTGTTGAGTTTTGTGTGGATGAAGTTTTTGAGATTTAGTAAACCGAGATATAAAAGGAATTAAGGAGACACAAAAGCTCAAGCTTGGGTACGCCCAAGGCACCCCAAGATAATATTTCAATAAGTCTCAAGCATCCAAGCTTGGGGATGCCCCGGTAGGCATCCCACCTTTCTTCTTCAACAATTATCGGGTAGTATCGGCTGAACCTAAGTTTTTGCTTCTTCGCATGATGTGTGCTATCCTTGAAATGTCATTTTGTTTTGTTTTGCTTGTTGTTTGAATAATATACCAAGATCTGGAATGCTTAAATCTTAGAGAGTCTTCACATAGTTGCATAATTATTCGACTACTCATTGATCTTCACTTATACCTTTTGGAGTAGTTTGTCTTTTGCTCTAGTGCTTCACTTATATCCTTTTAGAGCACGGTGGTGGTTTTATTTTGTAGAAATTGTTGATCTCTCATGCTTCACTTATATTATTTTGAGAGTCTTTTAGAACAGCATGGTATTTGCTTTGGTTATAAAATTTGTCCTAATAGGATGGGCATCCAAGTTGGGTATAATAAAAACTTTCATATAAAGTGCATTGAATACTAAGAGAAGTTTGATACTTGATAATTGTTTTGAGATATAAAGGTGGTAATGTTGGAGTCATGCTAGTTGGGTAATTATGAAATTGAGAAATACTTGTGTTAAAGTTGGCAAGTCCTGTAGCATGCACGTATGGTAAAAGTTGTGTGACAAATTTGAAGCATGGGGTGTTCTTTTGATTGCCTTCCTTAGGAGTGGAGGTCGGGAATGCGCGATGGTTAACTCCTACCAACCCTTCCCCTAGGAGCATGCGTAGTGGTACTTTGCTTCGAGGGCTATTAAACTTTTGCAATAAGTATGTGAGTTCTTTATGACTAATGTGAGTCCATGGATTATACGCACTCTTACCCTTCCGCAATTTGCTAGCCTCTACGGTACCGTGCATTGCCCTTTCTCACCTTGAGAGTTGGTGCAAACTTTGCGGGTGCATCCAAACCCCATGATATGATACGCTCTATCACACATAAACCTCCTTATATCTTCCTCAAAACAGCCACCATACCTACCTATGGCATTTCCATAGCCATTCTGAGATATATTGCCATGCAACTTTCCATCGTTCCGTTTACTATGACACGCTCCATCATTGTCATATTGCTTTTGCATGATCATATAGTTGACATCGTATTAGTGGCAAAGCCACCTTTGTAATTCTTTCATACATGTCGCTCTTGATTCATTGCATATCCCGGTACACCGCTGGAGGCATTCACATAGAGTCATATGTTATTCCAAGTATTGAGTTGTAATTCTTGAGTTCTAAATAAATAAAAGTGTGATTGAGGGAGTCCTGGACTAGGGGGTGTCCGGGCAGCCGGACTATCATCGTCCACCGGACTCCAAGACTACGAAGATACAAGATTGAAGACTCCGTCCCGTGTCCGGATAGGACTTTCCTTGGCGTGGAAGGCAAGCTTGGCGATACGGATATGTAGATCTCCTACCATTGTAACCGACTCTGTGTAACCCTAGCCTCCTCCGGTGTCTATATAAACCGGAGGGCTTTAGTCCATAGGACACAACATGCATTACAACAATCATACCATAGGCTAGCTTCTAGGGTTTAGCCTCCTTGATCTTGTGGTAGATCTACTCTTGTACTACCCATATCATCAATATTAATCAAGCAGGACATAGGGTTTTACCTCCATCGAGAGGGCCCGAACCTAGGTAAGAACATCGTGTCCCTCGTCTCTGTTACCATCCGCTTTGGGCCTTGATTCGGGACCCCCTACCCGAGATCCCCCGGTTTTGACACCGACATTGGTGCTTTCATTGAGAGTTCCTCTGTGCCGTCACCTATAGGCCCGATGGCATCTTCAACCAACAACGCTGTCCAGGGTGAGACTTTTCTCCCCGGACAGATCTTCAGATTCGGCCGCTGATCGCGGGCTAATTCACTTGGCCATCTGGAGCAGATCGAAAGCTACGCCCCTGGCCGTCAGGTCAGGTTCGGAAGCCTAAACTTCACGGCCGATGTCCACGGAGACTTGATCTTTGACGGACTCGAGCCACAGCCGAGTGTGCCGCACTTTGACGATGGGCATGATCTAGCTCTGCCGCCGAACAGTGCCTTGGTGGCCGCACATGAATCCGCTCCGACCATTAGTCCGGAGCCGATCGCCCAGATCGAGGATCTGTGGATAGACGCCGCCTCGGGGGCTTCAACTTCCACGGCGATGGAGCCGGACATTAATCTTGTCCCCCGCGAAACTCGTGATTCCGAGGTGTCGGACTCCTTGCCGGACTCCAAACCTCCCGTGCCCCTACCAATCAATTCGGATTGGGCGCCGGTTATGGAATTCACCGCAGCGGACATCTTCCAACACTCGCCCTTTGGCGACATCCTAAATTCGCTAAAGTATCTCTCGTTATCGGGAGAGTCCTGGCGGACTATGGCCAGGATGGTTGAAATGCAGACGACAAAGAAATTGAGCCCACCCACCACCCACTTTGTAGCCACATCGATGATCTAACCGACATGCTAGACTACGACTCCGGCGACATCGGCGCTATGGACGGCGATGCCGAGATTTAACAGAACCAGCGCCTACAGGGCACTAGAAGACCACCTCGTCATCGACATATATATGGTGGACACCCCAAAAAAGGGGGCGACAAAGAAGCGTGAGGCGGATTCTTTAAAGAAGCAGCCCAAACGCCCGGCGTGTCGGCGCCGCTCTAAATCCCGCCACAGCAAGAATGGAGATTCCGGCACAGGGACAATAATACTCGAGAGAGTGCCAAGACAATCCCTCCCGCAAGACTCAGAGCAGGAGGATGCAGAATCAAGCCCTCACGAGAGGGCGGCGGCGAAGAGGTTGAGGATCATGACCATATGCCTCCCTCGAAGGCGAAGCAAGCCTCAGCGATGATGAATTAAATGCGTACTGAGGATCCCGTCGAGCAAGAGTGCTTTAAGCGCGGGCTTATCGCCACAACAAACAGCCTAAAGAAAAGCAGCAACAGCTTCAAGCTGATCGGGACCTGCTGGCCGATCGATGGACCGAGGTCCTCGCGTCAAGAGTATAAACTCGAATGCCCTCAAAAGTTACCCAAAGCATAAGCTGCTCCCCGATTAGAGGAGGAAGCACACATACCTCCATCACCGCGACGATATGGCTGACCGACCACCTCGTGGTCGTGGACAGAGAGGCACCAGGCCCCAGCCAAGACCGTACCCCGGCATCGCTCCAAAAGTACGAAGCCAAGAGGGAACGCGCCGGACTTGCGAGACATATTGGAGAACAAAGCAAGGCAATCCAGATCCATCTACGGATCACGTGGGCGCCACACGACCCATGACGAATACCGTCGCGCCGGATACAATAACCCTGGCCGGGCCGAACACAGTAGACAGCGCTCTCTCGAGCTGCGTCGCGATATTGCTCAATACAGAGGCGCCACACACCCACTATGCTTCACTAACGAAGTAATGGATCATCAAATCCCCAAAGAGTTTAAAACCGTAAACATCGAATCTTACGATGGCACAACAGACCCCGCGGTTTGGATCGAAGATTATCTTCTCCACATCCATATGGCCCGCGGCGACGATCTCCATGCCATCAAGTATCTCCCACTCAAGCTTAAAGGACCAGCTCGGCATTGGCTAAACAGCTTGCCCGCAGAGTCGATTGGGTGCTGGGAAGACCTGGAAGCCGCATTCCCCGACAACTTCCAGAGCACGTATGTGCGACCACCAGACGCCGATGACCTAAGCCACATCATTCAGCAGCCAGACGAATCGGCCAGACAATTCTGGACACGGTTCTTGACAAAGAAAAATCAAATCGTCGACCGTCCGGACGCAGAGGCCCTTGCAGCCTTCAAACATAACATCCGGGACGAATGGCTAGCCCGGCACCTGGGGCAGGAAAAGCCGAAATCTATGGCCGCCCTCACATCATTAATGACCCACTTTTGCGCGGGAGAGGACAGCTGGCTAGCTCGCAGCAATAATCTCCGTAAAAATTCTGGCAGTCCGGATACTAAGGACAACAACGGCAGGTCACGTCGAAACAAAAACAAGCGCCGCATTAACGGAACAACAAGGAGGATACGGCAGTTAACGCCGGATTCCGAGGCTCTAAACCGGGTCAGCGGAAGAAGCCGTTCAAAAGAACCACTCCGGGTCCGTCCAATTTGGACCGAATACTCGACCGCTTATGCCAGATACATGGCACCCCTGAAAAACCAGCTAATCACACTAATAGAGATTGCTGGGTGTTCAAGCAGGCAGGCAAGTTAATTGCCGAAAACAACGACAAGGGGCTGAACAGCGATGACGAGGAAGAGACCCGACCGCCGAACAATAGAGGACAGAAGGGTTTTCCCCCACAAGTGCAGACGGTGAATATGATTTACGCGGCCCATACACCCAAGAGGAGAGAAGCGCTCACTAAGGGGCGTCTCTGCGATGGAGCGATCGCCCCAAAGTTCAATCCATGGTCTTCTTGTCCGATCAATTTCGATCGAAGAGACCATCCGACCAGCATACGCCATGGCGGATTCGCGCATTGGTTTTAGACCCAATCGTCGATGGATTTCACCTCACGAGTCTGATGGACGGCGGCACTAGCCTGAACCTGCTTTATCGGGATACAAGTCGCAAAATGGGCATAGACCCTCAAGGATTAAACCTACAAAGAAAACCTTTAAAGCGTCATACCAGGACCGGAGGCCAATCATGCAGCTCGATCACACCGAAGTGGTATTCGGATCCCGGATAATTTCGGAGCGAAGAGTTAATCTTGACATAGTCCCGTTCGCAGCGGCTATCACACTCTGCTTTCGGACGAACGCGTTTGCAAAATTCAGCGCGTGCCGCATTATGCATACCTAAAGCTCAAAATGCAGGCCCTCGCGGAGTCATCACGGTCAATGGGAATACGGGCGCTCCCTCGAATGGAGGAACATACTGCGGCTCTCATGGCGAAATCTGAGCAGCCTTTTAAGGCAATTCTCGACTCCGCCGTTAAAAGGTCGGATACAGCAAAACGCGCCGAGCAATGCCAACCAAGACCACTGGCGCGATCGAGCATGCGAGTAATGCGGCCCCAACCCTCTCCCGCGCATGATCGCAAGAATAACACTCCGCGTACATCATTACACTTTGGAGATACCATGGGCACAGGGGAAGGGGCACGATCGCAACGGACCCAGAGTGCGGTTCGACCACACCGGGGGCTCGCAAGTGTGCCCCCATTCTTCTTTTTTTTTTCCTCCTTTATGTACACAGGACTCCAGTAACCAGAGGCCCTGTCCGGCGATGAACCTGCCGAACTCATGATGCAACAGTAAGGGACAAAAGAAGGCTGCGACGAACACTCAGGTGGTCTCAATTACGAGCATTAAATTCGATTATATACACCAAGTCCGCAGCTCACCCTTGAAGGGGGACATGTTTACTTAGTCCAAATCCCTTGCTTACCGCACTATTTGTATCAGTCCGCACTCATAGCAGACCTCCTTTAATTAATAATGCAGCACTTTTCGACTGCAATTATATCACCTTTTTACATATATGTTCATTACATGACATCTTGCACCCGTATATTTTGGTACGGCCGAATACACCAGGGGCTTTAGTACCCCAAATTATGGTGTGATAAAGTCCGAACACTTCCATAAGTGCGGCACCCCGAACTTATAGCATTATATGAATCGGCTCCGAATCATGTCTTGTGTTAATAGTTGGGTTTGCCCGACTCCCATGTTTTGTTGCCTTACGTTCCGTTCTGTCGGCTAAGGTGGCACTGGGAGAACCACTGCGATTGCGCCCGGTTGAGCAGGCGGCGCCTCGATGGAAAGCTAAAACTGGCGGCATGATAAGGCGAGAGCTGGTCGCTGTTCGAGAGGTTTTTCGGGTCCTTAAAGACTCACGCCGTTTGACGAAGTTAGGACAATGTCAAGCGAAGGCGTGGATAGCGCCCGGATTGGGTCTTCGAATACCAGGGCTTCGCCAAAATTTAAAATTATAGAATTCTATGGCTAAGTGAGAGTGTTCAAGCATTATAAGTCCGGTTGCCTTGTTCGTTGTGTTGGCGCCTCCTAGATGGACCCAAAAATGGGAACAAGAGTGCTCAAGTTTATCCCGAACACCCGGCACTTTCGGGGCTTGGGGGCTGAAGCCAACGACTTGCCATCTCTCGATTTTATAAGCGGCCGCCTGAGAAGGTAATATTTTAAATTAAACAAGTGTTGCTTAATGCGCACATGAACAAAGTTTCAGTAGCAGGATAATACATAACGAGTTTACTCAAAGATTACATTCGGGGCACTCATCCGCAATATTGCGGGCTCCCTTTAGGACAGTTTTATAATACATCTCGGGCGTGCGATACTCCTTGCCGGTGGCGGTGGGTCGTGAGAAGCTTCTCGCATCAACCTGCCCCAATGCACCTTTGTGCGAGCAAGGGCCGCGAGCACCTTCAATCTGGCGGGCGCTTGATGACCTCCACCAGGGCACGCATCCACCAGCCGCCGCCGAGGCCAAAGTAGCTTCGGGCATGGCTGTCGAAGCCTGGCCGGACTATGAGAGCCTTCATGGCCTCCTCGTCTACCTTGTGGGGTTCGACCAGCTGCTTCATTTGGTCGCTTAGCTGCCGGATGTCGGCCTCGGCATCGAGACGAAGACCTTCTCCGTCGAGCTCCCTCCTCGCCACGATAGAATGCAGCGGCATCGACGCACTACACGGCAGATCTGCAAACGCCCCTGGAGAGCTCTGAATGCGGGTAAGTATCAGGTAGTCTACATTAACATGCCTGCTTTGCATGAAAAATGCCTTACCCGCATTCGGAGCTCTTGAAGGGCTTTATGGGCCTTGGCCTTGGCGGACTTGGCACTTTCGAGAGCCGAGGCAAGCTCGGACTCTCGAGTCTTGGAGTCACGCTCCAAGCTCTCATGCTTCTCTATGAGAGCCTGGAGCTCTTGCCGAACTTCCGCCACCCGTGCCTCCTGCTTCTCTCGCTCGTCCCGCTCCGCGGCCGCACTGCATTCGGCCGCGGACACGGCCTCCTTCAGGGCTGCCACCTCGTTCGTGGCCCCTGCAATACCCATATTATCCTTGTTAATTTTATTGCAACCAAAATCCTTTTCTGTAAGGTAACCATTCAAAGTGGTGTGACTCACCTTCTTTGTCCTCGAGCTGCTTCTTAGCATGGCCGAGCTCTTGCTCCGACCGCTCGAGATCCTTCTTCAACACTTCGACCTCCGCCCATAGCGCGGCAGAGGTCAGCAGCGTAGCCTGCAAAACCCATATTGACATATTTTTAGTACCCTGCGTATATCTTGTTAGATCCTCAGTCCGGCTTTTCTTTCCGAACACCGAACTGAGCATCGAAACTCTTGTCTATCGGTATTACATTACATAATTTTAACTTCTTACCTCAAAGCCTGTTGAAAGGCTGCTGCAGGCTTCGGTCAGCCCGCTTTTGGCGAGCTGAACCTTTTGAATCACCGCACTCATGATAGTGCGGTGTTCTTCCTCGATGGAAGCGCCTTTAAGCGCCTCCAACAAGCTATCCGGCGCCTCCGGTTGGACGGAGGCCGCCGGTGTCACGGTCTTGCCCTTCTTTTGAAGGGGCCGCTTGCCGGACTCTGGAACCACTGCGGGCTCCAATGTAGAGTCCGGCACAAAGTCCGGGAGGCTGCTTGACGGCGCCTCCGGAGCCTCCTCCTGATGGGTCCCTCTCTGGGATCCCACCTCGGCGTCTTCGCCGGCGCGGGGGGTAGTGGCAGTCGGAAGTGAATTCACATCCGACGAGGCCAATGACCCGCATGATGAAGCGGGGAGATCATCATCAGCCGGACAACGGACAGAACGCGGCGTTAGAAGGACACTACACGACACGAAAGAAATTACATATCAAGGATCCGGATACTTACGATCTTGCCGGACGCTTGGCCCTTGGAGACCATTCGTCCTCGCCAACGAAGGTGTTGGCGAAACTGTCCGGGGGGATAGTCCTCCCCCTCTCGGACCCTTCGGCCTCCCCTATTGGGGAAGCCTTCCTCTTCTTCTCTCCCTCCTCCGAGAGAGAGTCCTCCTCCTCCTCGTCTTCGGGGGAGGAGTCCGCCTCGTCGTCGGACACCTGATTGCGGGAACTCTTTCGAGTCCCCGCGGCCACCTTCTTGGCCTTCTTCTCCGGCACCACGTGCGGTGCCGGAACCAGCAGCCCCGCTAAACGGGCGTCCACTGGGTCTTCTGGCATGGGAGCCGGGCTGATAAGCTGCCTGGCCTTCTCCATTCATTCCTGTCAAAGGAAAGAAGGAAACCCTCTAAGAATCAATTTGATTACCACAAAGTGTCCCGTAATGGGGTTGAATCACTTACCTCGTCAGTTGGATGCTGCGAGCTAAATCCGCGATCTTCCGTCGCGGATGCGGGGGCTTCGGCGCCCTTGAACAGCACCCTCCAGGCACCTTCGTATGTTGCATCGAAGAGCCCGCTCAGCGCCTGGTGCTGTTCCGGATTAAACTCCCACAGATTGAATGCCCGTTCTTGGCATGGGAGAATCCGGCGGACGAGCATGACTTGGACCACGTCAACGAGCCTGAGCTTATTGCTCACCAGCTTCTGGATGCAGGCTCGGAGTCCCGTCACCTCCATCGGATTGCCCCACCGCAAGCCCTTCTCTTTCCAGAGGTGAGCTGCGTGGGGACGCCAGATCTAAACTTCGGGGCGCCGCCCATGTGGGCTTTTTGCGGCTCGGTGATGTAGAACCACCCGATTGCCACCCCTTGGCGGAGTCCACGAAGGCACCTTCGAGCCAAGGGCGTTGGGCAACTTGCCCAACATGGCGCCTCCGCATTCGCTTGCGTGCCCTTCACAACCTTCGCAGCGTTGAAGGTCTTGAGCCCTGAGGCGAAGTGGGGCGGATGCGAGAGGAAGGCCTCGCACACAACGATAAACGCCGAGATATTGAGGATGAAGTTCGGCGCCCGATTGTGGAAATCCAGGCCGTAATGTAACATGAGCCCCCGGATGAATGGATGGAGCGGAAAGCCCAGTCCGCGGAGGAAGTGGGGAAGGAAGACGACCCTCTCATGAGGCCCAGGGGTAGGGGTGAGCTGCCCCTCGTCGGGCAGCCGATGCGCGACATCACCGGAAAGGTATCCGGCGCTGCGCAGCTTGGTGATGTGCTCCTCCTTAACGGTGGAGGCCAACCATTTGCCTCCTCCTCCGGACATATTCAGAAGAGGTCGAGGCGAGATGCGCGAACTTGGGCGTTGGAGCTTGAGTGCGCGGCAATGGATAAGCAAAGGAGGAAGAAGGCATAGGTGAGAAGGTGAATCCTTATCCCTTATATATATAGGCGGACGAAAACTTTGCGTCCCCCACCGGCCTGGTAAAACTCGCTTATCTCCCAAGCGCCACCATCAAGGGCACGGTTGGGTTACCCACGTCCATATTGATGAGAATCCCGGAATAAGGGGAACACGATCTACTGCTTCGACAAGGCGTGCCAAGAAACGCTTCGCTAAATGTCTTTGAGGTGGTACAGTAAAAAACGATTCAAGTAAAAGCCTGGTAGCGGTGTGATGTCATGCCGCATAATACATCAGCAGATTGAACTGGTGTACATTTTATTCTCTCTACGGTGGAATGTGGAATTTATTTTGCAGAGCCGGACACTATCCTGGTGTTCATGATCTTCTCTGGATTATTCAAGGAAGGAACCCGCCTTGCAATGCTGAACATTATGCGCGTCGGACTAATCGTCATTGAAGCTTGGTTCAGGGGCTACTGAGGGAGTCCTGGACTAGGGGGTGTCCGGACAGCCGGACTATCATCGTCCGCCGGACTCCAAGACTACGAAGATACAAGATTGAAGACTCCGTCCCGTGTCCGGATGGGACTTTCCTTGGCATGGAAGGCAAGCTTGGCGTCACGGATATGTAGATCTCCTACCATTGTAACCGACTGTAACCCTAGCCTCCTCCGGTGTCTATATAAACCGGAGGGCTTTAATCCGTGAGGACACAACATACATTACAACAATCATACCATAGGCTAGCTTCAAGGGTTTAGCCTCCTTGATCTCGTGGTAGATCTACTCTTGTACTACCCATATCATCAATATTAATCAAGCAGGACGTAGGGTTTTACCTCCATCGAGAGGGCCCGAACCTGGGTTAAAACTTCGTGTCCCTCGTCTCCTGTTACCATCCGCCTGGACGCACAGTTCGGGACCCCTTACCCGAGATCCGCCAGTTTTGACACCGACAGTGATGATCTTCATTATTAGAGCATTGTCCCAAGTGAGGAAAGGATGATGGAGACTATGATTCCCCCACAAGTCGGGATGAGACTTCGGACTTTATGAAAAATAAAAGAGGCCAAAGAAGCCCGAATAAAAAAAGAGGCCAAAGAAGCCCACCAAAAAAAGAGAGAAAAAGAGAGAAGCGACAATGTTACTATCCTTTTTCCACACTTCTGCTTCAAAGTAGCACCATGACCTTCATGATAGAGAGTCTCCTATGTTGTCACTTTCATATACTAGTGGGAATTCTTCCTTATAGAACTTGGCTTGTATATTCCTATGATGGGATTCCTCAAAATGCCCTAGGTCTTCGTGAGTAAGCAAGTCGGATGCACACCCACTTAGTTTCTTTTGTTGAGCATTCATACATTTATAGCTCTAGTGCATCCGTTGCATAGCAATCCATACTCCTCGCATTGAAATCAACTGATGGGCATCTCCATAGCCCGTTGATTAACCTCGTCAATATGAGACTTTCTCCTTTTTTTTCTCCACACAACCTCCATCATCATATTCTATTCCACCCATAGTGCTATATCTATGGCTTACGCTCATGTATTGCGAGAGGGTTAAAAATGCTGAAGCGCGTTAAAAAGAATGAACCAATTGCTTGGCTGAAACCGGGGTTGTGCATGATGGGAGTATTTTGTGTGACGAAAATGAAGCATAGCCTAACTATATGATTTTGTAGGGATAAGCTTTCATTGGCTATGTTATTTTGATAAGACATGATTACTTTGTTAGTATGCTTGAAGTATTACTATTTTTACGTTAATATGAACTTTTATTTTTAATCATTTGGATTTGAACATTCAAGCCACAATAAAGAATATTACATTGAGAAATATGCTAGGTAGCATTCCACATCAAAAATTCTATTTTTATCATTTACCTACTTGAGGATGAGCAGGAATTAAGCTTGGGGATGCTTGATACGTCTCCAACGTATCTATAATTCTTGATTGTTCCATGCTATTATATTACCTGTTTTGGATGTTTATGGGCTTTACTATACACTTTTATATCATTTTTGGGACTAACCTATTAACCGGAGGCCCAGCCCAAATTGCTGTTTTTTCCTGTTTCAGTGTTTCGAAGAAAAGGAATATCAAACGGAGTCCAAACGGAATGAAACCTTTGGGAGATTTATTTTTTGGAACAAACACAATCCAGGAGACATGGAGTAGACGTCAGGGAAGCTTCGAGGAATCCACGAGGGTCCAGGGCGCGCCCTACCCCCTGGGCGCGCCCCCCGCCCTCGTGGGCCCCTTGTGGCTCCCCTGACCGACTTCTTTCACCTATATATACCCATATACCCCGAAAACATCTAGGAGCACCATAGATCGGGAGTTCCGCCGCCGCAAGCCTCTGTAGCCACCAAAAACCTCTCGCGAGCCCGTTCCGACACCCTGCCGGAGGGGGGATCCATCACCGGTGGCCATCTTCATCATCCCGGCGCTCTCCATGATGAGGAGGGAGTAGTTCACCCTCGGGAGTGAGGGTATGTACCAGTAGCTATGTGTTTGATCTCTCTCTCTCTCGTGTTCTTGAGGTGATACGATCTTGATGCATCACGAGCTTTGCTATTAAAGTTGGATCTTATGATGTTCTCCCCCTATACTCTCTTGTGATGAATTGAGTTTTCCCCTTGAAGTTGTCTTGTCAGATTGAGTCTTTAAGGATTTGAGAACACTTGATGTATGTCTTGCCATGCTTATCTGTGGTGACAATGGGATATTCACGTGATCTACTTGATGTATGTTTTGGTGATCAACTTGCGGGTTCAATGAACTTATGCATAGGGGTTGGCACATGTTTTTGTCTTGACTCTCTGGTAGAAACTTTGGGGCACTCTTTGAAGTACTTTGGGTTGGTTGAATAGATGAATCTGAGATTGTGTGATGCATATCGTATAATCATGCCCATTGATACTTGAGGTGACATTGGAGTATCTAGGTGACATTAGGGTTTTGGTTGATTTGTGTCTTAAGGTGTTATTCTAGTACAAACTCTATGATAGATCGAACGGAAAGAATAGCTTCGTGTTATTTTACTACGGACTCTTGAATAGACCGATCAGAAAGGATAACTTTGAGGTGGTTTCGTACCCTACCATAATCTCTTCGTTTGTTCTCCGCTAATAGTGACTTTGGAGTGACTCTTTGTTGCATGTTGAGGGATAGTTATATGATCCAGTTATGTCATTATTGTTGGGAGAACTTGCACTAGTGAAAGTATGAACCCTAGGACTTGTTTCCTACCATTGCAATACCGTTTGCGCTCACTTTTATCATTAGTTACCTTGCTGCTATTATAATTTCAGATTAAAAAAACCTATATCTACCATCCATATTGCACTTGTATCACCATCTCTTCGCCAAACTGGTGCACCTATACAATTTACCATTGTATTGGGTGTGTTGGGGACACAAGAGACTCTTTGTTATTTGGTTGCAGGGTTGTTTGAGAGAGACCATCTTCATCCTATGCCTCCCACGGATTGATAAACCTTAGGTCATCCACTTGAGGGAAATTTGCTACTGTCCTACAAACCTCTGCACTTGGAGGCCCAACAACGTCTACAAGAAGAAGGTTGTGTAGTAGACGTCAATCACCTGGAAGCCAACTAAAAAGCCGCGATGGTGGTGAAGCAGCCCGCCTCCCACCAGGCTCTCAGGTCCTAGATGATCATGCTCACCACTCTAGCCGGATGTCTAGCTTGTATTGCTTCCAATGTGGTTAAATTGCATCTGCTTAGGTTACACATTATACCTTTGAATATGACATGCCTTTATGTTTTTGGTACATACTAGTACATCTGTCTATTAACCATGTTCTTACATCAAACTAATGTTCTTGTGTATCCCTCATCAATCACTTATGATGAGGCAGTCAGGCAAGTGGACTACTCCTCATTTAAAGAATCCGGCGTCAGCCTCCCGACATGAATCTCAAGAAACAGCAAGGCTAGATGAAGATAGTGAACGTAGCTCTGTAGTTGATTACCGCGTTTCCCCTACACTAGCATCGCAGGTGCTTGCTCTAACTTGGCAGGATGATATGTGGTTGCATGTTGCATATGGTGTCTAGATTGTAATTCTTCCAATCTGGTTAAACTGCATGTGCTATTCTGCTTAGCTTATACATTATACCTGTTAATGTGACATGCCTTCCTGTATTTAGTACATAGTACATCTGTTTGTTAAGCATGTCTTACATAAAACTATTGTTTTTTGTATCCCGCATCAATCAATATGATGAGACACCTTTAGTATATGCAGTGCGATATTAGTTGCATCTTTCATATGATCTATAGCATGCACTGCTTCTAATTCTTTGAAATGCCATTTATGATGGGACACTTTTAACTTGGCAGAGTCATATAGATTGCATCTTTCATGTGGTGTCTAGCTTGCATTGCTTCTTATTTGTTGGAATGGTTTCTGCTTAGTTTACACAAACAGTTGTGAACGTGCCATGTCGTCCTGTTTTTCGTACATATTCCATCCTAGTATCATGTGTTTGCCTTACATCAAAGTAGTGATTTTTAGTATCATGCATGAATGAGTTCTGAAGAGAGAATTTTATTGCTTTTTCTTGTCGGTTTTACTTGACAATTCAAAATCAATAAAGCGGAAGGAAGTTAGCAAGGCAGCGGATAAAGGTGCTCCTTCCAAATGGAGGGGCTCTACAGATTCTACTCCTCCATCCCCACAAGATGATTTCCAAGACAATACATGCATAGACACTCAACGTAGCTGTGTTGATGATGAGCACGTCTCCCCTAGTGCACCATCACCGGTGCTCCCTCTAACTTGGCACTGTTATATGTGGTTGCATGTTATGTGTGATGTCTAGCTTGTATTGCTTCTAATTTTGTTGAATTCCATCTACTTACTTTGCACATTATACTTGAATAAGGCACGTGTTCCTGTCTTTAGAACATACAATATATGTCTATCACACCATGTTCATACATCAAATTACTACTGTTGTGTAACCTGCAACAATCACTTATCATAAGACACGTTTGACTTGGGAGTGTGGTATAGGTTACATCGCATTTTTCCTAGCTTGTTGTAGGATCGAAAGTATGTCTAGAGGGGGGGTGATTAGACTACTTGACCAAATAAAAACTTATCCTTTTCCCTATTTTAGTCTTTGGCAGATTTTAGTTATCTTAGCACAATCAAGCAATCTCAACACAATTCAAGCAAGCATGCAAAGAGTATATGAGCAGCGGAAAGTAAAGCATGCAACTTGCAAGAATGTAAAGGGAAGGGTTTGGAGAATTCAAACGCAATTGGAGACATAGATGTTTTTGTCATGGTTCCAATAGGTGGTGCTATCGTACATCCACGTTGATGGAGACTTCAACCCACAAAGGATAACAGTTGCGCGAGTTCACGGAGGGCTCCACCCACGAAGGGTCCACGAAGAAGCAACCTTGTCTATCCCACCATGGCCGTCGCCCACGAAGGACTTGCCTCACTAGCGGTAGATCTTCAAGAAGTAGGCGATCTCCTTGCCCTTACAAACACCTTGGTTCAACTACACAATCTTGTCGGAGGCTCCCAAGTGACACCTAGCCAATCTAGGAGACACCACTCTCCAAGAAGTAACAAATGGTATGTTGATGATGAACTCCTTGCTCTTGTGCTTCAAATGATAGTCCCCCAACAATCAACTCTCTCTCACAGGATTTGGATTTGGTGGAAAGAAGATTTGAGTGGAAAGCAACTTGGGGAAGGCTAGAGATCAAGATTCATATGGTAGGAATGGAATATCTTGGCCTCAACACAAGTGTAGGTGGTTCTCTCGCAGAAAATGCAAGTTGGAAGTGTATGTTCGTTCTGATGGCTCTCTCCACGAATGAAGAGGAGGTGGAGGGGTATATATAGCCTCCACACAAAATCTAACCGTTACACACAACTTGCCAAACTCGATGGGACCGAATTGAGAAACTCGGTTAGACCAATTCAGCAAATCTAGTGACCGTTAGGATTTTTGGTGGGACCGACATGCAACTCGGTAGGACCGATATGATTAGGGTTAGGGCATAACGTAATCTCGATGAGACCGATTACACAAACTCGGTGGGACCAATTTTGGTAATAAGCTAACCAGAGAGTTGGTCAGGTAAACTCGGTGGGACCGGTTCGCTCATTTCGGTGGGACCGAAATGTTACGAAAAGTAAACAGGGAGTTTACATTGCAATCTCGGTGGGACCGATCGCTCATCTCGGTGGTAGCGAAACGTTATGATGGGAAACAGAGAGATTACAATCCCATCTCGATGAGACCGAGATCCCTATCGGTGAGACCGATTTGCCTAGGGTTTGTAGCAGTGGCTATGACATCTGAACTCGGTGGCGCCGGATAGAAAGAATCGGTGGGGCCGAGTTTGACATTTGGTTTTGGTCATATGAGGATGTGGCAAAGTAGTTTAGGGTTTTGGAGCATATCACTAAGCACTATGAAGCAAGAACCTCATTAAGCAACACCTCATCCCCCCTTGATAGTATTGGCTTTTCCTATAGACTCAATGTGATCTTGAATCACTAAAATATAAAATGTAGAGTCTTGATATTTGAGCTTGAGCCAATCCTTTTGTCCTTAGCATTTTTAGGGGTCCACTTTTCTCATCCAT
Organism: Aegilops speltoides; assembly: GCA_021437245.1. NCBI lineage: Eukaryota > Viridiplantae > Streptophyta > Magnoliopsida > Poales > Poaceae > Aegilops > Aegilops speltoides. The sequence continues at coordinate 315,404,870 of CM038144.1, read as the reverse complement.
GCCATGCCATTCATTGAGCTTTTCCTGAAATATTTATCTTGGAATAATGTTAGCTAAATGAGCTATATGTTGTTAGAAATTACCAAAACCACTTAGGGATAGTTGCACTTTCAATCTCCCCCTTTTTTGTAATTGATGACAACATATAGATCAAAGCTTCGACAAATGATAATAAGAATGAATAACATTGTCGCTTTGAGAAGTATGTGATAAGCAAGAGCTCCCTCGAAATTTGTGCATAGTTTAAGATTTGCTTTGGACTGCAAATGCACAAAGAGTTAGGCTCATGGGTTACTCTTCCATGTCACATACATCTTGGTGGAGCGCTCAAAACTGATAATAATTGAATACATGCACTCATCACCAAGCAAAGTGAATGATCATATAGAGATAAAAGGATAATGTCATCCAACAAGCATTAAAGTAGCATATGATCAAACACATGATCATCCAAGTATCACACAGACATAAAGTATCTCAAACAAGCAAATAAAGTTCAACCACCAAAGCAAGAGAGAATAAAAAGCAACGCTCTCTCTCGAAGCCTATGATCTATACATTTTTCTCCCCCTTTGGCAACAAGTTACCAAAAAGTTCATAGAAAATGCATAGCACTAAATCGTCTCTCAGACTTGATCTTCAGGTGGTGGTGTAGAGATGGGTCCTTGGACGAAGACTTCAGTAGATGTGGATGGAGCTAGTGGAGTAGGTGCTGGAGCTGGTTGCACTGGGGCTGTAGCTGGTGCGAGATGAAGTGGCTCGTGTGTGCATCCTTGCACTGCGGTGATCTCTGAGCTCTAGGCACTCTGGCAAATGCCTCAGTGGTTGTCTTGCCCTTCCTCTCCTGCATATCATCCTGGAGTTGCTCAACAACAGACTAGATCCCAGTTACCTTCACATCCAAGTCATAGAACTTCTGCTCCATGATCCTCACCACGCTCTCCTGGTTTTGAGTCAAGGTGGCCAGCCCCTTCTCAATCCTTGGTGTGGATGCAATCAAGTAACCAAGCTGATCCTGTTTGCTCTTCAAAAAGTACTGAGACGCCTCTTGCATTGTTGGCATCTTGGTAGCCTTCTCTGTCCTTGCCTTCTCCTTCTTTGCTTGTGCTTGCACTGAAGATGGTTCATTTTCATCCATAACCACTTGGTTGTCCTCAAAGTCTGGATAGATAGGCATGTGATCCTTGTCCAACAAGTATGTGCCAGTGCCCATCTTGGAGTTAATCAGCTCCACGGATGCGTGGGGCATACCCACAACTTCTCTTTTGGTCGTGACTATCCTCTTGATAGTTTCAACTATAAGACTCATGACCTTGAACTTTTGTGGCACATCAAATAAGTGTAGCAGATTTATTGCATGGCCTCTGATCATGTTGTGATCACCTGACTTGGGCAAGAGAGTGTGCCTGAGGATCCAGTTGATGGTTGGCAGTCCTGATAGAAGGTAATGTACTGATCCAAACTTGTGTGTTTCAACAGCAGCATCTAGAATCTCCTTGTACATATGTGCCATAGTGTTGTGATCCATCTTCTTCTTGGCATAGACATCCAAGTCATCCTATTTCTCCTTAGGTGCATTGATCAGATTAGCCCATTCTTCAATTGATGATTGGTACTTAGTACCTTCAGACATCCATACTATCTTGCCATCTGGATAGAAGTGTGCTATGGAGTAGAATTGCATTATTAGCTCATCATTCCACTTTGTGAGCTTCTACCCAACAAAGTCTGCCACTCCACAAGCACTGAAGCTGTCATACACACCAGGATAGTGTTCTTCATTCTCCTTGATGTACTTCCAGTCCACCCACCTCATGTCACACACTATTGGCTTCATGTCCAGCAGCACTGTCTCATAGAAATCCTGCTGTTCCTTTGTATGGAACCTGTAGTCCACAGCAGTTCTCCTCGACTCCTCCTGACTGCATAAGGATTAGTCAACCTAGACTGTCCGAGTCCTGCATCCTTTCTCAGTTTCATGTTCTCAGCTACAGGATGAGCATCATTATGATCTGGAATTTTAGGCTTCATTTTTCTCAAGACATGCTCTTCATCATCTTCCTCTTCAGCAACAGTTTCAGGAATTGGGGCCTTGTTCTTCTTAGCAGTAGATATGTTCCTGGTATTCCCCTTAGGTGCAGTCTTGGGCTTGGAGGCAGCCTTGGGTGCTTCTTTGGGCTTTAATGAAGCAGCCCCTGACCTGATAGCATCACCCATAAGCTTCTGAACTTTGGGTGCTGGTGCAGCAACCTCTTCTTCTTCTTCCTCTTTAGAGTCTCTCCTCATAGAGGGATTGCCAAGAACCTTGGCAGTAGTGGTTCTGACTCTCTTTTTCTTCTTGTCTTGGCCAACAGCTTCATCTTCTGATTCAATGGTAAACTTCATGGTTTCCCCAGTGGCAACCTTCCTAGGTTTGGAAGTGGGAATCCTCCTTGCAGGTGCCTTCTTCTGCATTCCTGGCTTAGTGGCTGCAGCTGAGCCATATTCTTTCTTGAGCACCTTCTTCTTGGAAGTGGCCTCATCCTCAATAGCCACATAGTCTTCATCCTCAGATTCTGAGGTTTTCTTCTTTCTGGCTCCGGTGGCAGCTTTGGGTAAGTTGCTTGGGGTGCTCCTGCTGCCATCATCATAGCTGCTAGAGGGACTAGTGCCCTCACTCACTTGAACCTGCTCCTCTTCCCTGTTCTGGATGTCACTCTGATCAGACATATTGCAAACACTGACTGCAGACCCTGTGAATAGATATAGATGAGATAGAGTGGATGAGCATCACAAAATACACAGGTTTTTTTGCAAAAGAATGAGTCAAAAACTTAGTTTTAGTTTTCCATAGAAAGCATTTCGGATCAACCGATTTGTAAACTCGGTGATACCGAAGCAGCTTTTGGAACCTAAACTAGTGAACTCGATCAGACCGAGTCACAGTTCGGTGGCACCGAGATTGCTAGGGTTTCACAAAGTCTTGAACTCGGTCACACCGATTTGCAATTCTCGGTCAGACCGAGAATCACATGTGCAATGACCCTAGCCGAATCGGTGGAACCGAGTTCTACAACTCGGTGGGTCCGAGATTGTTTCGGCGGAAACCTAACCTTAAATTTTCAATTCATCTCTAATCTACGGAGTGTCTTGACAAGATAAGATAGTTTCAATCGTGGCAAGATTCATGGCGAACACAATGTGCTAGGAATCAGATGGGGATAGCACAGTGATCGAGTCCATACCCTAGGTCGGTGATGAACTTGCTACGGCGGCAACGGCGGGGATGATTTCTGTTGACGGCGGCGGAGACCAGCGGCAGGAGGCAGCTGGCGACGAGGAGGACGATCCGGAGACCCTAGAGGCAGAGCGGGCTAAGCGCGGGAGAAAGAGTTCGGAGAAAATTTCCAAAGTTTTGCCCGTGGGTATATATAGCCCGACCCTGTCGGTGTGACCGAGTGGAACAACTCGGTGGCACCGAGATGCATAATCGCTATGATTCTAAACAACTCGGTGTGACCGAAAAGTTTAAATCGGTTGCACCGAGATTGAAAACCTAGATCGACTTAGTGATCTTAGTTGACCAAAATGGAAGAATCGGTCAGACCGAAATGCACAAAGAAGTTTTGGAAGTTTAAGTCTATGACGAATCTGGGACTCCGAGTGCTCCTCACACAGAGTGGTTCGAATCTGACTTGATCAAATTTTGTGATGTAGCATGAATAGAGTTTGAGACAAGAAAAGCATAGATAGCTAGAGAGGGTTCTTAAGCATTCTTGTCCATCCACTTGGCAAAAGAAAAAGAAACCAGTCAATCAAAACAACAAGTGGATGTCCTCAAATGAGTAAAATATGCAACCAACATGCTCACACCATAAAATGGCAAATGAAATATGTGGCAAAGCATGCACAACCAATTCTAGCATCTATCAAGCAATTGGCGATGACTAGGTCATCTATATATGAGTATATTGACTTAGGAGTCAAATGAGAACATTTGATCATAGGTCATACTCATTGTTTAAGCTCAAGTGGGGTTACCACTTTTACATAATGCATTGATGTGTTCACACCATTAGAGGTGCTTTGACTCAACTCTTAGAGGGATGAACTAACCTTTGGTTTTGTCGATGATGACTACATGTAGGTGTTGAAGATGTGGATGCTCAATGTTGATGTAGATCATTTGGAGCAATCCTTTTGGAGTGAGTTGCACTTTTAATACCTACATGGGTTAGTCCCACAAGGAACAAACAAGGATATCCATAGACATAGAGTGATGCACACACAAGATGATATCTATGAAAGCATTAGGTTACCTTGTCCCTTGTCTTACCAACAAGAGGGTTTGTGACTCCTTTAACTAGTGCAAGATGTGGAAGTTGATTGCACTTGTTTTTGCCAAAATGATATGAGTGAAATATGTTGGTGGAGTCACCCTCAAGAACTCTCTAGTTCTTCTTCTTCGGGACCCACATCATCTTGATGGGAATCCTTGGAGTTGTAGTTGTACTTGATGAAGTAGAACTTGATGTAGTCTTGGGAACTGTAGCGACCCGACTCGGTAAGAGTCGAAGTCTCTGTGCTTACCGTGCTAGTCCCTGGATCGACTTGCTAGCACACACAGTACTCGATGAAATAACAGAAATAACACACATCTCTTTATTACATCGATAGTCCAGGAGCAATACATTTATTACCAAATAGGGCATAGAGCCAATAAACAAATACTGCGGAAGCAAAGTAGTAAATGAGTCCAACTCCACGAGCAAGGTTGAGTGTAGAACATCGACCTATCGCACCTTAATCCTCGTCGGATATATCTGCAACGTGATAAGTTGCAGCCATATGGGTCAGTACATTGAATGTACTGGCAAGTCACATCATAAGTGTAATGAACCTACTTGTACATGCAATTTGGCTGGTGGAAAGCTCTAAGTTTAATTTTTGCATAAAGCTAGTTTTTCCCTATTAGAAAAGATGTTATTCCACTACTACACATTTGCATAGGATGAGTTGGCAAACCCAACTCCATCCATTCCCAAGTTTCATTTAAATCCCAACTGTTTAATTAAAGGTGAGGAGATCTCCCGGCATTTTCACTACTAGATGCTCAAGATGTCCGTAACCGGGGACACGGCTAATCGATTAGGTTGACACTCTGCAGAGGTTGCGCACTTTTCCCCACAAGACTCGACCACCTCCATGATCGGAAGATCGAGACATAGTCTTTCGAAAATGTTCCCCCTTAACCCACGGATAGGCCGGTACACCTACATCATTCTACATCTGCTAGCCCATCCCGGAAGGGGTCACACTAACTACTCAACTAAGCGAGCCCATATTGGCTTGTGGCTGCACTCGTAAGCTTCTAGACATGAGAATCGATTGATCTCTTTGAGCTGGCCAGACGGTCCACTAGTGGTGCACCACCATGGATTTCCCATCGTGCCCTCTGCATTGCGCCACCATTCCCTCAAGTTTCCGCCCGGGTAGTTCATTAATTAACTTAGGTCCTATTTACTACATTGTCACTCACAGTTTACAATGTTCACTCCCCAATCCACGACTACTTAGCGAAGCAACATAATGTAAAAGCGATGGCGACAATGTCATATGGTTCAGACCTACCTCAATGAACTCTTTGGGTGAAAAGCATAGTCATGCGGCATCAATTCCTACCATGCAGTCCTACCGCAAAGAACTAAGTGCATAATAAAAACATAGGTAATGAAACATGATCAAGATGCAACTTGCCTTGGTGCTCGCTGGTTGAATTCTAAAGATCGAAAATATTCGCCGCACTCAAGGCAATCTATCGCAAAGGAGATAAACAAACATAAGCAAACATTCAAGAGAACCAAGAAGAACATGCAAAGCAAAAAGTCTCGGAAAAACCAAATGAACAAAACATCACACTTAACTAGCATGAAAATTACTCTAGGTGCAAAACAACATAGGCCTATGGTTCAAAAAGTGATGTGAACTATAGTGCATACTATGCATACTAGTAAAATATTAATGGGCAGATTCTAGTGTGTGAAGATTATTGTGACAAAGGTCCAGGTGATAGGGTTTGGCTACGGTGACAAAGTGCAAAAAGAAACAACTTAATCGGAGCTACGGTTTGGGAGATATGGCCATTTGAAGTTCAAATTCAAATCTGAATAAATTCAAATTTGAATCTGTCAAAAGTTTGCAAAAAGGATACCACTGGATAGAGCTAAACAATACGAAGAATTTGCCGCTGGTTTCATCGAGTTTGGATCTACGGTTAAAAAGTTGTGGCTATGCGAAGTTCAGGGACTAATCTGCTAATTACAGGGACTAAACGGAGAAGAAAAACTATTGCAAACAAGTCCCTGGCCACGTGGCGGCTCGTGGCTGGCCGAGCAGCGTCCGCTGCGGAGGCTATCGCTAACGGCCGCTAAATAAGAAAAAAAAAGTGATGGCGGCTAAACTAAAGAAAAACCAACGCTCGGTTTAAATAAAACCGGCGGTCTAAGGAACCGCGGTTAACGCGTACCTCTTGTGAAATAAAAAACCAAACCTAATCTAATCTAGGCCGTCCATGCTAGATCGAGCGGGTGAGGTGGGGCGGCGGCTTCTGATGGCTGGAGGTGATGGCGGCGGCAGCGAAGACGGCGGCCTTGGCGTCGATGACGGAGGGGCGGCGGCTACGGCGGTCCTCGGCGTCGGGAAGAAGACGGGAGGTGCGCGCGCCGAGGGCGTCGCGAAGGTGGTGGCGGCGTCGTCGGCGGCAACCGGACGGGCGAAGCGGTCGGCGGCCTTCGGTGCTCGGCGGCTCGGCGTCGGCAGTGCGGTGGCTCGACAGGACCTAGGGGCAAAAAGCGTGTCAAAACGATGCGCGTTATCGCGATGGTCCAATTGACAAAAGAAGGAGAGCTAGGGGGTGCCACAGACGACGAAACGGACGACGGAGTGGCGCGGCTCCGGCGAGATGCGAACGGCGACGGCGGCGGCTATGGGCGGCGTGGGACGAAGTGAGGTGGCAGAATGGAGAGAGGGGGTCCTGGCCTTTATATAGGCGAGGGCAGAGGGCTCGGAGTGCGCGGATAAGCGTTATCCGCGAGGGCCTCGCCCGGCGTGATTCTTGAGCTGGGCGGCGAGCTCATCCGGAAAGGGCAAGCGGGAGGTTGGGGACGACACTGGGAGTGGGCCCTGGGTTAGTGGCGGCGGCGGAAGCGAAGCGAGGGCGGCGCGGAGCGGTCGGCGACGCGGAGGCGCCCAGGTCACTGGGCTGGCCTTGGGCCAAATGGCGATGGGCTGGCTGGCTCGGGCTACTGGTTGGCTAGTTGGCGTCCTCGGGCCGAACTTTCGGTCGAGCGGGTGAGTGCGTGCGTGCGTGTTTTTTTTAACAGAACACTAAAGTGGTCATAATTAATTCAAATGAATTAATTAAAACACCACAATAATTTATAAAATAACTATGCAATATTTAGAGCCTAATGAACATTAAATTAAGCAGAGAACATTTTTGTAAATATTTCCTAATGCAATTAATGCACTTTTTGCAGATAAAATATATAACAAATAAACTCCCAAAACTTCAAATAATATTCAAAATATAATTTCCCACTCTTTTATATTTTGAGGAAGTCATCTTATCCCCTCTCATTTGTTTTTCTCGAGTGGAAAATATTATTTGAATATTTTTTTTTAAAAAACTTCAAAAAAATGCAAAGAAATATGATATGCATTGAATGATTCTATTAACATCCGAATTTAATAAAAATTGGGATGTTACAGGAACCCACTTGACCAAGGCCTTAGGAGCTTCTTCAAATGCATCAATCTCCTCTTGAAGCTTGTCCTTGCCTTTTTTGCTTGTGGTCTTGTGGTGGAAGATCATCTTGGGCTTGTGTCCCCTTGAAGGAAGTAGGATCATACTTCTCTTGTTGAGGAACAAACTTCTTCTTGGGGTATTGATCTTCTTCCCACTCAACTCCATTGGCATTGAACTTTCGTTCAAAACCAACACCTTGGTTCTTCCGGTGCCTTCCTTGCTTGCGTACAATTTCCTCGAATTGCTTACTCCCGGCAAGGCTCTTGTAAACACCTTTCTCTATAATTCCCTTCAATAAGCTATTTTCTTGCTCAAGTGTAACTTGGCTAAGAGAATCATTAGTGGAATCAAGAGAACTACTAGAAGCAAAAACGTTGGATTTAGCATGATTATTGTTACTACTAGAGGAAGAATCCTTCTTGTTCTTGTTGCTAGACTTGACTTGAGGCATGTAAGTAGATAAGAGTAAACACTTGGCAATGTAAGAAGAACTTTTCTTACGAAGATCATCATTGATTGCCTTTAAGAACTCATGCTCTTGCTCAAGGTTGAGCTTTTCAAAGCGTAACTTCTCATGAGTCCTAAAAAGTTCTCGATGATCTTCTAAGATAGTTTCATGAGCTAACTTAAGAGTGTTTAGTTCTTTAGTTAGGAGCTCAATCTTCTCCTTATAATTGTCATTTGTTTTATCTTGATTTGCATGATTAATTGATGTTTCATCATAGTATTCATCACTAGAGTTGTCAACAAGTAAATCATCATCACCTAACAAGTCATCTTCATCACTATTGGAATCAACATACTCGGGGTGTGTTACCTTTGGGCCTTTAGCCATGAAGCATTTTCCAAGTCCTTCATTTGGTGAATCAAATATGTCGTAGGAGTTGGTTGACACAAGTGCTAGACCGGCAACACCTTCATCTTGAGTATATTCGGAGTCGGTGTGATAGCTTCTCTCGGAGTGATTGTCGGAGTCGGAGCCGGAAAACCATTCACCAACATGAGCTTGATGTCTTCGTTTTGTGTATCTCCTTGATGACTTGTCCTTCCTTTTTGAATCCTTGCTTCTCCGGGATGTTCTTCGTTCATAACGATCATCTCTACTCCTCCTCTCTCTTGGTGGTGATTCTTCTCTTATACTTCTCCTTTTAGGTGATTCTTCTCTTCTTTTGTAGGGTGCCGTACACTCATTGAAATAGTGTCCGGGTCTTCCACAATTGTAGCAATTACGCTCTCGACTAGAAGATCTTTTGTCATTGTAGGACCTTGACTTGGAGCTTCTTTTTTTGCTTCTGCTCTTGTAGAACTTGTTGAAGTTCTTGACCATTAGGCTCAATTCTTCATTGAAGGTTTGTTTCTCACTTGATGATGTGGGTGCTTCACATGAGGCTTTGTAAGCACCAGTTGACTTGTTGTGAAGTTCCTCCTTATCCTTGAGTGACATCTCATGAGCAACACTTCTTCCAATGACTTCCGTTGGCTTGAGATCTTTGTAATTGGGCATCATTTGGATCAATGTGCACACGGTATCATATTTTCCGTCCAAAGCTCTTAGGATCTTCTTGATGATGAATTTATCGGTTATCTCTTCACTTCCTAAGCCGGCAATCTCATTTGTGATAAGAGCAAGCCTAGAGTACATTTCAGCGACACCTTCACCATCCTTCATTTTGAACTTGTCAAGCTAACTTTGAAGCACATCCAACTTGGATTCCTTGACGGAGTCGGTACCTACGTGCATATTAATCAAGGTATCCCAAATTTCCTTTGCATTCTCAAGACGGCTGATTTTGTTGAATTCTTCGGGGCACAATCCGTTGAAGAGGTGTCAGTGTCAAAACCGGCGGATCTCGGGTTGGGGGTCCCGAACTGTGCGTCTAGGCGGATGGTAACAGGAGACAAGGGACACGATGTTTTTACCCAGGTTCGGGCCCTCTTGATGGAGGTAAAACCCTACTCCTGCTTGATTGATATTGATGATATGGGTAGTACAAGAGTGGATCTACCATGAGATCAAGGAGGCTAAACCCTAGAAGCTAGCCTATGGTATGATTGTTGTTGTGATTGTTGTCCTACGGACTAAAACCCTCCAGTTTATATAGACATCGGAGAGGGCTAGGGTTACACAGAGTCGGTTACAATGGCAGGAGATCTACATATCCGTATTGCCAAGCTTGCCTTCCACGCCAAGGAAAGTCCCATCCGGACTCGGGACGAAGTCTTCAATCTTGTATCTTCATAGTCTTGGAGTCCGGCCGATGATGATAGTTCAACTATCCGGACACCCCCTAGTCCAGGACTCCCTCAATAGCCCCTGAACCAGGCTTCAATGACGACGAGTCCGGCGCGCATATTGTCTTCGGCATTGCAAGGCGGGTTCCTCCTCCGAATAATTCATAGAAGATCGTGAACACCAGGATAGTGTCCGGCTCTGCAAAATAAATTCCACATACCACCGTAGAGAGAATAATATTTACACAAGTTCAATCTGCTGACGTATTTTGTGGCGTGACGTTACACCACTACAAAGCCTTTACTTGAATCGTTTTATTATACCACCTCAGCGCGTTTAGCGAAGCGGTTTCCTTGGCACGTCTTGTCAAAGCAGAGATCGTGTTCCCCTTATTCCGGGATTCCCATCAATATAGACATGGGTAACCCAACCACGCCCGTCGCCACGCCCCCTCCATCGAAGGCGGGTTCCAAATGGTCACGGAGACGGCTCTTGGTATTCTCCTTCTTTATAATGAGACCCAGGCTCGTTCTTTTTCTTCAATCCTCAATCGAATCCACCCCTCGCCCCGAGCTCCAATGCTCAGGGCTCCAGATTCGAGCGCTTCGGAACTTCGACAATATCCAGCTCCGAGTTGCAGGGCCGGTGGATGCCCTCCTCCATCACGGAGGAGGATGTGCTAAAGCTGAGAGAAGCCAGGTATTTAACCTACGAGATTTCGCATAGGCTTCCTGCCCAAGGGCAAGTCATTCCCACTCCCGAGCCAGGCGAGAGCGTCGTGTTCGTGTCTCACCTCCGTCGGGGTTTAGGCTTCCCCATGGATCCCTTCGTGAGGGGGCTCATGTTTTACTATGGGTTAGAATTCCACGAGTTGGCTCTGGAGTCCATCCTCCACATCTCATCATTCATTGTCGTCTGCGAAGCCTTCCTCCGCTCTACCCCTCACTTCAGTTTGTGGCTCAAAACCTTCAACGTGGAGCCGAAGATGATTGAGGGGCATCAGGCAGAGTGCGGAGGGGCGGTTGTAAGCAAGAGGGCCAATGCTCCATGGCCCGAGGGCTCTTTTCAGGAGGAGCTCGGTTTGTGGCAACAGGAGTGGTTCTATATTACCGCTCCCAGGGGCAGCAGGCAAAAGCCACCGCCCGTCTTTCGCTCGGGCCCTCCACAACGGCTGATGTCATGGGTCAACAAAGGGCTTAACTGGGGGCCGTCAAAGGACGTACCCCTATTGCAGGGCCGGATTCGAGACCTCCAAGAGAGGGAGATCAATCTGGTCGTAGTGATGCAGGTTATGCTGATTCGGCGTCTTCTGCCCTGCAAACGTCGCCCCCTCCGCCTGTGGGAATTCAATTCGCAGGGACCACGAGCTCTCCAACACTTCATGGGTACGACACCCGTGGAGATGTACAAATTGTTCTTCGAATCACAAGAAGTGTGTCCGGAATTGACCGAGGATGCCGGCCTAAGCTGCAACCGCCCGGATGCTCAAGTAAGTAGCCCTGTGTCCGGACATACCGTTTGTTTGCATATTCTTGGATTTGCCTTTTAACCAATCGTCCTTTGAACAGGAGTGGATAGCGCAAGCAAAAGCGTCTGATGTCCGCCCCCCCCGAGACCGCGCCGGATCCGGTGTTGGTCAAGATGCTGGAGGTTGCGCCTTTAGAGGAGGGCGAAGGGGAAAACAGAGAAACTACCGCCTCTACTAAGGAGGCTTTGGAGAAAGGGGGATCGAGAATCCCTCCCTCCATGGGGAGAAGAGGACCGCTTCCGAAGACCCGGAGGCTAAGGCCTCAAAGCGGGGGAAGAAATCTTCACCAGAGGGTCCTACGCCAAGGGAAGCCCCGGCCGCACTATCTCCCCCAAGGAATCAGCCCTCCAGCGAGCCGTAAGTAGAAAAAGGGGAGTATTGTAATAAGGGACGTCCCAATTTTTGCTTCTGAGGATAACCGAAGTTTTTACCTTGTAGTTCGGATCTCCGTCCTTCTCAGCTGAGCTCGTCTTCGGGGGACCTTCGTCCGGAGATGATGGAGAGCGAGACGCCTCCATCTGCCGCGCCATCAGATGAGGCGGACGACCCTGAAGTGTCGTCGCGGAGGGTCTCCCCAAGTCCGGCGGGGCCGAAGAGTTCGGCACCTACTGGTGTACGACCGGGGGAGCTGAAGGATCTGCTCGAGAGGGCGTCTATCTCAGAAGATCACCATATATTGATAAATACGGTGATTGAAAGAATTTCGTCCGCTGAGGGCGGGTTGCATGATGCTGTCAGAAGTTTACTGGCAGGTTTTGAGGTACGTAAAAATGACATACCTTTTGACAGTTTTGCACATAGAGTGCGCCCTGTATAGATAGTAGCCCCTGAGACTCGGTATGTTGTCGAAAGCGACAGCGTGCCGAGGATCATAATCTCAGTTAATAATTCTCGCTTTTCCCATGCAGGTGGTGGATCGTCCGGTGGCCAGCCGGACTGATAGAGTTGCCGAGCTAAAGCGGCAACTCGACGTTGCGGATGCGGACATCGCACTGGTCAATAAACGACATGACGATTCACAAGGTAGGTTGTTTCTCTGCGGTCACCTAGTAAGGGAGCTGACGCCCACTCCTTACAACATGTATGCTTGATGCAGATGGTGCCGCTGTTGTGGAGGACCTTCAGGCAGAGCTTGGTCGAGCCAAGGAGCAGGCCAAAAGGAGTGATGCGGCTGCCTCGAGGGCAGCCGAAGAGCTAGAAGCCGAAAAGGCTGCTCACTGCCAAAGCAGGGAGGAGATGGCCGGAATGGCCGTGAAGCTGAAGGATGTTACCGACCGCTATGAGGTTCTTGAAAAAGAACGCCGAGCAGAGCAAGCGGACCTGAAGAAGGCCACCGCCGAAGCCAAGGATGCCCGTTCTGCACTGAGGGCTATAAAGGAGGAGCTGCGTCAGGCCAGAGACATTGCGGTTGGAAAGCCCTTTCTGCTGCGCAGGAAGTTCACAGATCCGAAGTATGCTCAGCTGGGCCAGCTATGGGGTGCGGAGGATCCTTATCTGGATTTGGCGGCGAGTGCTGCGGATGCGGTTGTGCACTTTCGAAGCCAAAAGGATCACGAGATGGAAGAGCTGTTTTGGTCTCAATTCCACAGTCCGGAGCGTCCACTTCCATTGACCGATTGGTTGGCTGAGTGGGCTGAGCTGAATAGATTATCCGGATTTGCCATGACGGATGTGGTGGCTCATGTGTGGCCGGATAGGCCTAAGCCGAAGAGTTATTTTGGCTTACTGCAGCAGTTCCTTGGGGCGGTGCTGCATATCAAGGTGATGAAGCGGTCGGCGTGCATAGAGGGTGCACGGATGGCTCTCGCCCGTGTCAAGACATACTGGGCGGAGATGGATGCCACTGATGTTGCATCCCGGGGTTCGGACAAAAGCCGGTTACCCGCCGAGCACTATTTTGGGGAAGTCCTGCAGGGCGCTCATTTGATAGAGTCGCAGTGCTCGAAAAATGTTATGTTCAAATGACTTGTATGATTTGTGAAACCATATTTATGATATGAGTGCTTTTTATACTTGTGCGTTCAAGTATTGAAATATCTCCTGTGTGGCCGTTAATGTATATGTGTATATAACCTGAAAGATGGCAGTCTTCGGCTTCAGCTCCCACGCACATGGTGCGGGGGTGTTTGCAAAATTAGCGCATTTTCACACTCAATCCAGCGTCTTGGTCCTGTGAAGGAGGTGGTAGCGTAGCAAACTAGGCAACCGGACTATAATGCTTTATCACTTTCACTTAGCCATAGGAGTTCGAAGGTGGGGCTACGATATAGCCCCTGGGGGCACCGCGCTCTCCGAATTCGGGGCGCGTATGTGCCTAACCGGGAAATGGTCCTTCGTCAAAGCAGAGGAATTCTAGACATTCCGATAGTCGATTGAGTGGTTGACCAGTCTCTCACTATATCATGATGATCGGTTTCGGCTTTCATCGAGGTGCTCGCCAAATTAACCGGGCACAATTGCGAGTAGTTCTCCGGTGCGCGTTAGCCGATGATCTGGAACATAAGGCAGCAAAACACGGAGCCGGGCAAACCCAACATTTGACCAAAGACATGATTCGGAGCTGATGCATATAAGGCCTAACTTCGAGACGCCGAACACTCCCTAAGGTATTCGGTCTTTATGATAACAGGCGAGCGATGCCCTAAGCCCTCGTGTGTCGTGTAGGGCGATAATTTCTGACGCGGCCGATGCCAAAACGCCAGCCTCCTCATCGGTTATGGTAGGAAACCGGGGGATGTGTATCAACAAGAGACAGTAAGAAAGGTTACGCAGGGTCTTAATCTGAAAAGAATCCTTGCAACGGGTCCCTGCTACACGTCTGCGCCTGTGTCTCCGTTGTGCTGTATCCTAGACGGGTGTAGCACACTATTCATCTATAAAAGAGAAGAAATTAGTTTGGAAAGATATCGTGCGAGCAATGTATTTAAAACAGAGCATGAAAAAAGAAATGAATGAAGTTGAGCGTTTATTGGCTCTCATTGTTCATGCTCACAGCCCCTTGTGAAGGGGCATGCGGCTTGGAAGCCCCTAGTTTATTTATGCCGGACTCGCCTAGCCGTGTCCGGGGTCTTAAGCGACCTTTCAAAGAGATAATGCCGCGTGGACCGGGCATTTTAAGTGTAAGAGACGCGTAATGCGGTATTGTGTTAAAATGGGCGAAAGCTTCACGTCCCAATAGTGCTTGATGGCTACTTTTAAATGGGGCGATATGGAAGATTAGCTTTTCGTGACGGAAGTTGTCGGATGAACCGAACATGAATTCTAGTAGTAAGGAGCCCATGCAATTGGCGTAAGGGCCTGGCGTCACTCCTTTGAAGGAAGTGCTGCTATGGCGAATTTTGGTAGGGTCTATCCCCATCCTGCGGATTGTGTCCGGATATAGCAGGTTTAAGTCGCTACCGCCATCCATTAGGACTTGTGTAAATTGTAGCCCGTCGATTATAGGATCCAATATCAAAGCAGTCCATCCTGCGTTTCGAATGCTTCTGGAGTAATCCAGATGGTCGAAAGTAATTGGTTTTGACATCCAATCTTGGGATTCCGCTAGGGTGGACCGTGCGGCGCGTACTTTAGTAGCTGCCGCACTATTGTTCCGTATTATCACGTGAAGTGAGTTTATTGTTTTGACTTCTTGTGGGAAAGTCTTTTGTTTTCCGGCGCTCTGCTTGTGGGGCTCGTCATCGTCTTCGCTTGGTGTGTCAAGCCCCTTGTGTTCGGCGTTAATTCGGCCGGACTGTTTGAAGACCCAACAATCTTGGTGGGTGTGGTTTGCAGGCTTCCCAAGGGTACTGTGGATTTGACATATCCTATCCAAAATTTTGTTTAGGTTGGATAGCTCGAAACTGTTGTCTTTAAGAGGCAGTGTTTTGTTGTTCGGCCGAGAGCTTTTGAATCCGACGTTGACCGCCGTGTTCTTTGGGCCATTTTCTTTATTCCGGCGCTGATCTTTTCTGCGTCGTGATTTCCCATTTCCATCTCTGACCTCAGATGTACTTGGGTCGCTGGTGTTGCATCTTGCCAGCCAGCTATCTTCTCCCGCGCAAAAGCGGGTCATGAGGCTCTTTAGCGCGGCCATTGTTCTTGGTTATTCCTGGCCAAGGTGTCTGGCGAGCCATTCGTCTCGGACGTTACGTTTAAAAGCTGCTAAGGCTTCGACGTCCGGACAGTCGACTATTTGGTTCTTTTTGGTGAGGAACCTGTTCCAGAATTTGCGTGCTGACTCTCCGGGGAGGGCGGACATAAGTCCCCTGAAAATTTGCTCTAAACGCATCCTCGAGCTCTTCCCAACTTCCAATGGTATTTTCTGGGAGGCTTTTGAGCCAATGCCGAGCTGGCCCTTTGAGCCTGAGGGGTAGGTATTTTATGGCATGGAGATCATCTCCTCTTGCCATGTGTATGTGTAGGATGTAATCCTCAATCCAGACTCCGGGGTCTGTTGTTCCGTCATATGCCTCTATGTTTACGGGTTTGAATCCCGCTGGAAATTCATGATCTAGTACCTCATCGGTGAAACATAGTGGGTGTGTGGCGCCCTTGTATTTAGGTGTGCCGTTATCTTCGAACACTCGGCGTGTTGTGTTGCTCTCTGGAGCCCTCTTTTGTGGCCCGTAAATGGACCTGACTGGGCCATCCTTTTTGCGAGGATCTTTATGTGTATCATGTGCCGACTTGTGTGCGGTGCCGCTTGCCGTTCTTAGCCTGTCATCTGGTCATCTATCCGGCCAGGCGGCCTCTTTGCTTTTTGATTGTGGTGGCTCTACGGCCTCCTCGTCGAATTCGGGCAACAGCTTGCGCTTCAGGTAGCTTTTTGCTTGATGACTATTGCCGTATTTGTCTGCGGTCTTGAGTACTTTGTTCCATCTCATTCGGAGTACGTCTTCCGCTGTTTTGAGCTTACATACGCTTCTTCAAACTTCTTGCAGTGGCGACGAGCCTTTTGTGAAGGCTCTTATGCTCCGGTGATGTGTCCGGCGTGAGATCGTCTGGACTGTTGTTTTCGCCGGGGATGGGTTGCTTGTCCAATTCATCCTGTTCAGATGGTTGCTTGGTTGCATGTTCATCCTCCACTGGTTCGCCCTGCTCTACAGCTGGGTCGTTGTGGGTGCTTTTGTTATCGAGGCGGGACTTCGGGCGGCGCTTGCGTCGCTGTTTTGGTTGCTTTCGCCGCGTCCCGTTGTTCCTCGTTATCGCTTCCTTTTGGTGTATCCACCATGTATATGTCATGAGTTGAGGTGGCTTTCCAGTGCCCTGTAGGTGCTGGTTCTTGGTCGTCCCCGGCATCGTCGTCCATACCGTCGATGTCTTTGGAGTCGAAGTCTAGCATGTCGGTTAAATCGTCGACAGTGGCTACAAAGTGGGTGGTGGGTGGGCTTTGAATTTCTTCATCGTCCGCATCCCGACCATCCTGACCGCAATTCGGCCAGGGCTCTCTTGATAGCGAGAGGTACTTTAGCGAATTCAGGATGTCGCCAAAAGGTGAGTGTTGAAAGATGTCCCTGGCGGTGAACTCCATGATCGGCGCCCAATCGGATTCGATTGGAGGGGGCGCAGGAGGTTCGGAGTCTGGCGAGTCCGCACCTGGAGTCCTGGCGTCATAAAGGACAAGGTCGAAGATTCGCTCCATCGACATAGAGGTTGCAGCCCCCGAGGCGGTGTCTAGCCACCCACCCTCGATCTGCGCGGTCGGCTCCAAATTAAGGATCGGAGCGGACTCATGTGCGGCCTCCAAGGCACTGTCCGGCAGCAGAGCTAAATCATGCCCATCGAGACAGTGCGGCACGCTCGGTACCGTGGCTCGAATCCATTGAAGATCAAGTCTCCATGCGGACGTCCACCGTGAAGTTTAGGCTTCAAGTCGACTGATGGCGGGCGTAGCTTCGATTTGCTCCAGTTATTGCTGCTTAATTGGCTGCTGTGCAAAGCCGCTGAATACGAAGATCTGTCCCGGGAGAAAAGTCTCACCCTGGACTGCGTCGTTGTTGATGATAGAAGGAGCCACCAAGCCTATCGGTGACGACACAGAGGAACTCTCAATATGAAAGCACCAATGTCGGTGTCAAAACCGGTGGATCTCGGGTAGGGGGTCCCAAACTGTGCGTCTAGGCGGATGGTAACAGGAGACAAGGGACACGATGTTTTTACCCAGGTTCGGGCCCTCTCGATGGAGGTAAAACCCTACTCCTACTTGATTGATATTGATGATATGGATAGAAAGAATCGGTGGGTCTGAGTTTGACATTTGGTTTAGGTCATATGTGGATGTGGGAAAGTAGTTGAGGGTTTTGGAGCATATCACTAAGCACTATGAAGCAAGAACCTCATTAAGCAACACCTCATCCCTCCTTGATAGTATTGGCTTTTCCTATAGACTGAATGTGATCTGGGATCACTAAAATATAAAATGTAGAGTCTTGAGATTTGAGCTTGAGCGAATCCTTTTGTCCTTAGAATTTTGAGGGGTCCACTTTTGTCATCCATGCCATGCCATTCATTGAGCTTTTCCTGAAATATTTATCTTGGAATAATGTTGGCTCAATGAGCTATATGTTGTTAGGAATTACCAAAACCACCTAAGGATAGTTGCACTTCCACTTGTACTACTAATTTGTTGAAATGACACTTATGACGATTCAATTTTAACTTGGTAGAGTGATATTCGTTGCATCTTTCATATGGTGTCTAGCTTTCATTGCTTCTAATTTGTTGAAATGCCTTCTCCTTAGTTTACACATCATAAGCTGTGAATATGCAATGCTTTGAATATGCAATGGCACTAATAACGAGAGACCTCTAACTTGGTAGTATGATGTTGTTTGCATCTTGCATATGATTTATTTCTTGTACTGCTTCACATTTGTTTAAACGCCTTTATGATGAGACACTGTTAACTTGGCAGAGCGATATTTGTAGCATCTTTCATATGGTGTCTACCTTCCATTGCATTGCTTCTAATTTAGTGAAATGTCTTCTGCTTAGTTTACACATCATAGTTCTAGTTATCTCTTCCATCCTGTTTTTCGTACATATTACATCCTCCTATCATGTGGTTGGCTAACATCAAAGTTCAGTTCGTCTATATCACGCATCAATTAGTTCTGAAGAACTAAATTGTTATTTGTTTTTCTTGTCGGCTTGACTTAACATGGCAGAGAGAAAGAGGAAGAAACACAGAATGGCAGGGAATGGGAAGCGGAAGAATCCTGCAGATTCTGTTGGCACTGATGGTGCAATAGAAGGTCAAAGTCCAGTGGAAAATTCTACAAATAGGGTATCCCATGCTACATGAGCTGCAGAAAAAGCCAAATAGAAACAAATAGCTGCCACCAAACAAGCAGAGACAACCCTAGTTCTTGCAACACCTTCCACAGTACTACAAGCTGCACGAGTTACTCGTGCGCCAACTGAGCTAGCAGCACGTTCCCAAGTACCCTTGCCACCTGACATTACTTCCCAAGCACTCCTGACACAAGACGAGTTGGCAAGATCAGATGAACCTTGTGAGCTTTAACAGCAAGAAGGTAGTTGCTGGAGTCAAGTTATAGTTGCATGCTTCTTTATATGTAGTCTCACCGTTTGATGTACACTAACACTTCCTATGTTCGTTGTTGGACTAGCACCCAGGCGCAAGAGGAAACAAACATCAGGGATAATGCTCGATAGGTTAACTAAATCTAGAGGAAGAATGGAGATCCGCTTTGAGGCAGGTTTAAAAAGGCCACGTGATGCTACAGAGTCAGCCAAGTTAGTATCAGAGGCAGCGGTTGCTGTTAGGTGTCATGTACGTATCCTCCCAACATGAATTCAGTACAGGAATGACAAAGACGAAACCCAGTTCAACACCTTCCTCGACCATCTATCTGTAAGTATGGTTATGTATGGAAATTAGTAATATCGTCGTGCTCCGTCCCCTACTTTCTAGGTTGCTGATAATGAGACTTCCATAATTTTCAACAGATGAGGTTCAAGTTGGATAGCCAAGATAATGCAACCAGACAAGCTTGCACCCATGTTTTCAAGTACGCTTCTGCATGACAAGATTGGTATAACTTGAGGAAAACTCACTTTGAAGGCAAGGCTAACAGCGAACTTTCCCAAACATCTCCAGTGGAAAATATATCGGATGAAGACTGGAGAGGCCTTGTTAAACACTGGTCTGATCCGAAGTATCAGGTACATTATATATATATGTGATCAGATCACATGTCGAAGTCCTATTTATGCATGTGCCACACAAATCTATCTTCTCGTAGGTGAACTGTTCAAAGAACAAGACGAACCGTATGAAAGTGAAATTCCAACAGACGACGGGATCTCGTAGCTATATTGCACACTACGAGGCTCTTGTAATTAGCTGTTGTTTCACTCTTTTCGCTGTACCATATTATCAGATCTATATTGACTTGTTCCAAATGCAGAGGAAATCCCGCAAGGACCAAAAAGTAACTGAACCAAATGCTGTGGAAATCTTCAAGGACTGTCACACCAGCAAGAAGAAGGGCATGACTACACCAGTCAAAGCCGCTATTGTAAGTCCTTAATCCTCGTGCCTTTTAACTACTACTTACTCTGACTTGTGCCTTGAACTGCATGGTTTGCAGCCAATGTCTATTACTCTTTTCAATTTTATACACAATTGTCTTAGCGTATCATTGCACCTCACAAGGTTTAAAAGAGAGGAGTGATATTCCTTTGATCTTGACCTGTAATCTAGTTCCATGCCAGACTTGCCCACACAACGTTACAATTGCCTGTTTGTCTGTTCTCACTTGTTTTGTGATCTGAATGATGTCATACTATGCTTATCGTATTATAAACTTCTTCCTTTTATCCTTAGCCCTCAATGCAATGTGAATAAATAGACAATGCATTAGCGATGGTACATGGTCATATGTTTGGAACCTGGTTTTATTATGTACTTTGCAATAAAATACAACTAATATTTTACATGGTTTCACCAGAATAAGTTCTGTATATAGACCAAAGCTATTTTGTTTGATTTTTCTGCCTCCTTAATATCTTCTGTTCTGGTACTACTAATGTAAAAAACTCAACTTTTCAGTGAGCTATGGAAAAAATGGTGGAACTGCCACCTTCTGAAGGATGCGAGGCAACTATAACCACAATGTCAGCTCTTGCTGCAGTGGGTCAGTACCTGTCCACTAACAGTGCCAAAAGCACGTTCTTGTGTAATACTGGGTTGGTTGTTAAGGCAATCTCATCCAAACTGCCTCATGATCAAGATATGCAAGATCAAAACAATGTTGTATCTGCGCTCCAGACACAAGTCCATTCCCTAACAGAGACCCTTTGTGAAACAAGGAGAGACATTGTTCGATGTCGTCAAGATATGCATGGTTTTGAAACCAGACTATCAGACATTTGCTATGTTGTTCAGGAGCCTAGGAGAAATGAAGGCGAAGGTTATGGTGCTCCATCGGACAATACAACATGAAAACCTAACAGTCAGGTCAAATGAACTGAGCTTCTGAACTTCTGGTGGTGCATTTATCTGCTACACTGTTAACTTTTATGTCAACCTTCCTTTTGTTTTATAATTGTAATTTGTTTTGGTGCGATACAAAATTTGTTCTTAACATGCAGCCACCGGTTGAAGAAAACAGCAAGCCATTTTCGTATAGTGTAGGGTGTTCCCTATATTTGAACTGGTGGCAATCTTTGATGCCGAGTGGATCTAATCTATGCAATCGCCTTAATAGCCTAGCGTTAGTTTCGGCCTTATTTACTTCCTAGTCTTCTTTTTCCCTGGTTTGCTAGTGGTCGCAACAACCATGGCCCATATACGGACCGTGGTAACCTTGACCCTGCTACGGGCCATAGGATCCATGGGTCTCCTAAGGGCCGTCGATAAATGGGCCTCCAACAGGGTCGTAGAATCGGTGGGCCTTGGGCTGTCGGATAAATGGGTCTACATGGGCCGTAAATGGGCGTAATTGGTATCGGCCTAGCACGGTAACGGGCCGTTAACAGGCCAGAGGAAAGCAAAGGCTTAATTCTGTCACAGGCATAACGGGTCGTTAATGGGCCGGAATATAGGACATGCTAGAAATGGCGCAACGGGTTAAGAGGTCAGAAACGGGCTGACTCTTGCCACGGGCCGAATTTGGCCCATTAGGGGAACATGCCAGTAACGGGCCGGAAGTAATCAAGGGCCAGAAAGGAGCCCAAGAATGTATGGGCCGTCAATAGGCCGAAAGCTAACACGGGCTGGAAACGGCCCATGTGAATCACGGGCCGTTAACGGGTACAAAGAAATTTACTGTTCATTATGGGCTAGAGACATCGTGGGCCTCTAAAGGGCCTAAAGATATGAAGGACTCATATGGGCCGAAAGACGTCGTGGGCCATACATCGGCCAAAAGTGAAACGGGCTGGTGTTATATTGGACGGCCCACATGACATTGTTGGGCCAATTTCTGTTAGGCCCTAACAGGCCGTAAAATGGGTATTCGCGAAGAGACCGTTAACAGGCTTTTCATGGGCCATCCCGTTAACTTTTGACCAAGTCAAACATGTCGGCTTTGTAAGCTAAATGGGCCAGTAGTGGGCCGTCGCACGTGTCGACATGTCATAGGCGCCTATCTGACCCACTAACGAGCAGACACGTGTTTCATCCAGCCAATCAGAATTTTACACGTGGAAATTTCCCATTGGTCCGGGCTGTTAACGGGTTATCTGATCGAAAACCTGACCCGATAGCTTAACGGCATTCCGTTACGGTGGATGCCACATGTCGGTCACCCTTGACGAAAGCACTTCTGTGACGTGCAATTTATCATCATGGAAGTGGATACTTTCGTGATGATAATTTTGGTAATGTCATGGAACACTTCTACGACAACACATGTATGACTATCTTGATTCTGTCATAAAATCATCATGGATGTACATGCATGACAAAAAACGCGACCTACTACGATAAAGACGTATCATCACGGAAGTGTATTTTTTTGTAGTGTCAGATCTGAACCCTTTATGTTTCCATGCATATATATATGTGTTCTTGATCCAATCTTGTAAGTTGTAGACACCTATTACGAGTTATGATCCGCATACCCCAAGGTGACAATAATTGGGATTCCTTCCGGTGATTACCGTAGTTTGAGGAGTTCATGTATTCAGTAAGTGATAATGCTTTGTTCTGGTTCTCTACTAAAAGGAGGCCTTAATATCCCTTAGTTTCCATTAGGACTTAGCTACCACGGGAGGGTAGGACAAAAGATGTCATGCAAGTTCTTTACCATAAGCACGTATGAATATATACGGAATACATGCCTACAATATATTGATGAATTGGAGCTAGTTCTGTGTTGCCCTAGGTTATAACTGTTGCATGAAGAATGCCATCCAACATAATTATCCATCACTGATCCAATGCCTACGAGCTTTTCACATATTGATCTTTGCTGAGTTATTTTCGTTGCTACAGTTGTTACAATCACTACAAAACTGCTACTGTTACTTTTACCACTGTTATCGTTACTATCATACTACTTCGCTACTAACTACTTTGCTGCAGACATTAAGTCTTTCAGGTGTGGTTGAATTGAGAACTCAGCTACTAATACTTGAGAATATTCTTTGACTCCCCTTGTGTCGAATCAATAAATTTGGGTTGAATACTCTACCCTCGAAAACTGTTGCAATCCCCTATACTTGTGGGTTATCAGCCGTCAACACACAAATCGAACGAAGCTTCTCCAATGGTGGTCGGCAACCAACGGGCGAAGAGTTGGCAATCGCCGAGATCGTTCGGGCAGCCGTCCGTCCCTTCCCGGCATACCTTGCCATGAAGGAGCCCGTCCAAGCCCAGATCACGGCCGCCCATTCCCATCTCGTGGCGGCCTTTTCCAAAGAGATGGGGGAAGTGAATGGCGAGATTCTTGCGAGTATGGTGCGATTGATGCCATGGAGCCCCTTCCCCAGGAGATCGTCGGGCGCGAGCTGGACATGGAGGAGGCGGCAAAGATCGACGAGCGCTAGCTGGAGTAGTACTCCTTGTTTAATTTAGAGTGTCGGTCTTTAATTTGTTAGGGTAATTTTTAGGTCAGCTAGTTAATTGCTGAACTTGCTCGATAAAGAAGTGTGGGTGTGTTGTAGGCTCCTTTGTGTACCCAAATTATGCAATGACATGGATGGCCACTGTAACAAAGGATATTTGGACCAAAATTTGCACGTTCAAACTCACCACACATGGGGTAAGCTATATGAATCATTTGTGATGTTCACATATCGTACACAGTGTTGAATAAGGGACCGTGCCTGATGACATTTTGTGCGCCAGTTTTTTCGCTGCACCAATCCAAAATTTTCGGCTTCCGCGGAAATATCTACCTTCCCACCCCCTCCCCCTTACCAAAAGCCACATTTCCCCTGTTTCTGCCTTCCTTTCCAAGTTCAAACCTTCACTCCTTGCTTGTAGCGCCGCCTCCTCGCCGGTGACCCTCCTTCACGATGCTCAGCCTCGTCGATCTAGGCAGGTAACCCAGAACCGACCCCCATCCTCCTTCTCCTTCTACATCCTACATGCCCCGAGCGTCGGTGTGACACCTTCCACACAAAGCACCGAACCCTCCCCCAAATAAGTGCTACCCTAAGCCATGGTGCACGCAGTATAGCCAGGAGCTCAAGGAGCATTTGGCAGCAGAGAAGCAAATCGCGGCTGCACACACGGATGAGGTCCCGAAAGCTGCCATTCGTGCCGATCCCCAGATCTTGGAGGAGAAACCTTGTCGTCGAGGCCACCGTTGACACCTCGCGCGCCGAAACCACGACATGGTTGGCTGCTTTAAACGATAGTTAGTGGCGTTTTCTCGAGGCCACCATCGGTACCTTCGACGAAGACTACAAGGTGTTTCCTTAGCGTGCCCATGCTTACCCCAACTCGAGAGACAGCAGGTTGGTCCTGGAGCGGCTCAAGCAACTCATCAGTACGAGCAGGACACCCACGATGTGGAGGCCTCGCCCTCTTCCATGTCCAAGGAGCCAATCATCATCGATATCTCTGATGATGAGGAGTAGCTTGTCTTATCAGCTCACTATAAGGACCTATGTTCAGTTAGCTAGCTACGTCGGTTAAGCATGTTCAGTTTAGCCATTGCATGTGCTACTCCTGCCTTTCCTTAACAAATTGTAGTGAATTGTCCTATCTACTTTTACCATGCAATCTGTTGCTCTAGTGCATATGTTCTCTATGTCATGCAATGTGGTGCTCACTTATTAACTATTCAATTAATTTGTTGTCGTGTTCAGTTAGTTGTATGGTTCAATTCTGCAATGTGATGTTCAATTCTTCAGGTTGCAATTTTGTATTGTCTTCCATGTGAGAAATAAATTGAATTTATCTGTACAAAATACTTGAGAAACAAATAGAATTTTTGTATTCCAAGTTGTCAAGCATGCTTGGTTTGGTTAACTGTCTGATCTTCTAGTATGTTATATGTTGTGGAATGTGGTGCTCAGTTGATGTTTCGTTCATTTGTTGTGGTGTTTAGCAACTGTTTGGTTCAATTCTGCAGTGCGATGTTCAATTGTTGTGGGTGCATTTTTTTATTGTCTACCATGTGAGAAATAAATTAAATTTGGTTGTACTAAATACATGAGAAACAAATAGAATTGCTATATTTCCAAGTTGTTAAGCATGCTTGGTTTGGTTAACTGTCGGGATCTTCTATTATGAGTATGTTATATTGTGCAATGTGGTGCTCAGTTAATGTTTGATTCATTTGTTGTGGTGTTTAGTTAACTGCTTGGTTCAATTCTGCAATGCGATGTCCAAATGTTGTGGGTAGAATTTTGTATTGTTATGCATGTGAGGAATAAATCGACTTTGGCTGCATTTAATACATGAGAAACATATACAATTTCTATATTTCCTAGTTCTTAATCATGCTTGGTTTGGATAAATGGGTTTTCCATGTGGCTCGAATTAATTTGATGAATCTGCAATGTTTTTATTTTTCATCAACATATTTTACTGATAGCATGCCAACCCTCAGTTAACATGATCACTAACTACCTCATATTTGTTGCAGGGAAACAATGGGAAGCACTGAGGTTTACAATCAAGGCTTGCACATGCATGGTCCTTTGTCTAATAGCACATTATTGTGCAATTGCAAGACCCATTCTATTATTTAGGTTTTTAACAATTTGGTCTTGCACAGGTCATGTTGTCAGAGGTTTTGACTCATTGTTCGACCCTTTTTGCATATGGGGAAATGAGTTGTCCATGAATATCAGTCAAGTCAAGAAACTTAGAAAGATCGTTAGGATAAAGAAATTAGCGACAAAAAACAACAAGATCTTTGTCTGCACAATGAAGAAGACATCAGTTCACTACAGGATGGTACTAACTATTATACCTTGTCTTTTTTATTCCTTTGCCCCATTTCAAATCTAGAGAACATATTTATGCATATCCTTCTTTTCAGGCCTTTCCAAAGCAGTTCATTGATGATTACCTCTCAAACCACCTGTATGGTCAGTAGGCGAGGAAGGTATTCATACAACACCCACGGTTCAATATTGAAGTCTTCCTGAAGAGGACGAATGATGGATGGTCAATCATCCACAGGCGCTGGCCTAAAGTTGCAAAGACCTTCAACATCAATGAAGGCTCAATATTCGCCTTCCGCTTCAGCCGTTTTCCAGATGACATTCATCTGTCTATGTATCTTCTATGATGCTAATTTCAAAAATTTATAGGTGTTGCAGGTGAAACTTGGTGCTGGTGCAGTTGTGCAATGGGCTAGCTGAGTGCTGAAGCTATATGATGATATAATCTAATGTATTTCAATTATGAAATCATGTTTCCTTCTTTTCCCAAGAGGTGAGCCGCATGGGGGTTTCGGATCGGAACTCGGGGGCCGCCGCCCAGTTGGCGCCGTGTGACTTGGTGATGTAGAACCACCCCGACTGCCACCCCTTCACAGTTTCCGCAAAGGAGCCGTTAAGCCAGGTGACGTTAGGCATCTTGCCCACCATGGACCCTCCGCACTCCGCTTGCTGGCCACTCATGATCTTCGGCTTCACGCAGAAGATTTGCAGCCACAAGCCAAAGAGAGGCTTGATGCGGAGGAAGGCCTCGCACACGACGAAAAACACCGAGATGTTGAGGACGAAATTCGGGGCTAGATCATGGAAATCTAGCCCATAGTAGAACATGAGCCCGCGGACGAAGGCGTGAAGTGGAAACCCCAGTCCATGGACGAAGTGGGCGAGAAACATGACCCTCTCATGGGGTCTCGGGGTTGGAATGACCTGCCCATCGTCTGGTAGCCGGTGCGCTATGTCCGTCGCCAACTATCCGGCCGCCCGAAGATTTGCGATGTGCTTCTCCTTCACGGTGGAAGCCACCCACTTGCCTCCTGCTCCGAACATGTTTAGTTGTGTGGAGAAGACTTGGGCCAGGGCGCTGGAGCTCGAGGGGGCAAGAGTGGGCAAAGGAGGAAGAAGGCGTGGGTAAAAATGGGGAACTCTTATCCCTTTATAGAGGCGACGAAAGCGATGCGCCTCCCCACTCGCCCGTTGAGAATCGCTTACTTCCCAAGCGCCACAATTGATGGCATGGTGGGATTACCCATACCCGTATTGATGAGAATCCCGTGATAAGGGGACACGATCTCTGCTTTGACAAGACGTGTCAAGGAAACCGCCTCGCAATATGCGATGTGGCTGGTTGTAGGAAAACGGTTCGAATAATGACCCGAACGTAATGACATGTCATGTTGTCTAAAAAGTTGTCAGCAGATTGCATTTGCGAAATCAACTTGTGACGCCCCCGATTTAATCGTACACTAATCATGCACGCAAACGTGTACGATCAAGATCAGGGACTCACGGGAAGATATCACAACACAACTCTAAAAGTAAAATAAGTCATACAAGCATCATAATACAAGCCAGGGGCCTCGAGGGCTCGAATACAAGTGCTCGATCATAGACGAGTCACGGAAGCAACAATATCTGATCTACGACATAAGTTAAACAAGTTGCCATAAGATGGCTAGCACAAACGGGATACAAATCGAAGAAGCGCAGGCCTCTGCAGGATCCTCCTAAACTACTCTCGGTCGTAAATCGCCAGACACCTTGCGTAGTAGTAGGCACCTCCAGTGTAGTAGTCGTCGTCGACGGTGGCGTCTGGCTCCTGGGCTCCAACATCTGGTTGCGACAACCAGAAAGAAAGGAAAAGGGGGAAAAGGGGGGAGAAAGCAACCGTGAGTACTCATCCAAAGTACTCGCAAGCAAGGAGCTACACTACATATGCATGGGTATATGTGTAAGGAGGCCATATCGGTGGGTGAAGCGCAGAATGCCGTAATAAGAGGGGATAGCTAATCACGTCGAAGACTACGCTCAGCAGCCTCCGTCTTGCTGACATGTAGAAGAGAGTAGATTGAAGTCCTCCAAGTAGCATCTCCAATAGCATCTCCAAGTAGCATCTCTAGTAGCATCGCATAGCATAATCCTACCCGCGATCCCTCCTCGTCCGCCTGTAGAGAGCGATCACCGGGTTGTATCTCGCACTTGGAAGGGTGTGTTTTATTAAGTATCCGGTTCTAGTTGTCATAAGGTCAAGGTACAACTCCGGTCGTCCTTTTACCGAGGGACACGGCTATTGAATAGATTAACTTCCTGCAGGGTGCACCACATAACCCAACACACTTGATCCCATTTGGCCGGACACACTTTCCTGGGTCATGCCCGGCCTCGGAAGATCAACACGTCGCAGCCCCACCTAGGCACAACAGAGCGGTCAGCACGCCGGTCTAAACCTAAGCGCCACAGGTGCAGGCCCATCGCCTTAGCACACCTGCACGTTGTGAACGCGGCCGGAAGCAGAACTAGCCCCCTTAATACAAGCGCAGGCTTACGTTCCAATCCGGCGCGCGCCACTCAGTCGCTGACGTCAAGAAGGCTTCGGCTGATACCACGACGTCGGGATACCCATAACTACTCCCACGTAGATGGTTAGTGCGTATAGACCAAATGGCGGACTCGGATCAAATACCAAGATCTCGTTAAGCGTGTTATTATGAAGCAACGCGGGACGCCGATCGAGGCCAGGCCCATCTCGCCTAGGTGGTCTCAACCTGCCACAATAAACCGCCACAAAGATCCACACGAGAGGGCCGTCGGGACAAAGGTCCTTTCAGCCCCCAATCCGTGAATCACTCGCGGGTACTCTTCGAGCGGACCCGACTTTAGTCACCATCTGTAGTATGTATGTATGTATAATATATACCCGTGATCACCTCCCGAGTGATCACGGCCCAATAGTATAGCAAGGCAGACTGACAAGAATGTAGGGCCAATGATGATGAACTAGCATCCTATACTAAGCATTAGGATTGCAGGTAAGGTATCAACAGATGTAGCAACAATGTCAGGCTATGCATCAGAATAGGATTATCGAAAAGCAGTAACATGCTACACTACTCTACACTACTAGGAAAAGGGCTATAGATAGGATTGATTCTAATGGCGCACCAGACATGTGGTGCGCCATTGCTATATACTAATGGCGCACCATGTGTTGGTACGCCATTAGTTTCCAAATACTAATGGCGCACCACATCCCACGGTGCGCCATTAGTAAAAAAATTTATTTATTTATTTTTTCAAAACTTCTAATGGCGCACCATGGGTGTGGTGCGCCATTAGAAGTTTTGAAAAAAAAAGTAAAAAAAATTATAAAAAAATTTATAAAATTTTTGTTAGTAATGGCGCACCGGTTGTGGTGCGCCATTACTAGTTTAACTACTAATGGCGCCGGTTGTAGTGCGCCATTAGTGTTCTTGACTTCAACGAATGCCCCCCACGTGGACCGCCTTTTCAGTTTTAAAAAAATAAAAAAATGATAAAATGTCAAAAAATAAAAGAAAATAAGTTTTCCATGTGATATGTGGTCTAGTTGTTGGGAAAATTTACAAATATGAATTTCGACTTTATTTGCAAAATCTCTCTGGAAATTTGTAAAATGGACATAACTTTTGCATACGAACTCGGATGAAAAAGTTTTTTATATGAAAAAGCATCTACTCGAAAAGTTACATTCGAATTTAGCAGGGGAACCCGTTAACCATTTTTAAAATCCTCAAAAGCCTAACAGAAAAAAAAAGTTACGGGCTTTTAAGATCGGAGGCAAAAAATTCAAAAAAAATTAGTTTTTTAGTTTTGTTAAATCTAGTCAAACTATGGTCAAACTAATTATTCAAGAATATTAGTGTTAATAAATAATTATTTTAGTTTTTTGAATTTTGGTCAAATCTGGTCAAATTTGTGGTCAATCTGGTCAAACTATGGTCAAATCTGGTCAAGCTGTAATGCGAACTAATTATTCAAGAAATATTAGTGTTACTAATTTTTAGAACAATAGTTTCAAACTCAAGCAGTGAAATGTGTGATACATGCTCAAGCTAAATTCACGAGGTTAATAGGATTGACATCTTACTATTGTCGGGAAAACAACAAGTGCGGACTTGGAAGCGAGGAGAATAGAACCGGAAGTTAAGCGTGCTCAGTGGAGTAGTGAGAGGATGGGTGACCTTTCGGGAAGTTTGACTATGGAGTGCGATTTGACCTGAGATTATGCATATTGACTCGAGATTAAGCCATAGTGACCTGAGATTAAGAAAAAAACAAAAAAAAATTGGAAATTTTGAAAAAAAAAATTTAAAAAAAATTCTGCAAAAAAATTCTAGTGGCGTGACTCGAGATTAAGCCATAGTGACCAGATTCTAATGGCGCACCAGCGGTGCGCCATTAGAATACCAGATTCTAATGGCGCACCACAGGTGCGCCATTAGAAAAGAA
Organism: Aegilops speltoides; assembly: GCA_021437245.1. NCBI lineage: Eukaryota > Viridiplantae > Streptophyta > Magnoliopsida > Poales > Poaceae > Aegilops > Aegilops speltoides. The sequence continues at coordinate 315,374,486 of CM038144.1, read as the reverse complement.
TTCTAGTGGCGTGATGCTAATGGCGCACCGGTAGTGCGCCATTAGAAGGCAAAACCGGTGCGCCATTAGAAGGCCTTTTCCTAGTAGTGCTAATGCAAGCAGTATAGAGGAGAATAGGCGATATCTGGTGATCAAGGGGGGGCTTGCCTGGTTGCTCTGGCAAGAGAGAGGGTTGTCGACACCGTAGTCGAACCGGGCGGCGGCGTCGGTCTCGTAGTCTACCCGAGAGAAGAGGGGAAGAAACAATGAATACAATGCAAGCAGATGCATATCGATGCATGACAAGACAAATAACGATGCTAGGTGTGCCCAATTGCGGTAGTAGGTGATACGAAGCGAAGGAAACATCAGGAAAGTATTCGGTGTTCGCGTTTTGATTTGAGTGAACCGGAGGAAAGTTGCGTGTTCGATATGTTAGGGGTGTGTGGTGGATGAGCGGGCTGCGATCCGGGTTCGTCTCGTCGTTCGAGCAACTTTCATGTAGAAAGTATTTTCATCCGAAGTTACGGATTAAAAGATACGATTTTCTAAAGATTTAAATCATTTTACGATTTTAATTATTTATTTAATTCAACATTATCCAAAAGCGAGGTGTGATAGCGTAGGCATGACATCAGCGTGATGTCAAGAGGTCAACTGGTCGGTTGACCGACCGGTCAAACTGAACATGTGGGTCGATGGGACCCACATGTCGTGTCGAGGCATTAACAGAGTATTGAAACTAATTAAATGGGTTAATTAGCGGTAGGGCCCGATGGTCGTGAGACATTAGGTTTTAATTACTTTATTTAATTAATTAGCAGTTTAAATATTTGTTTTATTCTTTTATGGCATGGGGCCCGCATGTCGATGCCACTGGCTGCCCGGTCGGACGTTGGCGGGTCAACCAGTCAGCAGGCCCCATGGCCATTGGCGATGACCGAGGATGGGGCCCGCCTAATACGTCGGCGGACGGCGCGAACTACGCCGGCGAGGCAAAACGCGGCGGCGCGCTCGGAGGTGGCCGAAATCGCCTCTGAGGCACCAAATCAGCGGGACGGGTGCGTTCGAGAGCTACAGCTGCGCCGCGTCCACGGTGGTGATGGTGGCGGCGAGGTGACTGAATCGGCCTTGGCGAAGCTCGCCGGGCGACGGCCGAGTCGGGCGCGGAGAAAGCAGCGAGCCTCATGTTTGCGAAAGAAGGGAGGCTAAGCGAAGTTATCGAGTGGCGAACGCGACATAGCGTTAGCCCGTGACCATTTAGTCACCGGAAGAAGCCGGCGACGCAGCGCAGCGGCGGCGCTGTCGGGCGCTCGCCGGGATGGCGCTAGGAAACGGAGGGAGATTCAGAGGCGTAAGCGCGTTTAGGGGCTCCTAAAGGAGCACGAAACGGTGAGTCCGTCGGCGTCGCGTGGCGGCGTCGGCCACGGCGGCGGTAGGTACGCCATGGCGACGAAACCTCGGCGATGGCGGCGGCTGGCTACAGCGCGCTAGGGGAGCTAGAGGGCGGAGGAGGGAGGCAGCTCACCTAGCGGCACGCACGAAGGCCGGTGGCAGTTTAGTAGCAGCAGGGGCGTTGCCGGAGATGAAGAAGATCGGCGGCGAAGCTAGGCGGGGCAGAGGAGGAAGACGGCGGCGGGGGGGCGTTGCGGGCGTCCGGCGTCCTGCGTCCTGACGGGGAGCCGTAGTCGATGGAGGCGGAGCGAGCGGACACGTCGGAGTGTCTTGGAGGTCGCAGCGGCCGCGAGTTTCTGTGGCGGGAAGCCATGGTGGCGCGTGATTGCCGTGGGAACGAGGGGCCTTGGCGGATCTCGAGAGGAGGGCGCGCAGAACCGAGGGAGTGGGGGCGAGTGGGAGGAGAGACCGAGGGGGCGCGGCGTCGGCGCCTTATCCTACCACGACGCCGGCCAGGTGCTGTGAGGGCAGCGCCTGTTCGACCGGGTCGGGAACAGAGGAAGGGACGCGATCGGGAGGCTGGGCAGCTGGGCAGCCAAAGGGCTGCTTGAGCCGAGGGGTTAGGCGGCCTGGTCAGGGGCTTCCCCTTTTTTTTTTTTTTGTAATTTCTTTCTTTTATTTATTTTCCTTTTCTGTTTTATTTAGTTTTAGGGCATTTAGGCATTTTATAAAAGGTGTTTGCTTCACCATAATTACGGTGCAATATTTGGCACCCAACGAACATTTTTGTTTGACTTTTGAAAACTTTGGGTGTTTGTCCCTAATTCATTTTTTGAATTTGCAATGTTTTGAACTACCACTTAATTAGCAATGATAACACAGATGACATGGCATCATTAGAAGAGTTTCTTGTAGCCTAATTATCCAGGCGTTACAAATCTCCTCCACTACAAGAAATCTCGCCCCGAGATTTAAGAGGTAGAAGGAAGCAGTCTGGGGTATTCTTGTATGAGCGATCCTCACGTTCCCAAGTGGCTTCATCTTCAAAATGGTGCGACCCTTTGGACTTTGAGAACTTGATCGCTTTACGGCGTGTCGGCGTTCAGCACAGTCGAGAATGCGGACGGATGCTCTTTATAGGAGAGATCCTGTTGCAATTCGAGCACTTCATGATCCACTCCTCGGATCGGGTCCTTGAAGCAACGGCGGAGCTGTGATACATGGAACACATCGTGAACCTAAGAAAGGTTCGGCGGAAGCTCCAGTTAATATGCCACCTTTCCACGCCTTTTGAGAATAGTGAATGGGCCAATATAGCGAGGAGCTAGCTTGCCCTTGATCCCGAAGCGGTGAGCACCCTTCATTGGTGTGACTCGAAGATAAGCCTTTTCGCCAGGTTGATAGACCATATCCTTATGTTTACGGTCATAATTACTCTTTTGGCGCGACTGAGCAGCTTTGAGATTCTCGCGAATAATGCGGACTTGTTCTTCGGCATGTTGGATAATATCCGGACGAAGAGTGGGCGTTCCCGATTTCGACCAGTTCGGAGGGTTCGCACTTTCGTCCATATAACACTTGAAGGGGCCATCTTCAGACTAGCTTGATGGCTATTATTATAAGAGAACTCAGCATACGGGAGAGATTCCTCCCATTTCTTGCCGAAGGAAATAACACAAGATCGAAGCATGTCTTCGAGAACTTGGTTGACACGTTCAACCTGCCCTTGCGACTGAGGATGGAAAGCAGTCTTTGAAAGATGATGAGTGCCCATAGCTTCTTGGAAACTTGACCAGAATTTTGAAGTGAATAAGCTGCCACGGTCTGAACTGATTACCAATGGAATACCGTGAAGCGAGACAATTACGGACATGTAGAGGTTTGCCGGTGACTAGCGATGATCGTTTCCTTGACAGCGGAAAATGTGCAACTTTAGAAAGTCGGTCGATAGCGACAAGAATAGCATCATTACCTTTTTGCGATTTGGGAAATCCGGTGGCGAAGTCCATTTCAACAAGGTCCCATTTCCATTCGGGAATAGAGATAGGTTGCAAAGTTCAGCAGGCCTTTGATGTTCGCTTTGATCTGACGACAAGCGTCACACTCGGCAACATAGCGAGCAATGTCTTGCTTCATGTTAGACCACCGAATCTCGGCGAATGTCTTGGTACATCTTTGTACTACGGGATGGATACATAGAGGCGTATCATGAGCTTCTTTCATAACCTTCAGGGCATATCCAGGTTTTCCCTCTTACTCGGAACTACTAGGCGACCTTTGAAGAATAAGGTGCCATCATCGATAATGATGAAGAATGAGGGCTTTCCTTCTTTGAGGTCGCGCTTAATCTTGTGGACTTCATCGTCACATACGCATCCATTTGATGGTGTCCACAAGATCTGGTTTCATAACTGTGGTATTGAGAGAACCCCAGGAACAACATGGAGGTTCATCTTGCGAAACTCCTTAGGAGGGGAGCGGCGCACCGGAGGAACAATATGGAGGTTCACTTTGAAATTCTTCAACAAGTGAGGCTGAACCTTGTGAATCTGGAGGTGGTTGCGATAAGACTTGCGGCTCAAGGCATCAGCCATTACATTAGCCTTGCACGGTGTATAGGAAATACCCAAGTCAAAGTTCGCAACAATCTCCATCCATCTCTGTTGGCGGAGGTTCAGGTCGGTGAGTAAGCAGATACTTCAGACTTTGGTGGTCGGTGAAAATCTCATAGCGATTACGAGAAGGTAATGTCGCCCTTTGCTTGATGCATGAATGACAGCGAACAAGCTCGATGTCGTGAACTAGGTAGTTCTCTTCGTGGGCGCAATTGACGAGAGGCATAAGCAATAACTGCGGTCTTGCATTAGGACACAGCCTAATCCTTGACGGGAAGCGTCGCGATAAATGACGAAGTCCTTCTTAGTGTCGGGAGGAGCTAATCTTTGGGCAGAAGTCAACTTGTCTTTGAGTGCTGAAACTTTCGACATTTATCATCCATTGGAACTTGGCGCCCTTATGCAACAGAGTTAGTCGGGGCACGGCAATCTTGGAGAAGTTCTCGGCGAATCGGCGGCAATAGTGGCGAGACCGAGAAAACTTCGACTTGCTTGACATTCTTGGAGGAGTCAATCGAGAATAGCTGAACTCGTTCGGGGTTAGCGGCAATACCATCCTTAGAGATGACATGTCCAAGATAGGTTACTTGGGAAGCCGAATTCACACTTGGAGAACTTGGCATAGAGTTGATGCTCCCTAAGCTTTTCGAGAACAAGGCGAAGATGTTGACATGTTCTTCTTCATTCTTGGAATATACAAGGATATCATCCGGATAAACCACGACAAATTTGTCGAGGTATTCCATAAAGATATAGTTCATCGGGACGAGAGAAGGTGGCTGGAGCATTGGTTAATCCAAAAGACATGACGGTGTACTCGTATGAACCATAGCGAGTCACAAATGCGGTCTTCGGGATATCTTCTTCACGAACACGGATCTGGTGGTAACCCAACCTCAAGTCGAGTTTAGAGAATACTGACGAACCAGCCAGTTGATCATATAGATCATTGATCCGAGGAAGAGGATATTTGTTCTGAATGGTAGCTTGGTTAATAGGACGGTAGTCTTGGACCAATCGGTTTGTCCCATCTTTCTTCTTGACAAAGAGAGAAGGTGCTCCCCAAGGAGAGCAACTTGGGCGAATGAAACCACTTTGAAGAGATTTATCGATTTCCTCCTTAAGCTCGAGGAGTTCATCGGCGGCATCTTGTAGGGTCGCTTGGCTATAGGAGTGGTGCACGGTTTCAAGTCGATGACGAATTCGACAGCTCTAGCGGGGAATCCTGGAAGTTCTTCAGAAAGGCGTCGAGGAAGTCACGAGCAGCGGGAATGTTTTCAATGCCCTCGAGTGGTGCGGCGTTCAATGCATTCAATGCATAGATCCTTGCCTCGGCATTCGAACGAGCGAGCATTGTAGCTAATTATTTCATCGAAGGGTGTAGCAGATGGGCGGTCTTGGTGGCGCAAGCGATAGAAGCGATATCGCCTTTAACCAATTCATTCCCGAATGAGATCAATGCTCTGAGGACTTGATGCGATGGGAGAGGCAAGGAATTCTAGTCCTTCGATCTCAGCGGGGCGTCATGACTAACCATAGAGGTTTGACATTGGCCTTGAGGGTGTGTACCACTAGTGGAGTGTTCATCTCCTCGTATTTAATGCCATGCATGAATGCAAATTCTGCCGATATGAATGAATGCGATGCTCCTGTATCAAATAAAACGGAAGCCGGTACTGAATTTACGAGGAGTGTACCCATCACAGTAGCAGGCTGGTCTTGAGCTTCGTTCAGATCAACATGGTTGGCATGAACACGACCATATGACTTGGCATTGTTGTTACGGGGCTGGATGTTTCCACGGCCAGTTGCTGGAAGGGCTAGTTGATTCTGATTCTGGTTGCATTCCCTAGCACGGTGCCCTGGTTGACCACACTTGTAGCACAGACCATTATTGGGAGTGGGAACAGGAGCTCGAGGTGGTGGAGCTGGAAGCCTTGGCTGCCTAGATGGAGGAGGAGGCAGACGAGGTGCAGCATAGGTCTGCCTTGGGGCAGGTGCATTTGGACGGTACATGCTGTTCGGGATCCAAATCTTACGCTTCTGCGAGGGCGGGCCCGAAGATGAGCCCGTGTCACGGTTGCGCCTCTGAGAGCTCTGGTGTTCCTGTAGACCCGCCTCGGCATTGATGGCCTTGTTCACCAAGGTGGCAAAATCGGCAAAGTCATGCACTAGAAGGGCGAGCTTGATGTCAGCTTGAAGGCCGTCACGGAACTTCTCCTGTCTGCGTGCATCAGTTGCAATGTCTTCTTCAGCATAGCGGGACAAGTCCAGAAACTCCCGCTGATAAGCTTCCACGGTTTTGTTGCCCTGGGTGAGGTTGCGGAACTCACGCTTCTTCCATCCATGATCCCTTGAGGAATGAAGCGGGCACGAAGGCAGCTTGAAAGTGCGGCGGTGATGATTGTCCCAGCAGGCAGCGACGCTGTGGCTGTCCCACCATTGAGCTGCGGGTCCCTTGAGAAAGAAGGAAGCAAAGGTGACATAGCGGGCGGGGCTACTTCAGCAGACTCCATCTCATAGGTGATGTCGCGGAGCGGTCATGACATCTAGCGGCTGAGTTGAGCTGCGTACACAGTTGGGTTGAGCGCATGAAATCCTGCGAGTCACTTGGGCTGGCTGCTCGTTCATATTGGGGCGAGGCGAGCCATTACATTCTCCATGGTGGCGATTCATCTCGAGCTGTTGGACCATACCAGCCATGTACTCAGGCGGTGGTGGGGCGTTGTCGTCACGACCACGACCAGCTGGTCTAACCATTCTGCTAATATATAACAGGGGTAGTTCAGCATTGAGAAATTTGCATAGACAATAATCATTTATGATGAAAACATGCATAATGAAAGGGGCACGACAGATACCACATAGTAGTCGGCACAACTTACAAAAGGGGGTCGGACATCGAGTTCAGTACACAGAGTTCAGTACATAGACTAAGTCATCAAAGGCGGCACGCAGCTCGCGAATGCATCTAATACTAATAAGCAAGACTACATCGGTCGGGAGTGTATGTGGAGGTAGTCGTAGCCGACAACTAATAGTGAGGCAGCGGATAGTCCACGTCGGTGACACGGGGGCGCGGATACTCAGTGTAGAACCCGGCGCTCGAGGTGGCGAAGAGGACCAAGTCGGAGAGTAGCCTCCCACCTCGCCAACCGACACCGTCGGGCATCACGGTCTGGCTGGGTAGATCGCAGAAGCGGTAGCTGTCTAGATAGAACAAAGGGTGCAACAGCGTCGAGCCTGTAAAGGTCTTGAAGCAGTGGTGTACAGCTCGTGGCGAAAGAGCTCGGTTAGCTCGGTCCAACCCATCGGCATGCGGACCAGTCTCGATGGTGGAAGGGCTCTCGAGTGGCGGTGGAGTAGGCAGCGATGTAGTATCCCTCCGCACCAACATCGGATCACGATAGCAATGTGCCTAAAGGGAAGTGTCCAACGCTCGATACTCTCCACGAAGGCGTGTCGAGCAGCATAGGCAGCATCGTGAAGCGCCATCTCGATGGTCACTCCAACACCATGAGCGGTGTGCAGCACGGTAGTGGAGTCATACTCCCGAGAGTAGAGGTGGGCGATGCACGGTCGCTGCTCTGGTTAAAGTCTGGAACTCCTCATAGGCGGTGTACTCGGGGTGCAGCGATAACCGGATAGGTCATCATCTCAGCTAGCACGGCGGTGATCCGAGGCACCAATGGCGCCGTGTGGCGCACGACCTGCCTCGTGGGTTCCATCTGAAAACAAAGATGTTTCAATGGAGTCAAATGACAATGTGGTACTATTCAAAATACTATCTTCTGAATAACTATGGCTTATCCAACTTTGGGGTGAGCGTGGTGAACGGGAACCTAATGTTAGAGTCGATAAATTCGTTTAACCCGAGTAGAAGAGAGTTGAGTCGAGTAAAGGTCGAGGAGTAAAAGATCCTAGTACCACCCAATGGCGGCGTGGGCCGTAAGGCTCACAGCCAAGTTAGTAAAAGTCTTGTAGTGACTAGACTCGACTTGACCAAGGAGTGTGGAAGGGGATTCCTACAGCAATCGGCTCGATACCAACTTGATGCCCCGATTTAATCGTACACTAATCATGCGCAAGCGTATGCGATCAAGATCGAGGACTCATGGGAAGATATCCCAACACAACTCTAAAAGTAAAATAAGTCATACAAGCATCATAATACAAGCCGGGGCCTCGAGGGCTCGAATACAAGTGCTCGATCATAGGCAGTCGTGAAGCAACAATATCTGAGTCTGAGACATAAGTTAAACAAGTTGCCATAAGATGGCTAGCACAAGCCCGGGATACAAATCGAAGAGGCGCAGCCTCCTGCAGGATCCTCCTAAACTACTCACAGTCGTCGTCGGCCACTTGCGTAGTAGTAGGCACCTCCAGTGTAGTAGTAAAGTAAATGCCGATGGTGGCGTCGGCTCTGGGCTCCAACATCTGGTTGCGACAACGAGAAAAGAAAGGAAAAGGGGAAAAGGGGAGAAAGCAACCGTGAGTACTCATCCAAAGTACTGCAAGCAAGGAGCTACACTACATATGCATGGGTATATGTGTAAGGAGGCCATATCGGTGGGTGAGCTGAGAATGCCGAATAAGAGGGATAGCTAATCACGTCAAGACTATGCTACAGCAGCCTCCGTCTTGCTTGACATGTAGAAGAGAGTAGATTGAAGTCCTCAAGTAGCATCTCCAAGTAGCATCTCCAAGTAGCATCTCGAGAGCATCGCATAGCATAATCCTACCCGGCGATCCCTCCTCGTCGCCCTGTTAGAGAGCGATCACCGGGTTGTATCTGGCACTTGGAAGGGTGTGTTTTATTAAGTATCTGGTTCTAGTTGTCATAAGGTCAAGGTACAACTCCGGGTCGTCCTTTTACCGAGGGACACGGCTATTCGAATAGATTAACTTCCCTGCAGGGGTGCACCACATAACCCAACACGCTTGATCCCATTTGGCCGGACACACTTTTCTGGGTCATGCGGCCTCGGAAGATCAACACGTCGCAGCCCCACCTAGGCACTGTGAGCGGTCGCGCCGCCGGTCTAAACCTAAGCGCCAGAAGTGCAGGCCCATCGCCCTTAGCACACACTGACGTTCTAACGCGGCGGAAGCGAACTAGCCCCTTAATACAAGCGCGGGCTTACGTTCCAATCGGTCGCGCCACTCGATCCGGCGTCAAGAAGGCTTCGGTGATACCACGACGTCGGGATACCCATAACTACTCCCACGTAGATGGTTAGTGCGTATAGACCAAATGGCGGACTCGGATCAAATACCAAGATCTCGTTAAGCGTGTTATTATGAAGCAACGCGGACGCCGATCAGGCCAGGCCCACCTCTCGCCTAGGTGGTCTCAACCTGCCTGTCGCTCCGCCACAAAGATCCCACAGAGGGCCGTCGGGACAAAGGTCCTTTCAGCTAATCAAGTGAATCACTGCGGGTACTCTTGAGCGGACCCGACTTTAGTCACCATCGTAGTATGTATGTATGTATAATATATACCCGTGATCACCTCCCAGTGATCACGGCCCAATAGTATAGCAAGGCGGTGACAAGAATGTAGGGCCAATGATGATAAACTAGCATCCTATACTAAGCATTAGGATTGCGGGTAAGGTATCAGCAGATGTAGCAACAATGTCGGGCTATGCATCGAATAGGATTATCGGCGGTAACATGCTACACTACTCTAATGCAAGCAGTATAGAGGAGAATAGGCGATATCTGGTGATCAAGGGGGCTTGCTGGTTGCTCTGGCAAGAGAGAGGGTCGTCAACACCGTAGTCGAACTAGGCGAAAGCGGCGTCGGTCTCGTAGTCTACGAGAGAGAAGAGGGGAAGAAACAATGAATACAATGCAAACAGATGCATATCGATGCATGACAAGACAAATAACGATGCTAGGTGTGCCCAATTGCGGTAGTAGGTGATACCGACGAAGGAAACATCCGGAAAGTATTCCGGTGTTCGCGTTCGGATGAGTGAACCGGAGGAAAGTTGCGTGTTCGATATGTTAGGGGTGTGTGGTGGATGAGCGGGCTGCGTATCGGGTTCGTCTCGTCGTTACGAGCAACTTTCATGTAGAAAGTATTTTCATCGATTCGGATTAAAAGATATGATTTTCTAAAGATTTAAATCATTTTACGATTTTAATTATTTATTTAATTCAACATTATCCAAAAGCGATTGTGTGATGGCGTAGGCATGACATCAGCGTGATGTCGGAGGTCAACTGGTCGGTGACCGACCAGTCAAACCGACAGTGGGTCGATGGGACCCACATGTCGTGTCGAGGCATTAACAGAGTATTGAAACTAATTAAATGGGTTAATTAGCGGTAGGGCCCAGTAGTTAGTGAGACATTAGGTTTTAATTAATTTATTTAATTAATTAGCAGTTTAAATATTTGTTTTATTCTTTTATGGCATGGGGCCCGCATGTCGATGCCTTTGGGCTGCCCGGTCGGACGTTATTTGGTCGACCAGTCAGCGGGCCCCCATGGCACGTGGCGATGACCGAGGATGGGGCCCGCCCTAGCCACGTCGTGACAATGGCGGAACCGCCGGCGAGGCAAAGCGCGCGCGGCTCGGGAGGTGGCGGAAATCGCCTCTGAGGCACCGTCGGCGGGACCGGTGCGTTCGAGAGCTACGGCTGCTGCCCGCGTCCAACGGTGGTGATGGTGGCGGCGAGGTGGCCGGAATCGGCGCGGCGAGCTCATCGTGCGGACGGCGAGTCGGGCGCGAGACGAACAGCGAGCCTCATGTTTGCGAAAGAAGGGAGGCTAAGCGAGTTATCTGTGGCGGCGAAGCAAGCAGGCGTTGGCCCGTGACCATTTAGTCACCGGAAGAAGCGCCGGCGGCAGCCTTGCGGCGACGCGTTCGGGCGCTCATCGGGATGGCGCTAGGAGGCACGGAGGGAGCATTCTTAGGCTCGTTGGGCTCCTAGGGACCCGAGCACTGCGGTGAGTCCGGCGTGCGTGGCGTGATCGTGGCCACGGCGGCGAAATGCCTTGGCGACGAAACCTCGGCAATGGCGGCGGCTGGCTACAGCGCTAGAAACTAGAGGCGGAGGAGGAGGCAGCTCACCTGGCGGCACGCCACGAAGGCGGTGGCAGTTTAGTAGCAGCAGGGCGTTGCGGAGATGAAGAAGATCGGCGAAGCTAAGCGAAGCGAGGAGGAAGACGGCGGCGGCGAAGCGTTGCGGGCGTCCGGCGTCCTGCGTCTGACGAAAGCCGAGTCGATGAGGCGGAAGCGGCGGACACGTCGGAGTGGCTTGGAGGTCGCGGCGACGCGAGTTTCTGTGGCGAGCCATGGTGGCCTTTGATTGCCGTGGGAAACGAGGCCTTGGCGGATCTGAGAGGAAGCGCAGAACCGAGGGAAGTGGGGCGAGTGGGAGGAGAGACCGAGGCGGCGTCGGCGCCCTTATCCACCACGACGCCGCGGCGGGTCTGGCGAGGGGCGCGCCCTATTCCGACCGGTCGAGAGCGAGGAAGGGACGGTCGGGAGGCTGGGCGGCTGGGCAGCCAAGGCTCTTGAGCCGAGAGGGTTAGGCGGCTTGGTCCAGGGCTTCCTTTTTTTTTTTTTTGTAATTTCTTTCTTTTATTTATTTTCCTTTTCTGTTTTATTTAGTTTTAGGGCATTTAGGCATTTTATAAAAGGTGTTTGCTTCACCATAATTACGATTGCAATATTTGGCACCCAGAACATTTTTGTTTTGACTTTTGAAAACTTTGGGTGTTTGTCCCTAATTCATTTTTTTGAATTTGCAATGTTTTTGAACTACCACTTAATTAGCAACAGTAACACAGATGACATGGCATCATTAGAAGTGTTTTACTGTAGCCTAATTATCCGGGCGTTACAATCATTCTCTCTACGGCGGTATGTGAAGATCATCTTGCAGATCCGGACACGGTCTAAGTGTTCGATAATTACTTTGGAGTATTGGGAGATGGAACCCGCCTTGCAATGCCGAAGACAAGACTACGCACCGGACTCATCGTCATTGAAGCCTGGTTCAGGGGCTACTAAGGGAGTCCTGGATTAGGGGGTTTCCGGACAACCTGACTATATACATCGTCCGGACTATTAAAGCATGAAGATACAAGACTCAAGACTCCGTCCCGTGTCCGGATGGGACTATCCTTTGCGTGGAAGACAAGCTTGGCAATCCGGATATTGTGTTTCCTTCCTTGTAACCGATTCCATGTAAACCCTAGCCCTCTCCGGTGTCTATAGAAACCGGAGAGGTTGGTCCTTAGAAGGCCGATTACAATTACAATCATAGTCATCATAGGCTAGCTCCTAGGGTTTAGCCTCTACGATCTCGTGGTAGATCTACTCTTGTACTACTCATATCGTAAATATTAATCAAGCAGAAAGTAGGGTTTTACCTCCATCGAGAGGGCCCGAACCTGGGTAAACATTGTGTCCCTTGCTTCCTGTTACCATCAGCCTAAGACGCACAGATCGGGACCCCCTACCCGACAGAGAGCCCTTCATATGAAGACATAGCCCTCTTTGTCAAGAAGTTTAGCGCAAGAAAATTCAAGGGAAGGTTCCAGATGAAGAAAGTGAGAAGTGCTACAACTGTGAAGAAACCAACCACTTCTCCAACGATTGGCCTTATGAGAAGAGAGAAGATAAACCAAGGTTTCCAAGACCTTTCCTAAGAAGAAATTTCCAAATCCTTTGAATTCCAAGCTCAAAAGAGAGATGGGAAATCAATGGTTGCCCATGAAGAATCCGATTTGGATGGTGTTGGTAGTGTTGCCGGAGTAGCTCAAGATTCTCAAAACACCTTGAGGCTAGTCAACAAGAGTGGTGATGTTGTCACCTAGAACTACATGAAATATTATAAGGGCAACAATCACAAGTTCTTAATGGAAAAGGTCGTGGTAGAAGATGGAGAGGACCAAAACTCTCCCGACAAGGTCAAGGTAACCCCACATTCAAATCCTACTATTTTCACTCCTTCTACTCCTTGTGATGAGTATCTTGATGCGGAGGATAATTATTATGATGATGATTGTTGGGGATATTACTACTAGGTGTAAACCGGCCATATTGGGCCGGGTTAACTCCGTTAGTAGTATAAACAGAGAAAGGCCCAAGGCCTGTAGTCGGTTTAGAACTTGTAGCCGTAAACCGGCCTAATGTATAACTTGAATTGTAAGATAGGAATAGAGAGATACCAACCGGGATACGAGTATGAACCGGTTGGGACTCTGTGAACCGACGGGCGTCACTCGTGTATATAAGGGGCGACCGGCTGACAGTTCAAGACAGACAACCACAACTTCGAGCCTAAGCGAAGCTTGTTTGCTCCTAGCCATCGGGACTACATCAATTCCATCACAACTAGGCGTAGGCTTTTACCTTCATCGAAGGGGCGAACTAGTATAAACCCTTGTTTCTTTGTGTCGCTTTAACCCCTTCAAGTAAACCCGTAGCGATGGCTCCACGACTAAGTCCTTACACTAGGACATCTGCCGTGACAAATCCACGACGGTTGGCGCCACCGTGGGGCTATCGCACGATGGTTTGGCGATCTTGGAGGGCAAGCTCAAAGGACTCGAAGGCTACGTCGTGGGCGGATGACCAAGAGTCGTCGCGGCGGATCTACATCGGCGCGCGGATGGGGTCCCGAGGCGATTCAATCGAGTACGGATACCGGGTCCCCTTTGGCGGCATACACGTTTTCATCGGCAAGATCGGGGAGCTGGGCTGGGCGGACATCCGCACCGACCTCGTCGAGACGGCTCAGCGTGCGCGACCTGCCCAGGCTAAACCGGCCGTGAAGCATGTCTTCGTTGGAGTCATCCACGGAGGAGAACACGCCGCCGGTTCAGAACACGGTAGTGAGACCGTCGTTTATTTCGGCGATGAATCTTCAACAGGAGAGACCGAATCATTATACCAGCTGCAGGACGATATGATCAGGGGCTGTTCCGACGGCGACAGTATTCCAGACCCCCCATGCCAGTTCAACGGGTTGGAATATTCATGGCGATGCGCGAGCAGCAAACCACTCTTCAACCGCATGATGGCGATGCTTTCGGGTCAGCAACGGCGATGGCGGCGAGGCGGAGGCCGGTGCACCCGCGGTTCAAGTTCTATCAGATCTGTTTGATGCACTAGCTGTGCTTATGGCGGAGGACAACCCGGCGGATCGGAGGCTCATAATTCAGAAATTGCGAAGGAGAGAGCAGATCACGCAAGCCAAAGCGGATCTAGAGTCGAGAAGAAGGCGTATGGCGCGAGCGGGCCGCTCTAAACGCCTGAGCTTACAAACTCATGCTTGACAGAGTCGTCGCAGAGGTGTTGAAGCGGAAGTATAGATCGCGCTGCCATTAGGATTTGATCATAGAAATCTCTTCCGGACCGGGGCGGACCCGATAACCCGCCCAAAGACACGAGGTAAAGCGGATTGAGGCACCGGGAGCAGGAGGCGATGGTCCAACCACGCTGATGGAGCCTCCTCGGCGAATATGGTGGTTCCTCCACGATCTGAACACCCAGGCCATTATTCTAATCCTATGGACAACCTTGTTGCGGCGCCGCCGATTGGAAGCTATCGATCGAAGGAGATTCCCCTGGCAGTTGAGACACGCCGGGTCAAGGAGCTTCTCGGACTGCGCTGATCCGGCGAGGCGTATTCATACAGCCGTGATCGGATTCATTTCGCCCGTCAAGCGGAGCTACAAAGGCGTATGGATGAACCGGCCATATCAAGCAGCAGCGGGACCGTGAAGCGGCCGAGGCAATCACGATGGGGCGTTCGTGATGCTCGGGAAGTGGTGGACCGGGCCCGCGCGCAGGAGGCGAGTTAGCAGCCTGAGGATGGCGGGTCAATATACACGGTTCGTCCTACCACCTTCGCGGACCGAGGAGCGCATCCGCTTTAGGGTGCCTGTTTAATCCCGCTTTACGCAATGTGCGCCTGCCTAAAGACTTTAAGGGTCCGCAAGGTGCCAAATTACACGCTGATCTGTCCCCAGGCGTGGGTTGAAAGTTATGAGATGGCCATGGAGATGCTAGATGTCGATGAGACCGCGTGTGCAAAGTATTTCACTATGATCTTTGGAAGGCACGGCTCGTACTTGGTTGAAGAGCTTACCGCCCAATTCTATCAGCTCATGGGCGATTCACGGGCCGGTTTATTCGAGAACTTCAAGGATACGTGTAAGCAGCCCAAGTCCATAGTAGACACTGGCGGCTTGTGTCGAGTGGAAGGAGAGTCAACAACCCGTTAGGTGCGCCGTGTTTCGAGATTTTGCATTCCTCCGGCGGGATCAACGCCGACTCTGCGATCTTAACATTAGAAAACAGCTGCGGTTTGAGCCTTTAAAATTAAAATTGGGGCGCATGAAGCGGTTTTGTAATGACATAGGAACCCTCATGGCGCTTTGGTGAAGTATGCTGATTGGACGATACCAAGGACCACGAGGCTGATGATGATGAAGCGAGGGAAGGAAAGAAGAACAGCAACTCAAGGGCAGCAGTACAAACCGGCGGGTCATGGAAACGGAGGCAAGCGCAAGGCAGATGGCAACCCGGATTTCATAGCCAACACTAATGCACAGGACAGAGGGCAGCGGCGCAGAGGCAAGGCAAATCGGGGCCAAAATCCTAACACGAGCCGTTTGAATTACTTATTGAATCAACCTTGCCCAAAGCACGGGACGAAGGAGTCCCCATCGAACCATCTCTGGAAAGACTGTTATATTATGCAGGAGTTCAAAAACTCCAATGCTTTCCGGTATGACCAGGGGTCAGGTGGCGGTTCAGGATCCGGTTTCCACGGGCCGGGTCACGATGGAGCCTCGGTTGAGTCTTAATCAAAGCGGTCACAATAGTCGAGAATAATCGGGGTGGCGGCAGCGGCAACGGCGGTCGGGATATCGAGAGCAACCAAAGCGGTTGAATAGTGGGCGGTATCATGTTTTCACAACTAGTTTGGACAAGCGCGATCGGAAGCTTCACAAGAAGCGATAAACTCTGTTGAACCGGCCTTGCCGCGTTACTTCTGCTGGTCGGAGCAGCCTATCGTGTGGAAGCGAGAGGACCATCCCCGGGTTGATAATCCGGCCGGTGGCATTGGTGGTAGACCCTCAAGTAGGGGCTATAAGTTCACTAAGGTACTTATGGATGGAGGAAGCGATATTAATATACTATACTATGAAACTTTCCGTCGCATGGGTCTAACGGACAAGGATCTCGAGACCGTCAATACGGTGTTCCATGGCGTAGTACCGAGCAAATCTGCTTATCTGTTGGTAAGATAGCCCTGGATGTGGCTTTTGGAGATGAGCACGATTCACAGTGCGAAAAGCTAACCTTTGAGGTAGTAAAATCCGAGTCCATATCATGCTCTGTTTGGGCGGCGGCTTATGCTAAGTTCATGGCATGACCTGTTATATCTACTTGCAGCTCAAAATGCGGGTTACAAAGGCGATAACGGTGCATGGAAGCCGCCGAGTCGCTTTGGAATGTGAGGAAGGTGATGCAGCTTATGCGGTGATGCGTGCCGCGGAGGAGTTGAAGTTCTATAAGGACAACGTTGATCGGCAGATATGACCCCTTTAAAGAAGCCAACTATAGAGCATGAATCGGATCTGAAGTTTAAATCGGCAGCTGAGACCAAGCTTGTTGACTTCGTGCCAGGCGATTCGTCCAAGCAGTTCACTGTCAGTGCCAACCTGGATCCGAAATAGGAAAGCGCGCTCATCGAGTTCATCTGTCAGAACCGGGATATCTTTGCATGGAAGCCATCGACATGCGGTGTCCGAGGAACTCGCTGAGCACACACTTAATGTGGATCCTAAGTATAAACCGGTGAAACAGTTCCTCCGCCGGTTTAACGAAGAAAGGCACAAAGCCATTGGAGAGGAAGTAGCCAGGCTTTTGGCGGCTGGCTTTATTATTGAGGTGTTTCATCCAGAGTGGCTTGCTAATCCGGTGCTGGTCCTTAAGAAAAATGGCACCTGGCGTATGTGTGTGGACTACAGATCTTAACAAAGCACATCCGGCGGATCCTTTTGCCCTCCCGCATTGATCAGATTATTGATGCCACGGCAGGATGTGGCGTTTAAGTTTTTGGATCGTACTCTGGATATCATCGAGATCAAAATGGCGGTTAAGGACCAGGAGAAAACAGCATTTATAACTCCCTTTGGAGCCTTACGCTATGTGTCTATGCCTTTTGGGCTCAAAAGCGCCCGAGCTACTTATCGGTGTGTGCTGAAATTGCTGCATACCGGATCGGCCGCAATGTACATGCTTATGTGGATGATATTGTGGTGAAATCAAGACAAAAGGAGACGCTGGTGGAAGATTTGAAGGAAACCGACAACTTAGCGTTTATAAGATGATGCTTAATCCGGCCAAGTGTGTTTTTGGTGTTCGGTAGGCAAGTTATTGGGGTTTACGGTGTCTAACGAGAGGATTGAGGCTAATCCGGAGAAAATTAAAGCTATTACTTCCTTGGCTAAACGAAGTGTATCAATGATGTTCAGCGTCTGGCGGGCGAGAATCGCTGCGTTGAGCGGTTTATCGGCCGCCTCGGAGAAAGGCCATCCCTAATATCGAATCTTTGAGGAAGATAGATAATTTAAATGCAGGTCCGGCTGGCGGCGAAGCACTTGAGGATCTAAAGCGGCAATTGGCCAATCCGTCTGTTCTTGCGGCTCCGGTTGACAAGGAGCCACTATTGTTATATGTGGCAGCCAATGCTCGAGCAGTAAGTGTGGCTATAGTGGTGGAGCGCAAGGAGGCAGGCAAGGAATATCCGTTTCAACGGCCGGTTTATTATATCAGTGAGGTGCTTATTGAGTCCAAGCAACGGTATCCACATTGGCAGAAGCTAGTTTATGGTGTTTTTATG
Organism: Aegilops speltoides; assembly: GCA_021437245.1. Taxonomy (NCBI): domain Eukaryota; kingdom Viridiplantae; phylum Streptophyta; class Magnoliopsida; order Poales; family Poaceae; genus Aegilops; species Aegilops speltoides. The sequence continues at coordinate 315,356,614 of CM038144.1, read as the reverse complement.
GCCAGTCGGAAACTGAAGCAATATTTCCAAGGGCACCCTATCACGATGGTCGATTCAGCTCCTTTGGGTGATATCATCTGAGCAGGAGGCGGCGGGCGGATTGCAAAATGGGCCATAGAGCTTGGGCGCATGGGCTAAAGTATATACCACGCTGGCGATGAAGTCTCAAGCACTTGTTGATTTCATTAATGGTGGGCCGGAGTTACAAGCGCCAGAGGGAAGCGGATCACACATATTGGACTATTCATTTCGGCGGATCGAGGCGGTTGGAAGGCTCGGGGTGAGTCGTTTAACTTCCCACAAGGTGATAAGTTTTGTTATGTCCTCTGTTTAATGTTCCTTGTACTAATAATGCAGCTGAGTCTGAAGCCTTGCTCCATGGTCTCTGGATGGCTAAGAAATGAACTTAAGCGGGTTAAGTGCTTTGGTGACTTCGGACTCTTGGCTCGGCAAGTATCGGCACTTGGGACTCTAAGGACCGCTTATGGCGCATATCGTCGAAGTGGATAATATTGCAGGTTGCTTCAAGGGTTATCAAGTGGATCATGTGGATCGCCGAAAGAACGAAGCGGCGGACGCTTTAAGCGGTTGGGTTCTCAACGTAAACGGTCCGCCTAATGTCTTTTGGACATCTTGCACAACCCGTCGATCCGGCTCCACGGTGAAGCGGATTTGGCTATTCGATCCGGAGGCTCGGTTGGTGGCAACATTACATACTATTCGGTTGGGCGATTCCTTTTCTTGCGTATATGACTCGAGGAGTTGCGGAAGATGAGATTACGGCGACGGATAATCCGGCGCTCCAAATCTATGGCGATTCTTAATGGTGAGTTGCATCATTGCGAGATATCGAGGCGTTTCAACGTTGTGTTTCCCCGAGGAAGGCTGTGAAATCTTAAGAGAAATCCATGAAGGAGATTGTGGACATCACGCGGTTCAAAGTCCACAGTGGCAAAGGCGTTTAAATCACGCAGTTCTCTTGGTTGACCGCTGCGGCGATGCGGAGGACTTGGTTAAGCGGTGTGATGGATGTCAGAAATTTTCAAGGCGTGCGCATGTACCGGCGCATGAGTTGAGGATGATCCCAATAACGTGGCCATTTTCAACTTGGGGGCTAGATATGGTCGGGCCATTTAAACGATCCAAGGACAAGAAGACCCACCTGTTGGTGGCAGTGGACAAATTTACCAAGTGGGTTGAAGCGGGCCCGTCGGCCAAGTGTGATGCGGCGGCAGTGATGCGATTCATCAAGAAGGTGATTTTCGGTTTGGTTTTCCACGGTATCATTCTTGACAATGGCACTAATTTATCCAAAGGTGCTATGAAAGAGTTCTGTGAACGTGAGCACATCCGACTTGATGTATCGTCAGTGGCTCATCCCCAGTCCAACGGGCAGGCAGAACGAGCTAATCAAGAAATCTTGCGAGGCATAAAACCTCGGCTTATGGTTCCGTTACAACGAACACCAGGGTGCTGGGTTGAAGAGCTACCATCGGTGCTATGGAGTATCAACACTACGCCAAACCGGTCCACTGGATATACACCGTTTTTCATGGTCTACGGGCGAGGCGGTCCTTCGGTGATATCGGCACGATTCACCCGTGTGGCGGCTTATGTTGAAGCGGACAACGAGGCGGCACGGCGATGCGCTTTGGACCTATTGGATGAGGGCGTGATATGGCGCTACTCGTTCGGCGATTACCAAAGCAAGATCTTCGTCGTTATCACGATCGCGGGTTAAAACAGAACCTTTCAAGAAGGAGATTTGGTGCCGCCTCATCCAAGACCGAACGAGATATGCATAAGTTATCCCCACCTTGGGAAGGACCTTTTGTGGTCGACAGAATCTACACAGCGGATCATACTATCGATTGATATTGAGGCGTCAAGACTCACGTACATCAGAGGAGGAGACCAACAGGCCGTGGAATATAGCTCATCTTTGGCCTTACTACACTTGAGTCATCGGCTCAGTTTATGTACATATCATAACAATGTATATATTATCTGCGATATAATAAAACCGAGCCTCGGCTAAAGCGGGGTATCATCTTTTTTATCATGCGTGGTTACATGGAGTGCTACATTTTTCAAAGCGGCCTCGGTTTACCCTTGACATTTGTTTTTATCACTTGGGGGCTTGGTAGTGTCGAACCAATGCAACACCTCTTGATAGGCGAAAGCCACGGATCATTGGGGACACGGTCACGTCTGAACCAGTCACGCTTTGTTGGTCGCCAATAGGGCCAGAGTCATTTGGGGGCTTGGTCGAACCCGAACCAATGTCATGCCACTTGGCCGGGGTACTCGCCAAGAGTCTTTTGGGGACCTGGCCGACTGGCACCATCGCTATGCCTTCGGGGGGCTTGGTTGCGTTTGACCATGGTAATGCCATCTGACCAGCTCAATGAAGCTTTTCTTTTGCAAAGAGTTATTGCCTTTGTTGCCATATTTTCACAGAATTGGTATTCGATTTTTTGTTGTTGCGTTTTTAACCCGACAAATGTTTTTATCCGGTTCAACAGTCAGTTACACATTGACATGATACGGTTTAATCTTACGCTGGAGTTTTATCGCCGGTTTACTTTCTTCTGTTAATCATCATTGAATAACAAGGGGCTTGTCTTGATTCAACCACGGTTTATATGGGAGTTATTTTCTCCCAGACGATCATAGTTTTAAAGCCTCCGCTTCAAGTTTGGCTATGCCGACTTCATGCCAGAATCTGGCGGTATTTGTATCACATACTTATTGGATTTTTTGATATATATATATATATATATTGAATACCATAAACCGGCCGACGGTATCACCGCCACCGAGGTTCAACTTTTTCTGGTTGCAGGAACTACGAATCAAACAAAAGTTTCACTTCTTATGCACGAAGGCATATTCAGGCGGAAAGTTTTAACTAAAGTTATTACAAGACAACACGGTGCCTAAATCAGATTATTGTTCTTTGGGTAAACCGCCAATGACAGATATTTAAACCGGCCACCGGTTTAAGCCTGCTCTTTATCTTCCGCCGCTTCAGCCCCTTCGTCTCTACCCATTGGCTGGAAATCAACAGTGGTCCAGTCGATTCCCATTAGCGCTTGAAAAATAGCCTCTTCGTGGATCAGAGAAGACGGTTCAATATCGAGGAGCATAAGTATGCTTCACGGATTGGAGGATCAGATTTTCCGCTTCAAAAGTCGGAGCGAGCACTCGTTTGTTTTGGTCATTGTATTGCGCTTGGTAATGCTCCAAATCGGCTTCTTATTGTGACAAGCTAAGCGAGGCGTCTTGCACGGTTTATAGCCCGTAAATCCTCTTCATTGAAATCGAGCCATCTTCTTTCACTTGGGATAGCCTTGAGATGCTTCCACAGGATCAAAAGTCTGGTACCCATGCCTTGGCTCGGATCAAGGCGTTGATAGCTCCGGTTCGAGCGGCAGATTTTTTCACCTCTTCAATCCGGGTAGGAAGCATGGACAGCCGGTTCAGAGTATCTTGAATCAAGGAAGGTGCCGGATTGTTATGTGATGCTGCGGTAATGATGCGCTGGGCTCCGGTATACAACTGTTCTACCAAGGTATAGACAGCCTTCAGTTTCTTCCGCACATCATTTCCTAAGTGCCCAATGCGTGTGCCTACAACAGTAAAAGGTTAGTTTCAAACCGGAGTAATGATACAGCAGGTGCGACATATCACAGTTGTTCAAAGGAAGCTTACCAAAGATTGCCGCAGTCATAGAGTGTACTTGCCGCTTTACGGCTGTCAGATCATCTACCACCGGTTTAAGGGCAACCGGCATTTTACGCCCGTTTGATCAAATTAGCCTTCTCAGTGGCCAAGTCCGCCTGTTCTTTCTTCAAGCTTTCCTTCACTTGTTCAGCAGCGTTCAAAGCACTGGTTAACTCTTTCTTGGCCTTCTCTGTTTCGGCCTGCTGGGTTTTCAAAGCCGTTTGTAAATCGGCAATCCGGTCATCTTTGATCTTCACCTCGGCTGTGTATCGATAGTATGTTCAGCCGAAATTCAAAGAAGTCAAAGTCCCAACCACACAACACAGTTATATGCTTGACACTTGGGGGCTAATGTACCTTCGATTTTTATATTGCTACTAGATGGCAAAGTCCCAAGCTCAATACAAGTATTCAACTTGGCACTTGGGGGCTAATGGCTATTTGATCTATCAATGTTTCCTGAGGCAGTTTTTATTGACGTACCGGTTTAAATATGCAGAGTTAAACCGGACCTTGTGGTTATGCAGGTAGATTGCAAAATTGATTAAGAAATATAGTCAAGTCCCGGTTTGATCAAGATTACAAACCGGCCCTTGGGGGCTACAAGGACTGATATACTGGCGGTAAGGAAAGAAGTGAGTTACCTCAAACTTGTCCCTCATTAATTTGACCAGGCCAGCTTCATAGTCTCGGCTAGTATAAAGCCGGTTTAAATATCCAGAATGAAGGTCTTGGGCACTTAAAGCAGCATATGTTTCCAGTTCAACATCCCATTTTCCTTTGTTCAAGGTGGAAAAATCTTCTTTCCTGATATGCGGGTTAAGGTTGCGAGATTCCCGGTTGAGCGGCCCATACCGATAATCCTAGCGTCATCATCTTTCGACTCGACGGATTGTGTGGGCACGGCCGTTTAATAGCAGGGCTGAGGTTTCTCAAACCGGACGGTCTTGGCAGGTGGATCAGCGAGAGATTGAAGCATTGACAGGCCTCTCTTCAGGAATAACCTCCTCTTGAACCGGAGGATCATTGGGAATATCTTCAGAGGCAAAATTTTCAAGATCCGGTGCTCTCTCATGATCTGAGGCGGCAGCTTCTTCAGCTGTTTTGTCCAAGCGGGCCTTCTTCTTGGTTTCGGTTTGGTGCTAAAGAGACAAAGAGTCGGGAAAAGGCACATTCATTCTGAATATATCGAAAGCATATGGCGGTTTGACTTACCGGCGGCTATCTTCAACGGTGGTAGCTGAGTGGTGAGGATTCGCGGAGGATGAATGGGAAGTAACACGATAATCGGAGTCGGAAGGATTAAGAGGTTGTGGAAGAAATCCGCTTTGGAATTTAAAGCAATAAAAGGTCGGAGACCTCGGTGGCGCTTTCGAACCGGGCTGTTTGGTAAACGGCAGAGGTAACTACGACGCTGTGCGGGTTGTGCGGCGAGCTTCATGTTGTTGTGTCTTCATAAGAAATTGGGGATCCAAATAAGCAAGAGGTGAGAAAAATTAACTTTCCGGTTTGCTGGCGAAATTTTGGTAAAGGCAAATTTGTTGAATCGAGAAGAAGGAATAGTTACCTCGGCAAATCGTGTTCTTGGCTTGCGTCATCGACAAGCATCATCATCAATAAGGCGTGTAAAAAGCAAGCCAAGAGAATCAAGTTCGGATTACCCACATCATCGTCAATGGCGGGTCGGATGAAGCGATGGTCTTTCTCTTATGAGCTGATTTCTTGACAATTTTGTTTTGGGCGGGCTGGCGCCCACTTTCTCCGCTTTGTCTTGGGAAAGTTTCTTGCTCCAAAGCGGATTATCACCTGGATCGAAGTAATTAAATGTTGGATACATGAAGCAATAACAGGTTTAATGGTGAAGCAACTAGAAACTTACGCAGGTGGTTTGTTGGTGGTGCGATGAGAGCTAAACGGTTTGAGCACGGAGAGGTGCTCCAGTTCATTCACATCCTTTTCTTGAGTCCGTAACTTCATCATCGAAAGTTCAAGTTTTGTGTGTCGGAGTGGGTCATCGGCGCTGCGATATCTTGACACATCAAACCGGAACGCCGGCTCAAAGGCAGTATGCCCCCGGATAACCAGCACCGTGCAAGATCAATTCGATCAAACCTTTGGCCATAAAGGCTCGGAGCTTGGGCGATTCGCGGGCGTATTTGCTTCTATCTTTGGCACTTAATCTTTGAGGAAACGGATGAGTGTTGCTTAGCCGCTCTGGACGAAAGCCAGGTAAAGGATTTTCATCTTCAGGAGAAGTGTCCTTGCAAGAAAACCAAGTCGCATTCCACTCTTTGGGGTGAGTATGGAGTTTGACATGGGGATAGGTGATCTCCTTCCTTTTCTGAATCGCCATACCACCCAATTCTGTATTGGGGCCGTCGGTGAATTCAGTGCGACGGTTTAGATGGAAGAGGTCTCCAAACAATTCAACAGAAGGTTCCTCTTGCAGATATACTTCCGATAGCACTTGAAAGTGGCATAAATTGGTGACGGAGTTGGAGCCAATGTCCTGGGGACGGAGCTGAAAGTTGGCCAACACGTCCCGGTAGAATTTGGAACCGGGCGGTTTGAAGCCCCGGGCCAGGTGATCTGCAAAGACCACAACTTCTCCTTCTTGGGGTGTGGGAGGACATTCCTCTCCAGGGACCCTCCAGTGGACTGTATCTTTGGAATCTAAAGCGCCAATCGAGACCAGATCATTTAGCTGTGACTTCGGTGATGCGAAGAACCAGTTGCATTCATACACTTGCTTGGCCATGATAAGATCTACAAAAGTAATTGATCCGGTTTAAGAGCGTGCTTGTTACAAAGTGATTGACCTAAGTTATCATAAACCGGAGGCAGTGTCTACAAATCGGTTTCTTGTGATATGATATCAGATGGGCTCTGGCGGTTCAACAAGGGGACTAATGGTGTACTTGTGCCGGTTTAGCAGCTTTTTCTTATGGTGAGTTAAACCGCCTAATCTAGGCTTTGGAAATAATTGAAGCTATGGATAGTTTGCAGAAACAAGTTTCACAAGATCCCATGATAGCTACGGATCAAGCAGAGTTCTGAGAAAGCGAAAATATTTCACAGAAGTGAAGCAGAAACGGAAGTGGACTATGAGGCAGATATGTATGCAGAAGATCCATGGGTTTAAGATGAGAAAGTACAGCGGATGCATAGGAATCATCATTGACACAGTACAGATTCATAGTGTGGTTCAAAGTTAAAAGGGTAAACGGAAACGCACGAAGAACACGGTATGAAGCTGGAACCCTAAAAACAGATCTAAGGCAAGAAGGGGAAGAAGCTCACCGGGAACAGAGAAATCGCGGAAAGAGGCCGCAGTATTCTGGTACGATCAGGTCAATGCAGCGGCCTAGGACGAGGCAGAGGTCGACGACGATGGTGGAGCTCCAGGAGCAGCGGCGTGAGGAAGACGAAGAAGAGGAGACGAAGGGAGAAAAGAAATGACCTTTCGGTCCTATTTATAAGGCAGCCTGGCTAGGTCAAGCGCGTGGATCCAGGAACTGCTATTAAAGAAGGTGTTATAAAGGATCAATTTTCAGGATAGCGTCATGCGGTTCTGATGACGAAGTAATAGCGACCTGACGGTTTACGGACAATAGAAGATGTCCAAGATACAAGCTTTGTGAAGGATTGACATGAACTGTTTCAAATCAATCTGGGGCCTAATGTTGGGGATATTACTACTAGGTGTAAATCGGCCATATTGGGCCGGGTTAACTCCGTTAGTAGTATAAACAGAGAAAGGCCCAAGGCCTGTAGTCGGTTTAGAACTTATAGCCGTAAACCGGCCTGATGTATAACTTGAATTGTAAGATAGGAATAGAGAGATACCAACCGGGATACGAGTATGAACCGGTTGGGACTCTGTGAACCGACGGGCGTCACTCGTGTATATAAGGGGCGACCGGCGACAGTTCAAACAGACAACCACAACTCGAGCCTAGGCGAAGCTTGTTTGCTCCCTAGCCATCGAGACTACATCAATTCCATCACAACTAGACGTAGGCTTTTACCTTCATCGAAGGGGCCGAACTAGTATAAACCCTTGTGTCTTTGTGTCCGCTTTAACCCCTTCAAGTAAACCCGTAGCGATGGCTCCACGACTAAGTCCTTTACGCTAGGACATCTGCCGTGAAAAATCCACGACAATGATGATATAGATCATTCCCATGCTTTCTAAACTAAATAAGTTAATGTGCTCCCTTAAAGGAAAGAAGCTCACTATGTTTCGTATGCTTATGGAGATGGTGAGTAAGCACACCATCACCATTAAGGAACACGAAACCCTCGTCACCAAGGAAAAGAAAAAATATGAAATCCTTGAGCGGAAAGTCCAATATGAAGAAGCACGAAATGATGAACTATGCTTAAAAATTTGTCCAAACATTGATGTTCATGCTAAAGAACTTGCCTCCTTGAAAAAGTCCAAGAAGTCTTGCAAGGAGTTGATGAATGATAAAAGTAAGCTTGTGGAATCTCATGCTTCTCTCTCTAAGGATTGTGAGCTTCTATCTGTGTCCCTCAAGACTAAGGAAGAGGAGCTCACCCTTCTTAAAAAGAGCTTTGAGACACTCAAACTTACTTATCTTGAAACTCTAGCCAAGGTTTACTCTTCACCTGTTATCAATGTTTATGCTTGTACTACTAACTCTAGTGGTGGCCTAGCATCTATTCTTGAGGAAAATCACTTTCTAAAGGCATAACTCAAGGGAGGACACATGACATGTGCTCAAGGATAGAAGGACCTTAATGGGGTATTGAGCCAACACAATGAAGTGGTTGCCAAGGAAGGGCTTAGGTTTGACCAAAGCACAAGTAAGAAGAAAACATCTTCTCAAAAGTGCACCACACATCTCAAGGAGACATTTGTACGTGAAGGGCACAAGGAAAAAGGTAAGGTTGTGAGTGGGAAGGCCACTAGGGGCATGCCAACTCTCAACAAGCCAAAAGAGTTCATGCCTCCGTCCTATGTACTTTGTAAAACAAAGGATGGAGAAGTTTATGCTCAATTTGTTGGTCCTCGTAATTCATTCCATTTTATGCTATTTGGGTTCCTAAAACCCTTTTGAATAACTTGGGAGGTCCCATTGCAATGGTTGCCTCTAACCAAGTCATGAATTTTGTGTAGGTTGCCTTCTTTGGTGGAGTCAAATGGGTGATCGATAGTGGATGCACCAACCATATGACCGGAGATAGCAAATTGCTCTTCAATTTCATGGAAGTTATTCAACCATTTATGAGCATTGTGTTTGGTGGAGGATCAAAAGGACAAGTACTCGAGTTGGGCAAGGTGGCTATCACAAATGACATGTCTCTTCCAAATGTCATGCTTGTCCAATCCCTTAAATACCATTTGCTTTATGTTCGCCAATTGGCTTTCCTTGGTTATGATACACTATTTGGACTAAAGATGTGAAAGTCTTTAAGAGAGATACTCTTGAAGTGGCCTTTGTTGGAGAGTTGGATGGCAACCTTTACATGGTTGATTTCTTGAAAGAGCACATTCCGGAGCCGAGAGTCGATGGAGGCGGAGCGAGCGGACACGCCGGAGTGGCTTGGAGGTCGAGCGGCGAAGTTTTACGGGCGGGCGAGGCCATGGTGGCGCTGCTGCCGTGGGGAACGAGGGGGACGCGGATCCGAGGGAGGGCTACAGAACCGAAGTGGGGCGCAGGGAGGAGAGACCGAGGGCAAGGTCGCTCTTATCCACCACGACGCCCGCGAAGCGGTGAGGGGGACGCCTATTCCGACCGGCCTGGGGAACAGGGAAGGACGCGTAAGGAGTCCGGGCTGGCCGCTGTCCTGGGCCGAGGGGTTACGGTTTGGTCCAGGGGCTTCCTTTTTTGTTTTTGTAATTTCTTTCTTTTATTTATTTTCCTTTCGCTTTTATTTAGTTTTAGGCATTTAGGCATTTTATAAAAGGTGTTTGCTTCACCATAATTACTAAAGGCAATATTTGGCACCCAATTTAACATTTTTGTTTTGATTTTTGAAAACTTTGGGTGTTTGTCCCTAATTCATTTTTTTTGAATTTGCAATGTTTTTGAATTACCACTTAATTAGCAATAAAGAATACGATGACATGGCATCATTAGAAGTGTTTTATCGTAGCTCAATTATCCAAGCATAATCATTCTCTCACGGGCAGTATGTGAAGATCATCTTGCGATCCTATACGGCCTAAGTGTTCGATAATTACTTTGGAGTATTGGGAGATGGAACCTACTTTGCAATGCCAAGACAAGACTACGCACCGGACTCATCGCATTGGCTCGTCTGTGGGCTACTAAGGAGTCCCGGATTAGGGTTTCCTGACAACCCGACTATATACATCGTCCTGACTATTAAAGCATGAAGATACAAGACTCAAGACTCGCCCGTGTCCTGGATGGGACTATCTCATGTGGAAGACAAGCTTGGCAATCCGGATATTGTGTTTCCTTCCTTGTAACCGATTCCATGTAGCCTTTAGCTCTCCTGTCTATAGAAACCGAGAGGTTGGTCCTAGAAGGCCGACATAATTACAATCATAGTCATCATAGGCTAGCTCCTAGGTTTAGCCTCTACGATCTCGTGGTAGATCTACTCTGTACTACTCATATCGAAATATTAATCAAGCAAAAGTAGGTTTTACCTCCACGAGAGGGCCCGAACTCGGTAAACATTGTGTCCCTTGCTTCCTGTTACCATCAGCCTAAGACGCACAGATCGGGACCCCCTACCCGACAGAGAGCCCTTCATATGAAGACATAGCCCTCTTTGTCAAGAAGTTTAGCGCAAGAAAATTCAAGGGAAGGTTCCAGATGAAGAAAGTGAGAAGTGCTACAACTGTGAAGAAACCAACCACTTCTCCAACGATTGGCCTTATGAGAAGAGAGAAGATAAACCAAGGTTTCCAAGACCTTTCCTAAGAAGAAATTTCCAAATCCTTTGAATTCCAAGCTCAAAAGAGAGATGGGAAATCAATGGTTGCCCATGAAGAACCGATTTGATGGTGTTGGTAGTGTTTTGAGTAGCTCAAGATTCTCAAAACACCTTGAGGCTAGTCAACAAGAGTGGATGTTGTCACCTAGAACTACATGAAATATTATAAGGGCAATCACAAGTTCTTAATGGAAAAGGTCGGTAGAAGATGGAGAGGACCAAACCTCCCGACAAGTCAAGGTAACCCACATTCAAATCCTACTATTTTCACTCCTTCTACCCTTGTGATGAGTATCTTGACGGAGGATAATTATTATGATGATGATTGTTAGATATTACTACTAGTGTAAACCGCCATATTAATGCAAGTTAACTCCGCTAGTAGTATAAATGCAGAGGCCCAAGGCCTCAGTCGGTTTAGAACTTGTAGCCGTAAACCGCCTAATGTATAACTTGAATTGTAAGATAGAATAGAGAGATACCAACCGATACGTAGTATGAACCGTTAGACTCTCGAACCGACGCAAGCGCCACTGTATATAAGGGACGCACTCATGACACGCTCAAGATGCAACCACAACTCGAGCCTAGGCGGCTTGTTTGCCCCTAGCCATCGACTACATCAATTCCATCACAACCAGACGAGGCTTTTACCTTCATCGGAATTTAACTAGTATAAACCCTTGTTTTGTGTCCGCTTAACCCCTTCAAGTAAACCAGAGCGATGGCTCCACGACTAAGTCCTTACACTAGGACATCCGCCGGACAAATCCACGATAGCTTGGCGCCCACCGTAATATCGCACGATGGTTTGACGATCTTGAGGCAAGCTCAAAGGACTCAAGGCTACCGTGGGCCGGATGACCAAGAGTCGTCAGGCCGATCTACATCGACGACGCCGGATGGGGTCCCGAGGCCGATTCAATCGAAAGTACGGATACCGGGTCCCTTTGGCGGCATACACGCCATCGGCAAGATCGGGAGCTCGGGCTCGAGCCGGACATCCGTGACCGACCTCGCCGAGACGGCTCAGCGCGCGACCTGCCCAGCTAAACCGCCGTGAAGCATGTCTTCGCTGAGTCATCCACGGAGGAGAACACGCCGCTCGTAACACTGTAGTGAGACCGCTGCTTATTTCGGCGATGAATCTTCAACAGAGAGACCGAATCATTATACCAGCTGCAGGACGATATGATCGTGGGCTGTTCCGACGACAGATTCCGCACTTCCCCATGCCGCTTCAACCGGTTGGAATATTCATGGCCGCAGACGCAGCAAAGAAACCACTCTTCAACCGCAGTGAGAGCGATGCTTTCCGCCAAGAATAAAGAAGGGCAAAGGGGGGGAGGCCCGGCACCGGCCGTTCAAGTTCTATCAGATCTGCTTGATGCACTAGCTGTGCTTATGGCGGAGGACAACCCATGGATCAGAGGCTCATAATTCAGAAATTATGGTGAGAGAGCAGATCACGCAAGCCAAAGCGGATCTAGAGTCGAGAAGGAGCGATGGTCAGCAGAGCGTCGCTTAGACGCACAGGCTTACAAACTCATGCTTGACAGAGTGCGCCGCAGAGGTGTTGAAGCGAAGTATAGATCATACCGCCATTAGGATTTGATCATAGAAATCTTTCGCACTCGGAGCCGACTCAAAGAATCGCCCAAAGACAGGAGGTAAACCGGATTGAGGCACCAGTGAGCAGGAGCGATGGTCCAACCACTGGATGAGCCTCCTCGCAGAATATGGTGGTTCCTCCACCGCATGCACCCCCTGTGCCATTATTCTAATCCTATGGACAACCTTGTTGCGGTCGCACGATTGGAGGCTATCCCAAAGGAGATTCCCACAAGCGTTGAGACACGCCGGTCAAGGAGTCTGATCTGGCCGATCCAAAGAGAGGCGATTCATACACCGTGATCGGATTCATTCTACTGCCGCCAAGCCGGAGCGCAAAGCAGCGATGGATGAACCGCCATATCAAGCAACGCGCTGGACCGTGAAGCGCCCGAGGCAATCACCGATGGGAGGCGTCGGATGCTCGTGAAGTGGTGGACCGCCGGCACGCAGGAGGCCGAAAGAAGGCATGTGATGACGCGGGTCAATATACACCGTTCGCCCTACCACCTTCGCTGACTGTGAGCCGATCCGCCAGGGGTGCCTCTTTAATCCCCTCGCTACGCAATGTGCGCCGCCAAAGATTCTTAAGGGTCCACGCGAAGGTGCCAAATTACACCGCTGATCGTCCCCCCAAGCGTGGGTTGAAAGTTATGAGATGGCCATGGAGATGCTAGATGTCGCGAGACCGCTGGTGCAAAGTATTTCACTATGATGCCGAAGGCACGGCCAGATTTGGTTGAAGAGCTTACCGCCCATTTATCAGCCTCATGGGCCCATACGGCCCGGCTTATTCGTAACTTCAAGGATACGTGTAAGCAGCCCAAGTCCATAGTAGACCGGGCGCTTGTCCCGTGGAAGGAGAGTCAACCCGCTGGTACGCCGTGTTTCCTAGATTTTGCATTCCTCCGACAGATCAACGCCGACTGCGATCTTAACATTAGAAGGCAATCGCCGTTTGAGCCTTTAAAATTAAAATTGGGGCGCATGAAGCGTTTTGTAATGACATGGGAACCTCATGGCCGCTGGTGAAGTATGCTGATTCTGGACAAAGACTCAAGGACCCCGAGGTCGATGATGATGAAGGAAGGGAAAGAAGAACAAGAACCTAAGGGCAGCAGACAAACCAAGCGGGTCATGGAACGAGGCAAGCGCAAGGCGATGGCAACCCGGATTTCATAGCCAACACTAATGCACGATGAGGGCAGCGCAGAGGCAAGGCAAATCGGGCCAAAATCCTAACACGAGCCGCTTGAATTACTTATTGAATCAACTTTGCCCAAAGCACGGGATTTAAGGAGTCCCCATCGAACCATCTCCGAAAGATCGTTATATTATGCAGAGTTCAAAACCCAATGCTTTCCTGTATGACCAGGGTCGTGGCGTTTCAGATCCGGTTTACCGCCGGTCACGATGGAGCCCTGCTCGTGTCTTAATCAAGTAGCAATAGTCAATAATCAGTAGGGCCAAAGAAGAAGAATGTAATGGATATCGAGCCAACCAAAGCAGCTTGAATAGTGGGCGATTTCAGCACAACTAGTTTGGACAAGCGCGATCGAAGCTTCACAAGCCAGCAAAGAACTCGCTGAACCGCCTTGCCGCTATTTACGCTGGCCTCGAGCAGCCTATCGTGGAGTGTAGAGGACCATCCCCGGTTGATAATCCGCCACCGGCATTGGTGGTGTAAGTAGGGGGCTATAAGTTCACTAAGGTACTTATGGATGGAGGAAGCAAGATAATATACTATACTATGAAACTTTCCGTCGCATGGGTCTAACTGACAAGGATCTCGCATCGCCCAATACGGTGTTCCATGCGTAGTACTGTGCAAATCTGCTTATCCTCGCTGGTAAGATAGCCTCGATGTGGCTTTTGAGATGAGCACGATTCCCGGTCCGAAAAGCAAACTTTGAGGTAGTAAAAAACCGAGTCCATATCATGCTCGCTTGGGCGGCCGCTTATGCTAAGTTCATGGCATGACCCTGTTATCTACTTGCACCAAAATGCCGGGTTACAAAGGAACGATAATAAAGGTATGGAAGCCGCCGAGTCGCTTGGAATGTGAGGAAGGTGATGCAGTTTATGCAGAGGCGGTCCGTGCTAATGCGAGGAGTTGAAGTTCTATAAGGACAACGTTGATCCCGCAGATATGACCCTTTAAAGAAGCCAACTATAGAGCATGAATCGGATTCAAGTTTAAATCGGCAGTGAGACCAAGCTTGTTGACTTCTGCCAGCGATTCATTCAAGCAGTTCAACGTCATACAACCCGATCCGAATAGGAAAGCGCTACCATCGAAGTTCATCCGCGAACCGGATATCTTTGCATGGAAGCCATCCGACATGCTGTGTACCGAGGAACTCGCCGAGCACACACTTAATGTGGATCCAAGTATAAACCGTGAAACAGTTCCGCCGTTTAAGAAAGGCACAAAGCCATTGAGAGGAAGTAGCCTGCTTTTGGCGGCTGGTTTATTATTGAGGTGTTTCATCCGTAGTGGCTTGCTAATCCGGTGCGGTCCTTAAGAAAATGGCACCGGCGATGTGTGTGGACTACAGATCTTAACAAAGCCTGTCCAATGGATCCTTTTCCCTCCCCGCATTGATCAGATTATTGATGCCACGCAGGATGTGAGCGCTAAGTTTTTGATGCGCGACTGGATATCATCGATCAAAATGGCGGTTAAGGACCAGGAGAAAACAGATTTATAACTCCCTTTGAGCCTTCTTCGCTATGTGTCTATGCTTTTGGGCTAAAGCGCCTGTGCTACTTATCAATGGCAGGTAGTAATTGCCTCGATACCCAGATCGCCGCAATGTACATGCTTATGTGGATGATATTGTGGTGAAATCAAGACAAAAGGAGACGCTGTGGAAGATTTGAGGAAACCTTCACAACTTGCGCTTATAAGATGATGCTTAATCCGCCAAGTGTGTTTTTGTGTTCCTAGGTGTTATTGGGGTTTCGTGTCTAATGAGGGATTGAGGCTAATCCGAGAAAATTAAAGCTATTACTTCTTGGCTAAACCGGCGGTATCAATGATGTTCATGGCGTAATCGCTATGAGCCGGTTTATCACCACCGAGAGAAGGCCATCCCTAATATCGATGTCGAGGAAGATAGATAATTTCGTCTCGAGTCCCGGTACGACGGCACTTGAGGATCTAAAGCGCAATGGCCAATCCGCCTGTTCTGCGGCTCCGTTGACAAGGAGCCACTATTGTTATATGTGGCAGCCAATGCTCGAGCAAAGAAGTGTGGCTATAGTGGTGGAGCGCATGAGGCAGGTAAGGAATATCCGCTTCAACGGCCGTTTATTATATCGGAGGTGCTTATTGAGTCCAAGCAACGGTATCCACATTGGCGTAAGCTAGTTTATGGTGTTTTATGGCTACCGGAAACGGCTAATATTTCCAAGGGCACCCTATCACAAAGGGTCGGCCCACCTTTGGGTGATATCATACGTAACCGGAGGCGACGGCCGATTGCAAATGGGCCATAGAGCTTTAACAGATGGGCTAAAGTATATACCACGACAAAGTTGAAGTCTCAAGCACTTGTTGATTTCATTAATGATCGGACGGAGTTAAGCGCCAGAGGAGAAGCCGGATCACACATATTGGACTATTCATTTCGACGGATCCAGCAGTTGAAGGCCTGGCCGAGTCGCTTTAACTTCCCACAAGGTGATAAGTTTTGTTATGTCCTCTCGCTTAATGTTCCCTTGTACTAATAATGCACCGAAACTAAGCCTTGCTCCATGGTCTCGGATGGCTAAGGAAATGAACTTAAGCCGGTTAAGTGCTTTGGTGACTCTGACCGCCGCTCAGCAAGTATCCGCACTTGGGACTTAAGGACCCGCTTATGGCCGATATCGTCGAAGTGGATAATATTGCGTGTTGCTTCAAGGGTTATCAAGTGGATCATGTGATCGCCGAAGAACGGCGGCGACGCTTTTAAGCCGGTTCTCAACGAAACCGTCCCGCCTAATGTCTTTTTGGATCTTGCACAACCCGCCGCCCCATCCCCGTGAAGCGGATTTGGCTATTCCCGATCCGGAGGCTCGCCAGGCAGCATTACATACTATTCCGGACTGACGATTCTTTTCTTATGATATGACTCGAGGGGAGTTGCCGAAGATGAGATTCGCCGCACAGATAATCCGCGCCCAAATCTATGACGACGATTCTTAATGGTGAGTTGCATCATTAAAGATATCAGTATGCTTCAACGTTGTGTTTCCGAGGAAGGCTGTGAAATCTTAAGAGAAATCCATGAAGGAGATTGTGACATCACGCCGTTCAAAGTCCCCGTGGCAAAGGCGCTTCGTCACGGATTCTATCGTCTGACCGCACACGCCGATGCGGAGGACTTGGTTAAACGGTGTGATGGATGTCGAATTTTCAAGGCGCATGCACATGTACAAGCATGAGTTGAGGATGATCCCAATAACGTGGCCATTTTCAACTTGGGGGCTAGATATGGTCGGGCCATTTAAACGATCCAAGGACAAGAAGACCCACCTGTTGGTGGCAGTGGACAAATTTACCAAGTGGGTTGAAGCGGAGCCCGTCAGCAAGTGTGATGCGCGACACGGCAGCTTCATCAAGAAGGTGATTTTCCGTTTGGTTTTCCACACGATCATTAATCGATAATGGCACTAATTTATCCAAAGGTGCTATGAAAGAGTTCTGTGAACGTGAGCACATCCGACTTGATGTATCGCTGGCTCATCCTCACCCAACGGGCAGCGTAACGAGCTAATCAAGAAATCTGGCGAGGCATAAACCTCGCTTATGGTTCCGCTACAACGAACACCGTGGTGCTGGGTTGAAGAGCTACCATCGGTGCTATGGAGTATCAACACCACCAAACCGTCCATCGGATATACACCGCTTTTTCACTGAGCAGAGGCAGTTCTTCCCGGATATCCAAGACGATTCACCCTGTAGCGGCTTATGTTGAAGCGGACAACGATCGCACGGCAGACGCTGGACCTATTGATGAGGAGCGGATATGGCCGCTACTGCTCGGGCTTAAAGAAGATCTTCGTCTGTATCACAGCCCGGGTTAAAACCAGAACCTTTCAAGAAGGAGATTTGGTGTCACTCATCCAAGACGCATGATATGCATAAGTTATCCCCACCTTGGGAAGGACCTTTTGTGGTCGAGAAGAATCTACACAACGGATCATACTATCCGATTGATATTCGAGAGCGCCAAGACTCACGTGACATCGTGAGGAGGAGACCAACAGCCGTGGAATATAGCTCATCTTTGGCCTTACTACACTTGAGTCATCGGCTCTTTATGTACATATCATAACAATGTATATATTATCCGCGATATAATAAAAACCGAGCCTCAGCCTAAAGCGGGTATCCGTCTTTTTTTATCATGTGGTTACATGGAGTGCTTCGTTTTTCAAAGCGCCTCCTTACCCCTTGACATTTGTTTTATCACTTGGGGGCTTGGTCGTGTCCGAACCAATGCAACACCTCTTGATAGGCGAAGCCACCAGATCATTTGGGGACACCACACGTCAACTGGTCACGCTCATGGTCGCCAATAGGGCCAGAGTCATTTGGGGCTTGGTCGAACCCAACCAATGTCATGCCACTTGGCCGTACTCGCCAAGAGTCTTTGGGGACCTCGCCGACCGGCACCATCGCTATGCCTTCGGGGCTTATTGCGCGACCATGGTAATGCCATCCGACCAGCTCAATGAAGCTTTTCTTTGCAAAGAGTTATTGCCTTTGTTGCCATATTTTCACGTAATTGGTATTCGATTTTGTTGTTATGCTTTTAACCCGACAAATGTTTTTATCCGTTCAATGCTCGGCCATATTGACATGATACGGTTTAATCTTACGCCGAGTTTTATCTGCCCGGTTTATTTTCTTCCCGTTAATCATCATTGAATAACAGGGCTTGTGCTGATTCAAGACGGTTTATATGGGAGTTATTTTCTCCCCAGACGATCATGGTTTTTAAAGCCTCCGCTTCAAGTTTGGCTATGCCAGCTTCATGCCCAGATACGGCAGGTATTTGTATCACATACTTATTGGATTTTTTGATATATATATATATATATATTGAATACCATAAACCGGCCGATCAGATTACCGCCACCGAGGTTCAACTTTTTCTCGTTGCGTGAACTACTTAATCAAACAAAAGTTTCACTTATGCACGAAGGCATATTCAGCGGAAAGTTTTAACTAAAGTTATTACAAGACAACACGGTGCCTAAATCAGATTATTGTTCTTGGGTAAACCAATGAATGATATTTAAACCGCCACCGGTTTAAGCCTCGCTCTTTATCTTCCGCCGCTCATTTCTTCGCCTCATTTCCATTGGCTGGAAATCAACCGGTCCAACATTCCCATTAGCGCTTGAAAATAGCCTCTTCGTGGATCGTAGAAGACGGTTCAATATCGTGAGCATAAGTATGCTTACGGATTGAGGGACTGATTTTCCGCTTCAAAAGCCTGAGCAGCACTCGCTTGTTTTGGTCATTGTATTGCGCTTTGGTAATGCTCCAAATCGGCTTCTCGCCAACCGACAAGCTTAGCGGGCGATCGCACGGTTTATAGTCTCAGAACTCTTCATTGAAATCAGAGCCATCTTCTTTCACACCGATAGCCTTGAGATGCTTCCACAGATCAAAGTCTGTACCCATGCCTTGGCTCGATCAAGGCGCTGATAGCTCCGGTTCGAGCGGCAGATTTTTTCACCCTTCAATCCGGTAGGAAGCATGGACACCGTTCGAGTATCTTGAATCAAGGAAGGTGCCGGATTGTTATGTGATGCTGCGTGATGCTACTGGCTCCGATACAAACCGTTCTACCAAGGTATAGACAGCTTCGCTTCTTCCGCACATCATTTCTAAGTGCCCAATGCAGTTTCACAACAAGAAAAGGTTAGTTTCAAACCGAGTAATGATACAGCAGGAAAGTATATATCACAGCTTGTTCAAAGGAAGCTACCAAAGATTGCCGTATAGAGTGTACTTGCCATTTACTGCCGCCGATCATCTACCACCGGTTTAAGGGCAGCCAGATTTTCTCGCCTGCTTGATCAAATTTCAAGGCCAAGTCCGCTCGTTTTTCTTCAAGCTTTCACTTGTTGTTAGCTGCTCAAAGCACCGGTTAACTCTTTCTTGGCCTTCTCGTTTCGCATTGGGTTTTCAAAGCCGCTTGTAAATCGGCAATCCATCTTTGATCTTCACCTCACCGTATCGATAGTATGTTCAGCCGTAAATTAAGGAAGTCAAAGTCCCAACCACACAACACAGCTTATATGCTTGACACTTGGGGGCTAATGTACCGATTTTTATATTGCTATTAGATGGCAAAGTCCCAAGCTCAATACAAGTATTCAACTTGGCACTTGGGGCTAATGGCTATTTGATCTATCAATGTTTCCCGAGGCTTTTTATTGACGCACGGTTTAAATATGCAGAGTTAAACCGACCTTGTGGTTATGCGTAGATTGCAAAATTGATTAAGAATATAGTCAAGTCCCGTTTGATCAAGATTACAAACCGCCCTTGGGGCTACAAGGACTGATATATCAAGCGTAAGGAAAGAAGTGAGTTACCTCAAACTTGTCCTCTTTGACCAAAGCCTTCATAGTCTCGCTAGTATAAAGCCGGTTTAAATATCCGTAATGAAGGTCTTGGGCACTTAAAGCAGCATATGTTTCAGCTCAACATCCCATTTTCCTTTGTTCAAGGTGGAAAAATCTTCTTTCACAAAGATGCCGGGTTAAGGTTGCAGATTCCTGGCTCAGAGCGCCCATACCAAGAATCACAACGCCATCATCTTTCGACTCGACGGATTGTGTGGGCACGGCCGCTTTAGTAGCAGGATCGCGAGGTTTCTCAAACCGATGTGCCGCAGGTGGATCAAGAGATTGAAGCATTGACAGGCCTCTCTTCAGAATAACCTCCTCTTGAACCGGAGGATCATTGGGAATATCTTCGAGGCAAAATTTTCAAGATCCGTGGTTTCTCATGATCTCGAGGCGGCAGCTTCTTCAGCTGTTTTGTCCAAGCGGCCTTCTTGCTGGTTTCGGTTTGGTGCTAAAGAGACAAAGAGTCGTGAAAAGGCACATTCATTACGTAATATATCGAAAGCATATGGCCGGTTTGACTTACCCGGGGCTATCTTCAACGTGGTAGCTGAAAGTGGTCGAGGATTCGCAGAGGATGAATGGGAAGTAACCTGATAATCGGAGTCTGGGATTAAGAGGTCGACTAAGAACCGCGGAATTTAAAGCAATAAAAAGGTCGGAGACCTCGAGTGGCGCTTTCGAACGGGCTGTTTGGTAAACCGCAGAGGTAACTACCGATCATTGTGCAGGTTGTGCGGCGAGCTTCATGTTGTTGTGTCTTCATAAGAAATTGGGGATCCAAATAAGCAAGAGGGTGAGAAAAATTAACTTTCCGGTTTGCTCGCGTAAATTTTGGTAAAGGCAAATTTGTTGAATCGTAAGAAGGAATAGTTACCTCAAGAAATCGTGTTGCGGCTTCAGCGCCATCCCGACAAGCATCATCATCAATAAGGCGTAAAAAGCAAGCCAAGAGAATCAAGTTCCGGATTACCCACATCATCGCCAATGGCCGGGTCGATGAAGCAAAGTGGTCTTTCTTATGAGCTGATTTCTTGACAATTTTGTTTTGGGCCGCCCGCCGCCTCTCCCGCTTGTCTTTGGGAAAGTTTCTTGCTCCAAAACGGATTATCACCGGATCGAAGTAATTAAATGTTGGATACATGAAGCAATAACAGGTTTAATGGTGAAGCAACTAGAAACTTACCGCAGGTGGTTTGTTGGTGCAAGGAGCTAAACCGGTTTGAGCACGAGGTGCTCCAGTTCTTCAGCATCCTTTTTATCGAGTCCGAATTTCATCATCGAAGTTCAAGTTTTGTGTGTCGGAGTGGGTCATCGACGCTGCCGATATCGACACATCAAACCGAACGCTGCTTCCCAAGCGACACCTAACCAATCTAGGAGGCACCACCTCCAAAAGGTAATAGATGGTGTTGGTGATGATGAACTCCTTGCTCTTGTGCTTCAAATGATAATCTCCCCAACACTCAACTCTCCTCACTGATTTGGCTGTGGTGGAAGAAAGGATTGAGTGTAAAGCAACTTGGGAAGGCTAGAAATCAAGTTTCATATGGTGGGAGTGGAGCAACTTGATCTCAACACAAGGGTAGGTAGTTTTCTTCTCGAAATGTAAGGTAGGAGTGGTAGTTCTTTTCGATGGCTCTCTCCACGAATGAAGAGGAGGTGGAGGGTATTTATAGCCTCCACACAAAATCCAACCGTTACACATTTGACCAATCTCGGTCAGACCGAAGTTGACAACTCGGTGAGACCGAAAGTTCAAATCTTGTGAACGTTGGGATTTTCGGTGGGACCGAAAATACAATCTCGGTGAGTCCGATTCTTCCAAAGACTAGGGTTTGCCATTCTCGGTGGGACCGACTTTATCATCTCGGTGACACCGATATGATGACAGAAGGTTACAGAAGCTTGGCAACACTAGTTTCGGTGAGACCGAGTTTGGAATCGGAAAAACCGAAATTACTAGGGTTTGGCTTTGTGGCTGAGGTGGTTCATCTCGGTGTGAGTGAGTTTATGGAATCGGTGGGACCGAGATTACTTATGAGTATATGTTGGAATGAAAGATTGCTGATAGTTTGGGAGATAGATCACTAAGCACTTTGAGCAACCAGATCATTATCATAACCTCATCCCCTTTTAATAGTATTGGCTTTCCTATAGACTCAATGTGATCTTGGATCACTAAACCAAAAATGGAGTCTTGAGCTTTTGCCAATGCTTTCCTTAGCATTTTGAGGGTCCACATCTTCAGTCATTGCCATACCCATATCACTGAACTTTCGAAATGTTCTCAAGAAACTATTAGTTCAATGATATATATGTTGTTATTAATTACCAAAACCACCCGGGATTAGTTGCACTTTCAATCTCCTCTTTTGGTAATTGATGACAACATATAGATCAAAGCTTCGACAAATGATATAATCAATGAATAATATAAATCGCTTTGAGAAGTATGTGATAAGCAAGAGCTCCCCTAAATTTGTGCATTATTTAAGATTTGCGTTTGAATGCAAATGCACAATCGATTAGGATCATGGGTCACTCTTCCATGTCACATACATCTTGGTGGAGCGCACAAAATGATAAGAATGAATAACATGCACCCAATCACCAAGACATGAGTAAATGATCATACAAGATATGAATGACATATGATAAGCATTAAGCACACATTAAGGCATAGTATGATCAAGCACTCATCAAAGTAGAGCAAACGTAGTATCAAACACACAGAATGTCTTGGAAAACTCAAAAGTATCTCAAAGAAACCGCAAATGAAACGAAATAGCAAAAGCGAGCACTCTGTCTCTCGAAGTCCTATGATCTATACACTTTCTCCCCCTTTGGCAACAAGTTACCAAAAAGTTCGAAAGGTATAGAGCTAAACGTCACTAGGGACTCTGCTGGCGGCTCCTGTCTGGGTTGATGGAGTTGAGATAGCTGCATCTGCAAAGGCTTCGGCTGAAGTCTGTGGAGCTGGAGGAGTGGACACTGGAGCTGGAGCTGGAACTGATGGAGCTGTGGGAGGTGCTGATGCAGTAGCCCTGGTGTCTGTCACTGGAATAGCAGCTGATCTGGGTCTTGTGGGAACCGGAGCAGGCTGCTCATAGTCATCCTGGACAAGGTCATCCTGCATCTCCTTCATGAGCTCTTCCTTCTCCCTCTTGGCTTCCTCGATATCTGCCTCAAGCTTGTTGACGGTGACTGCACTTGATCGACTTGACATCGAGCATGGAACTTGTCTTCAACTATCCTCTCAAGACTCTCCCGAGACTGCACTATCTTGGCGGCGTAGTTCAATCCTCAGGTAGCTTCAAGGAGCTGCTCTCCAACACTCTTGGGTTTAGCTGCTGCTGCTGCTGCTTCCTTCTCAGCTTTAGCTTGTTTGGCAGCTTCAGACTTAGCTTGACCTTCAACAGACGTGGGATCATCCTTAGTCATCACGACTTCATTGTCCTCATGCTCAGGCTGCAGTGGCAAGTGGGGTCTATCCAACAAGTAGGTGCCCGTGCCAAACTTGGCATTGATAAGCATCTGAATGTGCGGGGAAAAACCACATGACCTCTTCTGGTCTGCTGCAGTCCTCTTGATAGTCTCAACTATCAGGTCCATCACCTTGAAAGGTGCCTTCTGATCTAGTATAAGCAGCATGTTGATAGAATAGCCTCGTATCATGCGATGATCTCCAGACTTGGGCATCAAGGTATGCCTCAGAATTGTGTTCGTGGTAGGGAGACCTGCCTGGAGATGATACACTGAGCCGAGCTTCTAGAACTCTACATCCTTAGCTGGTACCTCATTGTACATGTTCTTCATAGACTCATGGTTTTTCTTGGGAATTCCATAGACATCAACATCATCTTGTCTTGACACTGGAGCATTCAGTAGTGCAGCCCACTCTTCAACAGAGAAGAGAATCTCGACCTTGATCATCCATACAATCCTGCCATCCGGATAGAAATGAGTGTGGCATAGAATTGCATGATCATCTCATCATTCCAAGCTGTCAGTTTCTGACCAACGAACTCAGCTACACCACATGCGGTGAAGCTCTCATGCACATGTGGAAAGTAGTCTCTGTGCTCTTTCTTTGTCAATATATGCCCATCAACATATCTAGTGTCAACAACAATGGGCTTCTTGTCCATGAGCACGATCTCATAGAAATCTTCTTTGCTCTCGGTATGGAACCTTGGATCTACAGCAGTCCTTCTCCTGGTGGCATATGGATCAGCTTGCCTCCATAGCCTGAGACCTTTGTCTTTTCTTTCCTTCATGTTTTCAGCTCGAGGATGAGCATCATTGTGGACAGGCAATCTCTGACGAAGTTTCAAGAATCTGGTGCCTCATCATCGACTCATTGGTGGCACATTGTCTTTCTTCTTCTCTGAAGCGGGAATGTTTCGACAGTCTTCTTTGGCTTGGCGGCAGAGCTTGGCTTGAGCTGCCTTTCTGGAGCAGAAGGCTTAGACTTTGTAGGTGCTCCTGCCTTCGATGGCATCTCCCATCAACTTAGGCTTCTGAGGAGGCTGGGGTGCTTCCTCATCAGAATCATCATCAGCTTCATCATGCACAATCCTCTTCCTCTTGGAAGTTTTCTTCACCTTGCTCGAGGTTTCTTCTTCCATGCTCAACTTCTTGGCAACAGTGGACTTCTTCACTTTGCTGGTGCCTTTCTTGGTTTGTTGCCCTTGATGCTCTTTGGCAACCACTTTCCTCTTAGGCTTAGATGTGATCTCTTCCTCAAGCAATGAAATCGAATCCTCTTCATCTGAATTCCTCTTCTTCCCAGCCACAGTGGCAGCAGGAGGCAAACCACTTGGTGTGCTCCTCTCACCATCATCGGAAAAAGCTGCTGGCTTCGGGACTAGTGCCCGCCTCTGGAATCTCAATTGGTGATTCAGACTGTTCGCTGTCACGGCATCGACATGGCCGACAACCCGTGAATAGATTAGGTGTAGGCGAGAATAGAAGAGTTATCACAAACTGCGTAAGATTTTGCAAAAGAATGAGTTCAAATTTCAGTTTTAGGTTTTCACGAGAATGCATTTGGTCGACCGAGTCTAAAATTCGTGAATCCGAAGTGTCTAAACAGAACCATTCACACCACTTTCGGTTGGACGAAATGGGTTTCGGTCTAGCCGAGAACACTAGGGTTTCACTAAATCCTCATTTCGGTCGTACCGATTTGCACAACTCGGTTGGACCGAAGGTGCAGTGCAATGGCCAGAGGCCAAATCGGTCAGTCCGAGAATGTAGAATCGGTCGCACCGAGATGTGTTCGTGAAACCTAACCCTAAAACTTTTACTCAATTTCGTTCTAAGAACTAATCTGCTGGATAGGAAGATCTCAAACGTGGCAAGAAGCTAGGCAAACCAATCGTGCATAGAATCGGAGGTTGAAACACGAGAGGGATCGAAACTCACCCTAACTTGGTGGAGTTTCTCTACGGCGGCAACGGCACGGAGAGATTGTCCGTTGACGGCGATGGAGACCCGCGGCGAGGGCGCACAGGCGACGACGGAGACGATCCGGAGACCACGGCGACGGCAGCAAAGGGTTTGGGGGCGAGGCGTTTTGAGGAAAGAATCAACCGAGGTGAAAACCTAGATCAATCCAAGTGCTTTCGGTCTGTCCGATTTTGAGTAGGTTGGTTTGACCGAAAATACTTAGAAGGTTTTGGAAGTTAAGTTTTTGACGGATCGGTGGCTCTGAGTGCTCCTCACTCGGTGGGTCCGAAAAAGACTTGTCCAAAGTTTGTGATATAAGCATGAATAGAGTTTGAGACAAGAAAGCATATATAGCTAGGGGAGGAACTTAGGCACTCTTGTCCATCCATTTGGTCAAAAAGAAAAAAAATCCAAAAAGCCATAGCAACAAATGGATGTCCTCGAATGGATAAAATTATGCATCCAACATGCTCACACAATAAGATAGCAAATGAAATATGTGTCAAACATGCACAAACAAAACACTAGCAACTAGCACACAATTTGTCGATGACTAGGTCATCTATATATGAGTATATTGACTTAGGAGTCAAATGAGAACATTTGATCATAGGTCATACTCATCGTTTAAGCACAAGTGGGGTTACCACTTTTACATAAAGCATTAATGTGTTCACATCATTTGAAGATGCTTTAGCTCAAATCTTTAGAGCAAAGCTCCCCCTTGATGTGAGAACCCCTTTTAAAGGGTCAAACTAACCTTGGGTTGTCGTAGAAGACTTCATGTAGATGTTGAAGATGTGGATGCTCAATGTTGATGAAGATCATCAAGAGTTGGGAGCAATCCTTTCGATTTGGGCACTTTCAATACCTACATGGGTTAGTCCCACAAGGAACAAACAAGGATATCCATGGACATAGATTGAAGTACACAATAGATGATGTCCATGAAAGCGATGATTACCTTGTCCCTTGACTTACCAACAAGAGGGTTTGTGACTCCATGAACTAGTGCAAGATGTGGAAGTTGATTGCACAAATTCTTGCCAAAATGAATGTGAGTGAAGTATGTTGGCGGAGTCACCCTCAAGAACTCTCTAGTTCTTCTTCTTCGGGATCCACATCATCTTGATGGGAATCCTTGGGGTTGTAGTTGAGCTTGACGAAGTAGAACTTGACGTTTCCTTGGGAACCCACTTGACCATGGCCTTAGGTGCTTCAATAAATGCATCAATCTCCTCTTGAAGCTTGTCCTTGCCTTTTAGCTTGTGGTCTTGTGGTGGAAGATCATCTTGAGCTTGTTCCACATTGGAGGAAGTAGGATCATACTTCTCCTTTTGAGAAACAAACTTTGGAGTGGGATATTGACCTTCTTCCCATTCAACACCTTGGCGTTGAACTTTCGCTCAAAACCAATTCCTTGATTCTTCCGTGCCTTCCTTGCTTGCGAACAATTTCCTCAAATTTCTTGCTTCCGCAAGGCTCTTGTAGACACCTTTCTCTATAATCCCTTTCAATAAACTATTTTCTTGCTCAAGTGTAACTTGGCTTGAAACATTGTTAGTGGAATCAAGAGAACTACTAGAAGCAACAATATTGGATTTAGCATGGTTATTGTTACTACTAGATGAAGAATTTTCTTATGCTTGTCATGCTTAGTTTTAATAGGTGGCAAGAAATTAGACAAGAGAAGTCTTTTGGCAAGATATGAAGAACTCTTCTTTGAAGATCGTCATTGATTGCTTTTAGGAACTCATGTTCTTGCTCTAGATTGAGCTTCTCGAGCGTAGCTTCTCATGAGATCTTAGGAGCTCTCTATGATCTTCTTGAGTTGTTTCATGAGCTAACTTAAGAGTGTTTAGTTCTTTAGTTAGGCGCTCAATCTCCTTCATAGCATTGTCATTCGACTCTTCTCGACTATAAAGACTACTAGCATGTTCATCATTACTAGGCTCACTAGATTTGTCATGTAAAAGCTCATCTTCACCAAGCAAGTCATCCTCATCACTATCAAAGTCAATAAATTCAGGGTGTGATACCTTGGGGCCTTTAGCCATGAAGCATCTTCCAATTCCCTCATTTGGTGAATCAAACAAGTCATAGGAGTTGGAGTTGGAGGATCTGAGAGCAAGACCGCAACACCTTCATCTTGACTGTATTCGGAGTTGGAGTGATAGCTTCTTTCGGAGTGATTGTCGGAGTCGGAGCCGGAGACCCATTCACCTACATGAGCTTGATGTTTTCTTCTTGTGTAGCTCCTTGATGACTTGTCTTTCCTTTCCGAATCCTTGCTTCTCCGAGAGGATCTTCATTCATAACGATCATCTCTACTCCTTCTCTCTTTCCGAGGCGACTCTTCTCTTGAGCTTCTTCTTCTTGGAGATTCTTCTCTTCTCTTGTGGGGAGTCGAACACTCATTTGAGTAGTGTCCGGGTCTTCCACAATTGTAGCAGTTTCGATCACGACTATGTCAGGACCCCGACTCATTGTCACATCGATCTAGCCTGTAACACATCATATCACTTTGCGGCCTCACGCACGGTATCCCAACGGGTGTCGCCTTACCTTAGCCCGGGACCGTTTGCGCCTTTTGGCACACGTATATGATAGTGTCGCTAGCATCAATATGATAAGGAGCCCGGGCTGACATGGCTAGTCGTAAACCCAAAGTGGCACAAACTTACAGGGACAGCATTCATGACCAAGCATCGAGCGTGTCGGTCATCATGAGTAAGTTCGGGCTGTAGCACTGGGCTAGCAGACTCCAAGAACCGGGCTGTAGCGGGCTAACAGACTCCGGTACTCAACGCGTGACTTTTCCCGAAGGACGAGACGAGAGCGAAGAAGGACACATGCCGGCCAGCCTAAGTGTTCGGAGCAGTAGCAAGCTACCATGGCTCGGTGGAAACACTAGGAGACATTTCCGTAGAGAGGCTACTAAAGATAAACAACTAGATAGTCGGATCCCACACATACCAAGCATTTCAATAACATACACACAATATGCCGATATGTGCAAATACAACATGGCATCACAACATGACTCTACGACTCAAGTATTTATTCATTAGGCTCAGAAGCGAGATATTACAAACATGGGTCTCATGACCCAACATTGAAACATACAAGTCAAAGCACAAGCGGAAGCTAACATGTCCGAGTGAGACATCTACAAATGAAAAAGGTCAGAAAAGCGACTATCTACGAGATCTGCCGAGGGCACAAGATCGTAGTGAGGTATCAAGCTAACGTCAAGTCCACTTGAGAACTACTAGCGAGACCAAGTCTCTGCAAAAACATAAAATAGGCAAGCGTGAGTACAAATGTACCCAGACAAGACTTACATCAGAACTAACTACATACGCATCATTATCAACAAAGGGATGGTGGAGTTTAACAATGACAAGCCAGCTTTGACTCGGTGGCTATCCTAAACTACGACCGCAAGTAACTCTTTTGAGGTGGCGCACGAGTCCACATATTCACCATACCAATACACCACTATGGATCCGCTCCGTCTCCCCACGAGAACGCCATCCATAGCACTCACACTTATCTTGCGCATTTTAGAGTATCCACTTTCACTTGTCTATGAACTGCACAGCAACCCGAGAAGTCCTTTTCGCGGACACGGCTATTGAATAGATCATATTAACCTGCAGGGGTGTACTTCTTCACACGCTCTCACCACTTACGCCGTTTACCGACATGTACTCGGCAACCTTCAGCGGAAGCCCAGCGTGGGTGTCGGCCACGACCTACCTAAACACTCAAGTTCCTAGTCCAGGTTTATCGCCTATTTGGGTTCCATCTATGAGGAGTTCGGCAAGTTTAGCTCCACAGCCCCAAGCGATGTGAACAGGTTCCGTGACACCAATCGGGCGCCGGTCTACCCGACCGCGTGCCTACCGCATCACAGCCCACCCCTACGGTCAGCGCTGCGCACGGCCTCCAAGCATACTACAAACACGAAACTACTTGCAACTCACGGACAGAGGACAAGGGCGATTAAGAAGCCGAGAGGGTCCATTGGTTTGGGCCCAATGCGTGGTAGTAGCTGAATCATGGATAACAAACACAAAACTCAGTTCTGAGGGCGGCTGCAATGAGACAACCCACCATGTACTCCTACATGGCCTCTCACCGCTACCTTTACCAAATCGTGTTCACACACTTAGCTCACACAGTGAGGACATGTTCACGCACCTCGATTCATTCTCGATGAATCGGACCGACTCAACTCTAAGCGTGAGCAGGCATGATAAACAAGCATGAATGAGTAGGCACATCAGGGCTCAAACAACTCCTACTCATGCTAGTGGGTTTCATCTATTCTTGTGGAATGACAGGTCATGCAAAGGATAAAGGGGTTCAACTACATGCAGCAAGTAATGAGATGAATCGTTGTTGTCCTAATGCAGTAAAAGAGAGCAGGGCGAGAGAGTGGGATTGTATCGGAATGAACAAGGGGGTTTTGCTTGCCTGGCACTTCTGAAGATAATATAGTTCTTCATCGGTGTCATCGATCTCATCGTCGAAACCACGTCTATCGAGGGGGGACAGTTACCGGCAAATAAAGAGGAACACAATCAATGCAATGCACAATATGATGAATGCTATGACATGGCAACATGCTGGTGTTTTTGAGCTAATGCAACTAGCAACAGATTAAATGAAGTTGGTTTGAATACAAGATTCAAATTCAAACTCCATATATGATTATTTAAATGCCCTTTATTTGTTTTGTCCAAAACAGAGGACAAACATTGTTCAAACATGCATGAAAATGGTACAGATGGATTCCTTGAATTTTTCTGATAATTTTTCATATATAATTTATTTGATTTGGAGCTACGGTTGATTTTATATGAATTTTAGAAGTTTAGGCAATTTTACGGATTTTCTGATTTATTTTAAAACCAGAAAATGATTTATTGCGTCAGCATGACGTCATCGTGACGTCAGCAGGTCAGCGGGGTCGTCCAGGTCAAACCTGACCAGTGGGGTCCACTGGTCAGTGACTAACTAACTAACCTAGTTAATTAGCACTAACCTAGGTTAACTTAATTAAGTTTTAAACCTAAACTAGATTAATTATCCGGGCGGGGCCCGCAAGTCAGTGGGAGAGAGGGAAGAGTCAAACCGGGCAGTGGGGTCAACCCACGCCGGTCAAGGGTCAAAGCCTGCCGGCGTTTAGCCGCCGGCGAGGCCAGACGCGGCGCTGCCGAAAACGCCCACGAGGCACCGTTTGGCCTTGCGAGCACGGCCACGGATCGCGGGACTTCGTCCGCATCAACCAGGTGATGGCGCGGCGGAGAGTGGCGGAGTGGCGCCGGCGGCGGCAATGGCGGCGGCCGTGGTTGGCGTGCTCGGGGCGGCGATGTGATGTGCAAACGAGGCGGCTGTCGCGCTAGTTTTGCTCTAGGGAACGTTGCGAGTGCAACGGACGCACGCGTGGGACCAAAAGGTCACCGGGGCTTCGCCGGCGACGAGCCGGCGGCGGCGCGCTCTGATTGCAGGTGGCGGGGTAGCTACGGCGTGCAAGCGAGGCAAGGAGAGAAGCGCGGCGGGGCTCACGGTGATCACGATGAGGGGCTCGGCTTGCTCGGGACGCTTCTGCGACGATTTAATTGACGGGCGATCTCCGGGCACCGAGATGAAGACGACAGTGGTGGCGGCGTTATGAAGTTGCTCCAGCTGGGCGTGGCTGCGTGAGGTGGAAGAGAGTCGGCGGA
Organism: Aegilops speltoides; assembly: GCA_021437245.1. Lineage (NCBI taxonomy): Eukaryota > Viridiplantae > Streptophyta > Magnoliopsida > Poales > Poaceae > Aegilops > Aegilops speltoides. The sequence continues at coordinate 315,325,517 of CM038144.1, read as the reverse complement.
GCCTCTAAGCGCGTCGGCGGGCGTGGGCTGGCGGTGGCCGTGGTGGCGGCGAGCGGCGTCGCTGGTGCGCTTCGGGTGTGGCGCGAGAGAGCAGAGAGGAGGAGGAAGCCGAGGGGAGTGCGGAGAGAGGCAAGGAGGTGCGTGGCGTCGTCCAGCGCGTCGGATGGCTCGGGGCGCCTGTGGCAAGTGGAGGTGGAGCTCTGTGCGCGCTGCTGGCACTTGTTGCTTGAGCGAAGGGGAGGAAGACAGCGGAAGGGTGGCACAGTGGGCTGGGCGGCCACTTGGGCCGCCAAGTGGGCTTCACGCAGGTAAGTTAGGTAGGTTCCTTTCTCTCTTTTATTTCAGTTTTCTATTTATTCGTAATCTTTAGGGCTTTTCTAAAATACTGAACCTATTCAAAAATCATGTAACTGCTTGAGAGAACTGTTTGGAATATTTCCAACAGCCATCATTTCAGTTCATGATTATTTGAGCATTTAAATTATTTATAGCGTTTAAATGCCCAAATTCAAATACTTTATGAATTAATTCAAAAATCCAAAATGGACCTAGAAATATGTGCACCATTTTTGGCAGAGGTTTTAAACCAAACCAAAAATGATGAACTTTTCTGAAGGGCTTTCTGGGTTCATGGAAAATATTTTTATATTGATCCTAATTGCATTTCATTTGGTGCCAGGGTTTGTCATCCCCATTTCAAATTCATTTGAAAAGTTAAATATGATGCAACACTCTAATGCATGCACTAGGCATTGTCAGAATCTGGGATGTGACAGCTCACCCCCACTAAACAAGAATCTCGACCCGAGATTCAAGCGTAGGGTAAGATGAGAGGAAAGCGCAATTTAATATAATCTTCACGACCCAAATTGCACTTCAAATAAACGTTGATTCGATCACCATCATTGTCTCGAAGTCTTGCTCTGAGAACTCTTACCAACATGACAACGAGAGGGAAAAGAAACTCTAGAAGGGTCGATCTTTTCGAAGATCAACAACTTAGGATCAACTCACGGGGTGAGTTATAAAAATATCTCTCGAGCGATTGTTTGGAGGGGGGGGTCGGTAGATTGGCATACTCGGACTAATATGGATGATGTGGATTACCTTGTTGAAGACCACGCAAGGATGATCTTTCTTATCATCGGAAATGGATGGGACCCATGGTAGGACCACTTTTGAAGATGATCATGATCAGTAATTACTGAGAAGGTAATCCAGAGTAGGGTGGCACGATGGCAGTGCAAGCTGGGAACAACATGCAAATGATGGGAATGATTCTGGTAACTGGGAAGTAACTCAATAGTAGAGAGTGAGTCCACTGTTGAAAGGGTTATAGCATAACCGAGGAGACTGAGAACAATCCCAGTTAGTGCCGGTGATAAAACGTAGTGCTTGTGCGTGCTCTCAAGAACTTGAGCATTTCCATATTCATCAAGGTTTTATCAACATCCGTGTCAGGGATCCTGAAAACACAACATACTACCATGATGAATAGCGATGGACGATGCAGATGCAAAGGAAGATAACACTTTCTCAGATTTCACCTTAGCGAGGCCAAGGGGACGAAATCTAGACAATCGACCGAGAGACATTTAGCACTCCGCTTCTGATGTTCTCCTTGATGTACTAGCGTATCCCATTCATAGATATGGTCTGGTATCTAGAACATCAAGTAACAGGGCGGACTTCGGGAGCACAAAAATCATAAGGCACACAATTAGGGAATAATTCCTACGAAGTCCTTATGGAGAGGTGGCCAACTTCTTCAATCAAGATACTACAATAACAGGTCTTCCGGTTGGATGTGTTGGCCACGACATCCATTTTACAGATTCTGAGAGACCAATATTATAATTCTTGAGAAACGTTCCAACCATCATATCTGCCTGAGATTCAGATCTGGTTGGTGTTAGAATAATCTAGACTCATCAAGTCTAGAAAGAAGAATGAAAGTTTGCAACACAAGTCGACGAGATGACGTTGCGAGATTCTCGGGAAATGAACTACAATAGCAAGCTCCAAAACATGAGCTGGTTCTGCTACAAACCTGTGAACACGCTGTCCAAGACAAGCATGACCACGTAGTAGTCTTATAATAAAACACTAGCGAGTTCAGGAGGGGAACCATCATCGAGGATATCGGAGTCCTTACATAAGTCTAGCTCTTAAGAAGGAACTTCTTCTCCTTGAACAAATCAATCAGTGGCTTGGTGTGCTAGGAATACATATAGAATGAAGGTTGCAAGTCTTGAACCACGAATACTTATGCGTATGCATGAATGATTTGGGATGATTCCAATGGAAGCAACATTGACTTTCTCGAATCCACGGCAGCAACTTGCATCAAATGCACATGAACTAGAGGAAGTCACTTCTTACATCCGAGCATATGCTTCATGAGCTGGTATGAGCAAATGCTTTAAAAAGTTTCCAACACTAGCTTAATGTTCAACAAGATTATGGAGAAGATAAGGATGTTGTCGATGGGCTCAACAACAGTTCATCCTGGTTTTCCATGAAGATGGAATTCCATAATTATGAGGACAAGTGATAGCATTGGTCAGACCCAAAAGATATAATGGTGTATGCTCGAGGAAAATCCACGAGTAAGACAACATTACGAACATCGTTGGTTCTGATTTGATTTGAGGATAGCCCATACTCAAATCAAAGTTTTGGCAAGACAATAGCTCTAACAACTGATCACGAGGACCAATCAATGAAGATATCATCTTTCTTCAACACACATACACAGAGAGATATCCCTTTGGAATGAACTGAGTCGGACAAGCTTTCATCTTCCAACTCTCCAGGTTGTTGTTTAGCTTAGCCAACTAGCTCAGGGGTATCCAACACAGATTCTTGGAGAAAGGGTGGTTTACAAGAATAAACCAACTTGATCACGAACTCAACATAGCAGTCAGGTGACAACCTGGTAATACTTCCGAGAAGATATTCAGAAAATCACGAACCACCAATATGTTACAAAGCTCGAGATCAATCTTGCTTCCCAGAGCAAGATGATATGATCAAATAAGCAAGGGATTGAATAATCCTAACTCATTGATCGAGGAGTGCACCAGAAATAAGGACTAGGTAGCACGATCAATCTTAGGATGATGATTTAACAATCAACACGCTAAGAATGAGGTTATCGTCCCTTTAACTACCAAGCAACGGAGTTGTCAGCAGTATTGATTTCACACACCATGATTCACTTGTCGGCATTCCGGTTACAATAACACAGGAACCGAGGAATGAACAATGATGGCAAGAAGTATTACTGCATCAAGAATTCATAAGAGGTAGTGCAATTCCCATGACATTCTTGATATAAAGATGGTAATACTCCGGGGTGGAACAGAATCAAAAGCTGAATTGGCATTTTGATCTGCGAAGTACAACTGCTTTGACCCAATCCTAGAAATGGACAAGGTACTGGAGTTTGTTTCTCCTAGTCATTCTGGAACAGAATGGCTTGACGGACCACAAGAATAATAAGCATCGATGAACTCGAGTGCACAACTACTCTTGACTATCAATTGATAGACGAGGGTCAGAATGCAACTAAAGAGAACAACTCAAAGAAACATATAATTTTCTGAGTTGTGGATGCATAGATTAGTATGTCGAGCGAAGCTCAACTTTTCTTCCGGATAACCCATGCAGAAAGGTGGAACTGGCAGAGTCGCAATATAAAATGGAGAACTCGTCAAGAGCACCCCTGTTGTGATCTTTGATCCAACAAACTTCTGCCATAAGTGGTTCATAGTATTTGGAAGAGGGAAATACCACGGACCATCGAGAACTAATGCAAAGGTTACTAATAACCTAAAGGAACTAGCAAACACTATCAACACGAGGTAAGTGGAGTGAATCTTGGGTTCAAAACCCAGGAATAGAATACCTACTACTAAATGGCATCACGGGATGCTTTCAAGAATGGTGGCCAGGATCATCACACCGGGAACACAAAACATGGCTAGACTACTAGATGATCCCCTAAGACACCTAGGGTCATAATAATAATTCCAACATATATGTCGAGGCAATAGAATACCTCAACTCAGCATTTGGTGTGGTTAATCTGGCCCAAAGGGACATCGGGACGGAAGGAAGGGATTTTGCAAATGCTTCAGACTATTTAGAAACCTGGGATGACTCGGACAGCATAACGGCTGTAAATGCTCAAAAAGATTGGGGACATGCTACAAAATGATGGCATAGCCACTCCGAAGCACAATATCAAGGTTTCGAGACCAACAGTTATGAACATACGGAAGTAGTAAACTGAACTGGGGCGTAAAACCAACAATCTCACAAGTCCATGGGTTAGTAACACGTCATCCTGATAGATAGATGAGAAGGCCTAGTTCTTAATCCCCGTAGAAGAGAAGAGGATGACTCAGATCAGAAGGCCATGAGGTATAAGGAGTAAAAAGAGCCTTACGTTCCATCCCACAATCAATTCCCTACATATAACTAAAGCATTTCTAGACACAACTTGACCGGTTTGGCTTGGTAATCCTCTGAGCGATCAAAGCTCGATACCAAAGCTGTCGGGACCCGACTCATTGTCACATCGATCTAGCTGTAACACATCATATCACTTTGCGGCCTCACATACGGTATCCCAACGGTGTCGCCTTACCTTAGCCGGGACCGTTTAGCCTTTTGGCACACGTATATGATAGTGTCGCTAGCATCAATATGATAAGGAGCCCGGCTGACATGGCTAGTCGTAAACCCAAAGTGGCACAAACTTACGAGGACAGGCATTCATGACCCAAAGATCGAGCGTGTCGGTCATCAGCGAGTAAGTTCGGGCTGTAGCACGGGCTAGCAGGACTCGATAAACCGGGCATGGCGGGCTAACAGGACTCCGGTACTCAACGCGTGACTTTTCCCGAAGGACAGATACTGAGAGCGAAGAAGGACACATGCCGGCCAGCCTAAGTGTTCGGAGCGGTAGCAAGCTACCATGGCTCGGTGGAAACACTAGGAGACATTTCCGTAAGAGAGGCTATTAAAGATAAACAACTAGATAGTCGGATCCCACACATACCAAGCATTTCAATAACATACACACAATATGCTCGATATGTGCAAATACAACATGGCATCACAACATGACTCTCGACTCAAGTATTTATTCATTAGGCTCGAGAAGCGAGATATTACAAACATGGGTCTCATGACCCAACATTGAGAGCATACAAGTCAAAGCACAAGCGGAAGCTAACATGTGAAAGTACTGAGACATCTACAAATGAAAAAGGTCAGAAAAGCGACTATCTACCAGATCTGCCGAGGGCACAAGATCGTAGCTGAGGTATCAAGCTAACGTCGAAGTCCACGCTGAACTACTAGCGAGACCAAGTCTCTGCAAAAACATAAAATAGGCAAACGTGAGTACAAATGTACCCAGCAAGACTTACATCAGAACTAACTACATATGCATCATTATCAACAAAGGGGATGGTGGAGTTTAACAGCAGCAAGCCAGCTTTGACTCAGTGGCTATCCTAAACTACGACTGCAAGTAACTCTTTTGAGGTGGCGCACACGAGTCCACATATTCACCATACCAATACACCACTATGGATCCGCTCCCTCTCCCTACGAGAACGCCATCCATAGCACTCACACTTATCTTGCGCATTTTAGAGTATCCACTTTCACTTGTCTATGAACTGTATAGGCAACCCAGAAGTCCTTTTCCGCGGACACGGCTATTCGAATAGATCATATTAACCCTGCAGGGGTGTACTTCTTCACACACGCTCTCACCACTTACCGCCGTTTACACGACATGTACTCGGCAACCTTCAAGCGAAGCCCAGCGTGGGTGTCGGCCACGACCTACCTAAACACTCAAGTCCCTAGTCCGGGTTTATCGCCTATTTGGGTTCCATCTATGAGGAGTTCGGCCAAGTTTCGCCACAGCCCCAAGCGATGTGAGCAGGGTTCCGTGACACCAATCAGGCGCCGGTCTACCCGCCACGTGCCTACCGCATCACAGCCCACCCCTACGGTCGGCGCTGCGCACGGCCTCCAAAGACATACTACAAACACGAAACTACTTGCAACTCCCGGACAGAGGACAAAGGCGATTAAGAAGCCGAGAGGGTCCATTGGTTTGGGCCCAATGCGTGGTAGTAGCTGAATCATGGATCACAAACACGTAACTCGGTTCTCGAGGACGGCTGCAATGAGACAACCCACCATGTACTCCTACATGGCCTCTCACCGCTACCTTTACCAAATCGTGTTCACACACTTAGCTCACACACAAGAGGACATGTTCACGCACCTCGATTCATTCTCGATGAATCGGACCGACTCAACTCTAAGCGAGAGCGGGCATGATAAACAAGCATGAATGAGTAGGCACATCAGGCTCAAACAACTCCTACTCATGCTAGTGGGTTCCATCTATTTCTTGTGGAATGACAGGTCATGCAAAGGATAAAGGGTTCACTACCGCACAAGTAACAGATGAATCGTTGTTGTCCTAATGCGATAAAAAGAGAGAGGCGAGAGAGTGGGATTGTATCGGAATGAACAAGGGGGTTTTGCTTGCCTGGCACTTCTGAAGATAATATAGTTCTTCATCGGTGTCATCGATCTCATCGTCGAAACCACGTCTATCGAGGGGGGACAGTTACCGGCAAATAAAGAGGAACACAATCAATGCAATGCACAATATGATGAATGCTATGACATGGCAACATGCTGGTGTTTTTGAGCTAATGCAACTAGCAACAGATTAAATGAAGTTGGTTTGAATACAAGATTCAAATTCAAACTCCATATATGATTATTTAAATGCCCTTTATTTGTTTTGTCCAAAACAGAGGACAAACATTGTTCAAACATGCATGAAAATGGTACAGATGGATTCCTTGAATTTTTCTGATAATTTTTCATATATAATTTATTTGATTTGGAGCTACGGTTGATTTTATATGAATTTTAGAAGTTTAGGCAATTTTTACGGATTTTCCGATTTATTTTAAAACCGAAAATGATTTATTAACGTCGACATGACGTCATCGTGACGTCAGCAGGTCAGCGGGTCGTCCAGGTCAAACCTGACCAGTGGGGTCCATGGTCGTGACTAACTAACTAACCTAGTTAATTAGCACTAACCTAGGTTAACTTAATTAAGTTTTAAACCTAAACTAGATTAATTATCAAGGCGGGGCCCGCAAGTCGATGGGAGAGAGGAAGAGTCAAACCGGCGGTGGGGTCAACCCACGCCGGTCAAGGGTCAAAAGCTGCGGCGTTTAGCGCGGGCGAGGCTGACGCGCGGCGCGCTTGAGCGCCCACGTGGCACCGTTTGGCGCGGAGCACGGCTACGGATGCGGGCCTTCCGCATCAACAGGTGGTGGTGGCGGCGAGAGTGGCGGAGTGGCGCGGCGGCAGGCGGCGGCCGTGGTTGGCGTGCTCGGGGCGGCGATGTGATATGCAAGCGAGGCGGCTGTCGCGCTAGTTTTGCTCTAGGGAACGTTGCGAGTGCAGCGGACGCGCCGCGATGGGACCAAAGGTCACCGGGCCGCGGCGGCGACGAGCCGGCGGCGGCGCATCTGGTTGCAGTGGCGGGGTGGCTACGGCGTGCAAACGAGGCAAGGAGAGGGGAAGCGGCGGCGGGGCTCACACGGTGATCACGATGAGGGCTCGGCTTGCTCGGGGCGCTCTGCGGCGACAATTGTGGCGGCGATCTCCGGCACGGAGATGAAGACGACAGTGGTGGCGGCGTTAGAAGTTGCTCCATGGGCGTGGCTGCGTGAGGTGGAAGAGGGAGTCGAGGCGGAGCCTCTAAGCGCGTCGGCGGCGGGCTGGCCGGTGGCCGTGGTGGCGCGAACGGCAGCGTCGGGCGCTTCGGGTGTGGCGCGAGAGAGCGAGAGGAGGGGAGGAAGCCGAGGGGAGTGCGGGAGAGAGGCAAGGAGGTGCGTGGCGTCGTCCTGCGCGTCGGATGGCTCGAGGCGCCTCCGTGGCAAGCAGGAGGTGGAGCTCTGTGCGCTTCTGGCTGGCACGCTTGTTGCTTGAGCGAAGGGGAGGAAGACGACAGAAGGGTGGCCTGGTGGGCTGGGCCGGCCACTTGGGCCGCCAAGTGGGCTTCACAGGTAAGTTAGGTAGGTTCCTTTCTCTCTCTTTTATTTCAGTTTTCTATTTATTCTGTAATCTTTAGGGCTTTTCTAAAAATACCAGAACCTATTCAAAAATCATGTAACTGCTTGAGAGAACTGTTTGGAATATTTCCAACAGCCATCATTTCAGTTCATGATTATTTGAGCATTTAAATTATTTATAGCGTTTAAATGCCCAAATTCAAATACTTTATGAATTAATTCAAAAATCCAAAATGGACCTAGAAATATGTGCACCATTTTTGGCAGAGGTTTTAAACCAAACCAAAAATGATGAACTTTTCTGAAGGGCTTTCTGGGTTCATGGAAAATATTTTTATATTGATCCTAATTGCATTTCATTTGGTGCCAGGGTTTGTCATCCCCATTTCAAATTCATTTGAAAAGTTAAATATGATGCAACACTCTAATGCATGCACTAGGCATTGTCAGAATCTGGGATGTGACAGACTAGAAGATCTCTTTTCATCATATGATCTAGACTTTGAGCTTCTTTCCTTGCTTCTACTCTTGTAGAATTTGTTGAAGTTCTTCACCATTAGGCTTATCTCTTCATTGGAAACTAGCTTGTCACTTGAGGTTGTGGGAGCTTCACATGTAGCTTTGTAAGCACCACTTGACTTGTTGTGAAGCTCTTCCTTATCTTTAAGTGTCATATCATGAGCAACAATTCTTCCAATGACTTCGGTAGGCTTGAGATTCTTGTAGTTTGGCATCATTTGGATCAAAGTGCACACGGTGTCATACTTTCCATCCAAAGCTCGAGAATCTTCTTGATGATGAATCGATTCGGTCATTTCTTCGCTTCCTAAGCCGGCAATCTCATTTGTGATGAGAGCAAGCCTAGAGTACATTTCAGCGACTCCTTCACCTTCCTTCATCTTGAACTTGTCAAGTTGACCTTGAAGAACATCTAGCTTTGATTCCTTCACGGACTCGGTACCTTCGTGCTTTTCGACCAAAGTATCCCAAATCTCTTTTGCATTCTCAAGACGGCTGATTTTGTTGAACTCCTCGGGACACAAAGCATTGAAGAGAATGTCGCAAGCTTGAGCATTGTTTTGCAACATCCGCAATTCATCTGCTGTAGCTTCACGATCCGGAACTTTTCCTTCCTCGAAGAACTCACCTTGCAAGCCAACACAAATAATGCCCCATGCGGCAGGGTTATGTCCAAGAATATGCATTTTCATTTTATGCTTCCAACTAGCAAAGTTTGAACCATCAAAGTAAGGACCTCTACGAAAATTACCCTCACTAGACGCCATACTCTCCTAGGTTGTGAAACCAAGCTTATGGAATCCAATGCAATGGAAACCAATCCAATGGAGACCAAAGCTCTGATACCACTTGTAGGATCGAAAGTATGTCTAGAGGGGGGGTGATTAGACTACTTGACAATTTAAAAGTTTAGCCTTTTGATTAAGACAAGTTTTTGTCAAGTTCACAATGATGATCAAGTCAAGTATCACCCTACACATGCAATTCTAGAGTAATGGCAGCGGAAAGTAAATTGCACATGTCGTAAATAGAGGTGGAGAAGAGCAAACGCAATTTGGAGACACGGAGATTTTTCTCGTGGTTCCAATAGGTGGTGCTATTGTCAATCCACGTTGATGGAGACTTCAACCCACGGAGGGTAACGGCTGCGAGAGTCCACGGAGGGCTCCACCCACGAAGGGTCCACGAAGAAGCAACCTTGTCTATGCCATCATGGCATACGCCCACGGAGGACTAGCCTTACTCGGGGTAGATCTTCACGAAGTAGGCGATCTCCTTGCCCTTACAAACTTCTTGGTTCAACTCCACATCTTGACGGAGGCTCCCAAGCGACACCTAACCAATCTAGGAGGCACCACCCTCCAAAAGGTAATAGATGGTGTTGGTGATGATGAACTCCTTGCTCTTGTGCTTCAAATGATAATCTCCCCAACACTCAACTCTCCTCACTGATTTGGCTGTGGTGGAAGAAAGGATTGAGTGGAAAGCAACTTGGGAAGGCTAGAAATCAAGTTTCATATGGTGGGAGTGGAGCAACTTGATCTCAACACAAGGGTAGGTAGTTTTCTTCTCGAAATGTAAGGTAGGAGTGGTAGTTCTTTCTGATGGCTCTCTCCACGAATGAAGAGGAGGTGGAGGGGTATTTATAGCCTCCACACAAAATCCAACCGTTACACACATTTGACCAATCTCGGTAAGACCGAAGTTGACAACTCGGTGAGACCGAAAGTTCAAATCTTGTGAACGTTGGGATTTTCGGTGGGACCGAAAATACAATCTCGGTGAGTCCGATTCTTCCAAAGACTAGGGTTTGCCATTCTCGGTGGGACCGACTTAATCATCTCGGTGACACCGATATGATGTGAAGGTTCTGAAGCTTGGCAACACTAGTTTCGTGAGACCGAGTTTGGAATCGGAAAAACCGAAATTACTAGGGTTTGGCTTTGTGGTGAGGTTGTTCATCTCGGTGTGGTGAGTTTATGGAATCGGTGGGACCGAGATTACTTATGAGTATATGTTGGAATGAAAGATTGCGATAGTTTGGGAGATAGATCACTAAGCACTTTGAGCAACCAGATCATTATCATAACCTCATCCCTTTTAATAGTATTGGCTTTCCTATAGACTCAATGTGATCTTGGATCACTAAACCAAAAATGGAGTCTTGAGCTTTTGCCAACGCTTTCCTTAGCATTTTGAGGGGTCCACATCTTCAGTCATTGCCATACCCATATCACTGAACTTTCTGAAATGTTCTCAAGAAACTATTAGTTCAATGATATATATGTTGTTATTAATTACCAAAACCACCCGGGGATTAGTTGCACTTTCACAAGCCATGGGATCATCGAGGATGCCATGAGATAGGATGGCGCGCCCACCCCCCTTGGCGCGCCCTACCCTCTCATGGGCCCCTCGAGGCTCCCCCGACCAACTTCTTTCGCCTATATAAGCCTACATACCCTAAAAACATCGAATATCAAGATAGATCGAGAGTTCCGCCGCCGCAAGCCTCTGTAGCCACCAAAAACCTCTCAGGAGCCCGTTCCGGCACCTTGCCAGAGGGGGAACCCCTCATCGATGGCCATCTTCATCATCCCGGCGCTCTCCATGACGAAGAGGGAGTAGTTCACCCTCGGGGCTGATGGTATGTACTAGTAGCTATGTGTTTGATCTCTCTCTCTCTCTCTCGTGTTCTCTCTATAGCACGATCTTGATGTATCGCGAGCTTTGCTATTATAGTTGGATATTATGATGTTTCTCCCCCCTCTACTCTCTTGTGATGAATTGAGTTTTCCCTTTGAAGTTATCTTGTCGGATTGAGTCTTTAAGGATTTGAGAACACTTGATGTATGTCTTGCCGTGCTTATCTGTGGTGACAATGGGATTTCACGTGCCACTTGATGTATGTATTGCTGATCAACTTGCGGGTACCGCCCATGAACCTATGCATAGGGGTTGGCACACGGTTTCGTCTTGACTCTCCGGTAGAAACTTTTGGGCACTCTTTGAAGTACTTTGTGTTGGTTGAATAGATGAATCTGAGATTGTGTGATGCATATCGTATAATCATGCCCACGGATACTTGAGGTGACAATGGAGTATCTAGGTGACATTACGGTTTTGGTTGATTTGTGTCTTAAGGTGTTATTCTAATACGAACTCTTGAATAGATTGATCCGAAAGAATAACTTTGAGGTGGTTTCGTACCCTACCATAATCTCTTCGTTTGTTCTCCGCTATTAGTGGCTTTGGAGTGACTCTTTGTTGCATGTTGAGGGATTGTTATATGATCTATCTATGTTATTATTGTTGAGAGAACTTGCACTAGTGAAAGTATGAAGCCTATGCCTTGTTTCCTACCATTCCAATACCGTTTACGCTCACTTTTACCACTTGTTACCTTGCTGTTTTTATATTTTCAGATTACAAAAACCTATATCTACTATCTATATTGCACTTGTATCACCATCTCTTCGCCGAACTAGTGCACCTATACAATTTGTCATTGTATTGGGTGTGTTGGGGACACAAGAGACTCTTTGTTATTTGGTTGCAGGGTTGCTTGAGAGAGACCATGTTCATCCTAAGCCTCCCACGAATTGATAAACCTTAGGTCATCGACTTGAGGGAAATTTGCTAGTCCTACAAACCTGTGCACTTGCAGGCCCAACAACGTCTACAAGAAGAAGGTTGTGTAGTAGACATCAGGCGCCCGGTGAAAGGGTTGCCATCCTCCCCCGTTTTCTTAGAGGGTAGGATTCCCACTCCACCCGTATGTCCGTGGCCTCATGTTCTACTATGGGCTAGATTTCCATGATCTAGCACCGAATTCTTTCCGCCACAGCTCGGCGTTCATCATCGTATGTGAGGCTCTACTTCACGCCCCCCCCCCCACACACACACACTTCGGCCTATGGCTCAAAATCTTCAATGTGAAGCTGAAGATGGTCGACGGATAGCATGCGGACTACGGTGGGGCCATGGTAAGCAAGCTTCCGAAAGCCACATGGCCCAAAGGGGCCTTCATCGAGACCGTCAAGGTCTGGCAGCAGGAATGGTTCTACATCACCGAGCCCCGCCATGCCAACTGGGCGGCCATTCCGGAGTTCAGATCTGGACCCCCCACAAGGCTCACTTCATGGACCGCTAAGGGCCTCGACTGGGGATCCCAGACAGAGGTGCAGATGCTGCAGAAGCGCATCACCAACGTGCTGGGCAAAAATTTCGGTCTCACCAATGTGGTGCAGATCATGCTCTTCCGTCGGATCCTCCCCTACCAATAGCGGGCCACCCACATGTGGGAGTTCAATCCAAAGGAGCCGCGGACCTTGAAGCGCTTCTTCGGCACTACACACGAATATGGAAGCAGCTCTTCAAGGCCCAGAAGAGCTAGCCCATAGAGACCGAAGATGTCGGACTCGATATTGAGAATCCGTCCACTCCAGTGAGTATTAACCTTTCGTAAGATGTGTCCGGTCAATATCTTTTAATCAACAAGAATCTTATCAACTCACTTCTTCATAGGGCTAGACAGCAAAGGCGGAGCGTATCAAGAGTCCGACTCCGCTGCCCGAAGACACAGCCACTCCCCTACTGACGGAGATGTTGGTCCCGGTGCCCTACCAGGCATCGGAGAAGAAGGGCAAGAAGAACGGCAAGGAGCCAAGGGTGGCCCCGCCACATAGGCCCTTCGGACGCTGTGTTCGGATAGACCGAGATCGTCTCCTCTCATGAGGGAGACGAGGACGAAGAGGAGGAGGAGGAGGTGGAAAGCGACCCCCCCCCTCCTCAAGTGGAGGAGGAAGAAGAGGACGACCTCCGAGAACCCAGAGGGGACAGCGCCGAAGAGGGGGAATATTACCCTCTCGGTCAGTTCGGACTCAGAGTCCGAACACATCCCCAAGAGAGCCCCTAGGGTGAAGCCTTTGGCCGATTCCTAAGTATCCGAAATTTCACTCTTCAGTTTCCGCTTGCCTACCTGTCACGTAAGCTATATTATTTATTTGCTTTTTAGTCCTCCTCGCGATATTCCGAACGCCTCATCTTCATCGAGGAACTCCCTGCCGCCTGAGCAGGTGGAGAGCGATGCGCCGTCGCAAGCCCCCTCACCTACTGCCATGGAGGACACCGTGGTGTCATCCCAAAGGACTCCTCCTAACAGAGGAGGGGCGGATGAGGGCATCGAAAAGGCGCCTGAGGTTAATATATCGGTCACCGAAGACCTGGGGGAAGCGACCCTTATGACCACCAACAACGGGGAGCCCCAATAGACCTCGCCCCCACCACACACCATTCCGGAGACCAATACGGCTCCGGGAAGGAATGTGCAGCCTCCTTTGATAGAGGGAGGAGGAGCAATGGCTCCCGAAGTGGCCTCCGTTAATTTGAAGGTTGCTCATGCTCTGGAGGAGGCGCTGCAACGTGCTTCCATCATGGAGGAGCACCGCAACCTATTGGGTGTGGTTATGCAAAAGGTTCAGTCTGCGGAAAGCGGACTGAACAAAGCCTTCAACAGCCTACTGACGGGCTTTGAGGTATGCGATGTAATCCTCTAACAGTTTTTTTCATATGAAAGTATGAACCCATGTATAGATAGTAGCCCCTGAGACTCTGTCCAGATTAGAACAATCCGAACAGAGGATCCCCTAGCAAAATTACTAATATACATTGCTAATGTGCGTGACAGGCATCCATGTTGGCGGCTACAGCCCATGCCGCAGAGGTTTTCGAGCTCAATCGGAAGCTTCAATTGGCCGATGAGGAGCTCGACCGCGTCAAAGGTATGCAAAACTTATATACAAAAAGTGATGTGTGTATTGAGTCTATGACTTATTTGATTTCGTGATTATGATCACAGTTGGCGCGGCTGAGGTCGAATCCCTCAAGAGCGCGCTTGCCCAAGCCTAGAAGGAGGCGGAGGCGAATAAAGCAGCCACTGACAAGGCGGCTAAGGAGCTGGAGGTGGAGCAGACCGCCCGCTGCCAACATGAAGCTCGGGTGGCCGAAGTCGAGCAAGAGCTCAAGGACAACATTACCAAGTGCAAGTCCTTGGAGGAGAAGACTTCAGACCAAGCATCCAAACTCGCCAAGGCTCTCCAGGATATCAAGGAGGCCGGGGTTGAGTCCCAGAGCGCTCACCAGGAGATCCATTAGGCGAGGCAGATAGCGACTTGTAAGGAATTTCTTCTGCAGAGTAAATTTGGAAGTAGGAGATATATCTTATTGACTTGAGTTTGGAGTTCTCCAGGCGCGTTTGCAGATCTTCCGAGGAGTGTTGCTGACGCAACACAGTTCTTCCGAGCCAAGGAGGGGAGCTTGACTGAGAAGCTGTTCTGGACGCAGTATCTTGCGCCAGAGCATCCGACGCCCCTCAGTGACCAGCTGAAGCAGCTGACCGACCTGCACACGGTGGCCAGCTTGGCCATGAAGGATCTAATAGTCTAGCTTGGTCCAGCCGAGCCTATTCCCAGCAGCTACTTCGGCCTTGTGAAGCGGCTTGTCAATGCGCGTCCTCAGATTGATGCCATGAAGCGGTCGGCTTACATAGAAGGTGCCTGGATGGCCTTTGCCCGCGTGAAGATGCAATGAGCGAAGATGAAGGCCACCGAAGTGGCGACCGCAGGGCCGCCTGAGGGCAAAGATCATCGGAAGCCCGAGAGGTACTTTGGAGAGGTCCTAGAAGGGGCCAGAATAGTAGAGGGCTAGTGTTCGAAGGACGTTGTGTTTGATTATATGTATTCGGGTGGAAGAAACTCTGTAATGAATCTTCGCTATGATTGTGCCCTTTGTGTTAATTTTATCCTCCTGTGCGGCCGTTTTTTTATTATTTATACTTCTGAAGGTTGCCAGTCATCGGCTTCTGCTCCCATGTGAATAGTACAGGGGTGTTTGTGAACGCGTGGCGGCACTTTATCCAACGTCTTGGTCCTTAGAGGAGGCGTCCATGCAGGGAACTAGGCAACAAGACTATGTGGCTTTATTACCTTCACTTAGCCATAGGAGTCCGTTAGTGGGGTTAACTAGTAACCCCTATTGCATTGAGTGGCAATCCGGATTATGGTGGCTTTGCAACATGACTGGTCAAGTCCTAGCCCCTCATGTGACACGGCAAGAATCCCTAACGATCTGTAGTATAACATTAGGTCACCGAATTGTTGACCAGCTCTCGCTTATCATGACTGTCAGCTTTCGGCTTTCTCTACTGAGGTACTTAACCGGACGAACCAGAAATACAATCGTAGTAGTTCTCCCTTTACTACCTTGGCCGAACTGGCGGAACGTAAGGTGGTAAGCATAGGAGCCGGGCAACCCAACTATATACCAAAGACATGAATCAGAGCCGAAGCATATAATGCAATATCTAGGACGTCGAAGAGTTCCCTATAGGTGTTCGAACTTTTTAAAATGCGCAGGGTCGAAGACAGCCCCCAGCGCGAAGGCCGGGCTAAAGCACGTACGTCGATCAGAAGTAAGGAGGGGATACAAATGATAATATAACATGCATACCAAACAAAAAGTGGTGATCATTTGCTTCATTTATATCTTTATGGATACATCGATACGTGTTTAGCCAAATAGTACCATTAATATTGAAGTCATGTTACATGCCAAAAAAATTGTATAAGGGAAAGGTTTACACACGGCCTTAACATAATGGTTCGAAGATCCCAATGGTATCCTGCTGCACGTTTGTGCCGTTTCTCCTTAGTAGTGAGTCCTTTGAGAGGAGAGGTAAGGTGGTTGTCTGTAAAGAAGATAAAGAGGGGCCGAAGAGGGAGCCCTCATGCAACCATACAGCTTTTAGGTTTTCAAAAGAACCTGCGGTGAAACAAAAAGAAAAGAAAAAGGGTATGTGAGGTCCAAATAGGGTCGAGCCGTACTATGGACCAGTCCCGCAGTGTGCCTCCGGCGTTGCCCAAGGTATATTAAGTGCGTAGTTATGTACGCGCGGTACATATACCGCTGCCTTATGGGGCAGTCGACGGAGGTAGTATTGCTATTTGGGGTCCGGGTCTGCCGAGCTATCTTCAGGAGGTGCGGGTCGGACCTTTTTGGCAATGTCATTGGTCTTAATGGCTGATGCATTGTTCGGCTTGATGAGGCCACCGTATACCTCAGCTGCTAGGGCTGCGGTGTGCTCCTCGGTACAGAGGGAGTGCTCCATATTTCCATTGACTGTAATGACGCCCGCGGTCTGGGCATTTTCAGCTTTAAATAAGCATAGTGCGGGACTGCATTGAAACGGGCGAAAGCGGTTCGTCCGAGCAGTGTGTGATAGCCACTGTGGAAAGGAACGATGTCAAAGATTAGTTCTTCACTGCGGAAGTTGTCTGGAGAGCCGAATACCACATCCAGTGTTAATGAGCCTGTACAACGGTCCTCCATGTCGGGTATCACTCCTTTAAAGGTCGTGTTGCTTGGCTTGATTCTTGACGTGTCGATGCCCATTTTGCGGACAATATCTTGATATATCAAGTTAAGACTATTGACGCCATCCATAAGGACTCTAGTGAGATGGTATCCGTCAATGATGGGATCAAGTACCAGGGTAGCCGAGCCCCCGCGACGGATACTGGTTGGGTGATCCCTGTGATCAAAGGTGATCGGACAGGCTTACCATGGATTGAAGTTTGGGGCGACAGGCTCTACGGTGTAGACGTCCCTTAATGCGCGCTTGTGCTCCCTTTTGGGTATATTAGTGACGTAAATCATGTTCACTATTTTTACTTCAGGGGGAAACTGCTTCTGACCCCCGGTGTTTGGATGATGGGGCTCATCGTCATCCTCGCTTGGAGGTCCCTTCCCCTTGTGTTCGGTATTTAACTTACCGGCCTGTTTAAAAACCCAGCAATTTTTATTGGTGTGGTTAGCAGGTTGTCGGGGGTACCATGAATCTGGTAGGGCCTCTCGAGGATTTTGTCCAAGTTGGATGGACCATCCCTGTTGCCTTTAAAAGGTTTCTTCCGCCAACCGGATTTAGAACCATTGAATCTGACATTGACTGCTATGTCTTCGGTATCATCGTTATTATTCTGGCGTTTCTTTTTGTTGCGGTGTGGCCTGCCATTGCCATCCCTGGTCTCAGAGGTGCCCGGATCTTTGGAACTGTTGCTTCTACGAGCTAGCCAGCTATCCTCGCATGCGTAGAAGCGGGTCATAAGTGTTGTCAAGGTTGCCATGGTTTTTGGCTTTTCCTGCCCGAGGTGTCGGGCTAGCCATTCATCACGGACGCTATGTTTAAAGGCCGCTAAGGCTTTAGCGTATGGACAATCCATGATTTGGTTCTTTTTAATGAGGAATCGATTCCAAAGTTTGCGGGCTGACTCTCCGGGTTGCTGGATTATGTGACTTAGGTCATCGGCATCTAGAGGTCGGACATAGGTGCCCTGAAAGTTGTCTAGGAAAGCGTCTTCTAAATCTTCGCAGCTCCCTATGGAGCTCTCTGGGAGGCTATTCAACCAGTGTCGTGCTGGTCCCTTCAACTTCAAGGGGAGGTATTTGATGGCGTGGAGGTCATCCCCACGAGCCATATGAATGTGGAGAAGAAAATCCTCAATCCAGAAGGCAGGGTATGTTGTTCCATCGTATTGTTCGATGTTTAGGGGTTTAAACCCTTCTGGAAATTGGTGTTGCATTACTTCATCAGTAAAGCAAATAGGGTGTGCGGCACCTCTGTACCTGGCTACATCGCGAAGCAGTTCGGATGACATCTGTGTTCGATGCTGGCCTCGAACTTGATGATGTTCGTCGCGCCAGGTTTGGTGGCCATCATCCCATGTCGGAGCACGTCCTCGGGATCCATAGATCGATATGGTCTGACCGGCTTTATTGGACAGGTCTTGACGTAGGTCATAAGTGTAGTCCGGCGCGGCTGTCTCCTTGCCTCTATGGTGAGGTGGTGCGGGCTGGTGTTCAGCCTAGTAGGTCGTTTTGTCCCGTCCACGTGGTGGTCGGTCTGGCTTATCAGCATAGTTCTACTTCGAAGGAATTGGCTCGAGGGCTTCATCATTGAATTGTGGCAGTAGCATGCGCTTAGGGTAACTCTTTACTGGTCGCTCAAGGCTGTACTCTTTGATGACTAGGACCTTAGTCCATCTATCATTGAGCGTGTTCTGTTCGGCCTAAAGCTGCTGTTGTTGCTTTTTCAGGCTCCACATAGTGGCGATGAGTGTCGCTTGAAGCGTTCTTGTTCGAGGGGTTCCTCTGGGACGATGAAATCTTCGTCACCGAGGCTCACATCCTCATCGGAGATAGGTAAGTAATTGCTGTCCTACGAGTCCTCGTGATCAGCGTGCTCGGGGTTGTACTGACCCTCCTCCCTCTCGTCTTGTTCGGACATGGGCTCGACGGGGTGGTCTTCGGCATTGTCCGAGGTTTCATTATCTTCGGTGCCGGTAGTGCTATCATTTGCCCGACGCGATTGTGAGCGGCGCCGCTGACGCCGGCGCTTTGGTGGTTCGTCGACGGGCTTGTCCATGCCTGGATCTTGAATGCCATTGTCGTCCTTTTCCTCAAGAGTGTCCACCATATATACATTGTAGGTGGAAGTGGCTGTCCAATGCCCTATAATAGGCGGGTTTTGGCTTTGCTCGGCATCGACATCATCATCCATGCCGTCGATGTCTTCGGAGGCGTAGTCTAGCATGTCGGTTAAATCCTCGATAGTGGCTATTAAGTGGGTAGTGGGTGGGGTGAAAAATTCCCCGACCTCAGCCCCCAGCCTGTGTTGGGTGTAGTTCGGAGGTGAGACTTCTGTAATGGAAAGAGATTGCATTAAGCCCAGCGCTCTGTCTAAAAGCGAAAGATGGATGGGAGTCTGCGGATTTGCGGGGCCGAACCCTTGATTGAGTCCGGGGGATGCAGACGTCGGCGATTCGGAGTTATCCTCCAGAGGCGAGTCCGGCTCTCCGATGACTGGGAGAGTCCTGTCTGATTCCGGGGTTACCAACGGCACAGTCGCATATGGGTCTCCGGCTGAGAATTCCATGATAAGAGAGAGTCCGACAGGGTTGATCCCCTCGTCGTCGGAAAACGCGATCTGCCCCGGATCTAAGGCCGAGGCAAGTGTGAGCATTGGTCCGTAGACGGCATCTGATAGCGGATCCAAAGGGCCCTCTTTATGAGGGTGGGGAGCAGCAGTCGGGGCCGCGAATCCCTTGAAGATTAGATCCCCTCGGATATCAGCGACATAGTTCAAGTTCCCGAACCTGATCTAGTGACTAGGGGCATAGCTATCGACCTACTTGAGGCGGCCGGTCGAGTCGGCACGTAGCACGAAGCCACCAAACACAAAGACCTGTCCGGGGAAAAAAGTCTCCCTGGACACAGTATCATTGTTGATGAAGAGGCGTGCCATCAATCCTTTTGTTGATAACACAGCGGAGCTCTCAATGAAAGCAACAATGTCGGTGTCAAAACCGGCAGATTTCTGGTAGGGGGCCCAAGCTGTGTGTCTGAGGATCAATGGTAACAATGGACAAAGGGACACAATGTTTACCCAGGTTCGGGCCCTCTTAAAGGAGGTAAAACCCTATGTCCTGTTTGATTATATTCGATGAGTATAGGGGTTACAAGAGTTGATCTACCTCGAGATCCTAATAGTTAAACCCTAGATTGTTTAGCCTATATATGTTCTGATCCTCTCTCCGGTATAAGCCCTCCAGTTTATATAGACATCGGAGGGGCCTAGGGTTGTATAGAGTCGGTTTACAGAGAAAGGAAACAGTATATTCAGACACTTAATCTTGCCGTTCACGCATAGAGGAGTCCTAACCGGACATGGGAGGTGGCCTTCTTCCTTCATCTTTACAACCCATCAGTCTGGCCCATATTGAATAGATCGGATGCCCGAGGACCCCTTAGTCTAGGACTCCCTCAGTGGCTATGGCATCGCCGGCTAGCCCATGTCGGCATGAGAAATCTTCAAGATCTCTTAAAGGGTAATCACATCCTTGGACTAACCAATGTCTCTTTTGAGAAAGATCGTGTGTGTAGTGCATGCATAGCCATGAAGCAACATCAATCAAAGCAGCCACCCAAAAATATTGTGTCTACTTCAAGCTCTTTGGAGCTCCTTCATGTGAATCTCTTTGGGCCTCCTTCATGGGATAGTCTTGGTGGGAAAAAGTATGGACTTGTCATTGTCGATGATTACTCTCAAGATACACATGGGTGTTTTTCCTCGAGTCCAAGGACGAGGCGAAGATCACCTTCATTGATTTTGCCAAGCAAGCCCAATGAAAGTTTGACAAAGAAATCTTGGCAATAAGAAGTGATAATGGCACCAAGTTCATGAACTACACCTTGGAAGAATTTCTTAGTGATGAGGGGATAGAGCATCAATATTTCGCACCCAACATTCCTCAACAAAATGGTGTAGCCAAGAGGAAGAACCGTACACTTGTGGAAATGGAAAGGTCCATGTTGGATGAGTACAAGTCACCACATAGTTTTTGGGCCGAGGCCGTCAACACCGCATGCCATGCATCAAACCAGCTCTTCCTCTACACGATATTAGAGAAGACTCCATATGAGCTCCTAACCGAGAACAAGCCAAATGTCAAGTAATTCTGTGTATTTGGGAGTAAGTGCTTCATTCTAAACAAGAGAGAACGGTTAGGAAAATTTCAATCTAAAACAATCAAGGGCATGTTTGTTGGTTATGGATCAAACTCTCACGCCTACAGAGTCTACAACAAATCCAATGGATGTGTTGTAGAAACTTGTGACGTGGTGTTTGATGAATTTAATTGGCTCCCATGGGGAGCAAGTTGATCTAAGTGATGTAGGTGAAGAAGATCCTTCTCAAGATATTTTGACCATGGGTGTTGGTGCTCTTCTTACAATGGAACAAGAGCCTCATGTTGATGAAGAAGAATATGGAAGTTTCACTCATCATCAAGCCACTTCAACACCCATGCCACCACAAGATCCTACTGCTCAAACAAAGACCGTCGTTCAAGAACAAGAAGAAAAACAAGTCCCTCACCATGATCATATTCAAGAACAAGAACATCACCAAGATCAAGAACAAGAAAGTGCAATCCTTGCTGATGAACCTCAACAAATGCAACACAAAGAAGAACATCTTCCACCACGCATTAATGATCCGTATGTTGAGGATGTGGATGATGGAAATGAAGTTGAACCTCGTGAAACCCTAACCTCCATCATGCCACGAGTGGCCGATCGTGTTTGTCGGATTACGGGTTCCGCAAACCCTTGAAAGGTTCAAACTCTGGGGTGCGTGCGGAGATCTGAACCTACCCAGCCTTCCTACTCGCGATCCTCCTAAGCCTAGCGCGTCAAGCTCGAAGAGACAAAGAGACACAACAGTTTATCCTGGTTCGGGCTGAGGATAAAGTAGCACAGTGTAATACCCTACTCCAGTGTTTTGGTGGATTGCCTCGAAGGGCTAAGGATGAAGTAGCACAGTGGATGAACTAGTCTCAGGAGGTGAGGTGTTCTTGAGCTCAAGAGAGCTGGTGAGGTGGTCGGGTGAGAATGGATCCCATCCCCCTCTATGGTGGTGGCTAAGTCCTATTTATAGTGGCCTTCGTCCTCTTCGCAAATATTGGCGGGAAGGGATCCCACAACAGCCAGATTTGAAAGGGGACAAGTAGTACAACAAAAATTAGGATACATTCTGGGAAAATGAAACTTAGTGGTCTTCGCCTGCGAAAAGCCCCTGGTTGTGACGCTGCAGTGGGCTTAGTGATGATCTCCGTCCTGCCGTCCTGGTGGTCTTGGTCTTGTTGCACCAGAATGGAAACCTTTGGCTGATTCCTCGGGACTCCGCACCTGTGGCTTGCCTCCCTTGCACCGAAGAGGAAACTAGCGCTCTGTGCCTGCTGGCGCCCACCTGGCCTTGGTCATCATGGCTCACGTCAGCTCAGCCTCACGAGGTGCACCTTGCATAGAACTCTCCGCCCCTCGGGAGCCAGCCTAAAGAGGTTGATCCCCTCGTGGGTCTTGGCGTCGTCCGCCTCGCAAGGCTTGCCCCTCGTGAGGGTCTTGAGCTGTTGATGTTGAAGCTTGGCCATACCATGGCGTCAATGGAGCCACGTGGTGGGCCGTGGGCAGGCAAGTCTGGATACCCCCATATCCAGAACGCCGACAGTAGCCCGCGGGCCCAAGGCGCGCTCGGACTTGGCTTCCAAGCAAAGCCAAAGGGCAAGTGCGGAGCGCCATGGGCCCTAACCGCCTGCGGCCTTGATGACGCGTGGCGATTGATGGGACGTGGGCGTCTCCACTTCCCCATGCTGCCTCAGCAACTGTTCGACTTGACAAAACGATGCGGCATGCAGAAGATCATCATGGCGCGAGGTCATGGAGGCCGGCGGTTAGCTTTCCTTAGCTATAAATGTGGGGGAAGGGCAGAGCCCCCCCCCCCCGCTCATCTCTCCTTCGTCTTCCTGCCACCCGCTTCTTCTCCTTCTTCGTCTTGCTTCCATGGCGCCGATCAGGAGGTTCTTGGCGGCCGAAAAGAGGAAGGCCCCCAGGGAGGGGCCTGATCCTCTCCCACCAAAGAAGCGACTCCGCCTCCTTCATGACGCCAGCGTGGGGCGAGAGGTGACCAGGCCTTGGCAATCGAGGCCTCCGCCTGGCTTCCCCCTCCCCATGTACGCCCGCACCCGGGATGAAGATGAGCGCCATCGAGTGGCCCCCAAGGATGGAGGACGGGCAGCCATTCCCTTGACGACCGTGCCACGGACTCACGCCGAGGGCAGCTCATGTGAGTTCGTGGTGTGGGCGGCGATGCCTCCTGATTCCTGGATCCGGCTCCCGAGGTTCTTCGCCAGCGAGCTGCCTCCGAGGGGGCCGCTTGAGTTGTGGATGCAGTATGCCAGGTACTGCAGCTTGGCCACCGGAGCTGAGGTCGAGGTGGTGCCCCCCGGAGACGTCTTCGTGACCCGCGGATGGGGTGAGGTCGCCCGGGCTTGCTGCGCCGAGGGAGCCCTCGCGATTTATTTCAAGTATGATGGCGCATCCACCTTGTTCTTCAAGGTCTTCAACGAGGAGGGCGAACGGCTGGAGTGCTGCCCCGGAGGAAGCAGCCCGCGGGGTGCAGCCGTGGGTGCTAGGCCTGCTTCTGTCCCCTTTGGCACCTCTTCCAGTAGGAGCGATGACTCCTGGGAATCCAGTGACTCTCCTGAGCCCAGCGAGTCTCCGGAGTCTAGCGACGATAGCTACGTGCCGCCAAGCTCCCGTCGTGGTCAGAGCGCAGCAACGGCTACCGCCCGGCGTCGCTGGTGACGCTCGATGGCTTGGTAGTATCCTTCCTTCTTTTGCTTTCCCTACGCGGAATGAAAACCGGCCCCCATGGGGTTTGTAAGGATCGGAGTATATTTAATACCAGCTTTGCTTTCTTTGGTTCTATGATGAATTCGCTTATCCAAGTTCAGCGTGATTCCTCCCTTTTCTTTTCCTTGGACAGCGCGACGCCCTATGCCGACGGGACCCAGTCCCCGGGTAGGCTTCAGCCGTCGCTAGTATGCCTGGTCGCGATGTCGTGGTCAAGGCTAGGAGGTGAGCGGCCCGAGGTCCGATGAGAGCTCATCAGACGCGATGCTCACGAGGTCCCCCTTGGCATGCAAGCAGCCGCCCATGGAATTGAAAAGGGGAGCGAAGCCGCCAGAGTGGGACTGCGAGGCTGGGGCATGCAGGGAGCGAGACCGGTGCCACAGCGAATGTGACTTATCTTTTGGTAGTCCTGATCCGTCGGGAGGAGGGCGCCTGCTCTTGCGTCTGTGGTGGTATCATTAGGCACAGCCCGCAACGACCACCCACTCACCTCGCTCGCCCAGGTGCTCTACGTCCTCGGGTCCCAGCCCTCGAGCGAGCTCAGCTGCCGCTAGTATGCCAGGTTGTGGTGCCATGGTCAAGGCCAGGGGATGAGGGCTAGAGAGCCAGTAGGAGCTCCTGAGACACGATGCTCGGGACCAACCCCTTTAACGCGCAAGCGACTCATGAGGTAAGATGGCGGTCGTCCAAACCGGACCGTGAATCATCGCCAGGCGAACCTGCAGGTTAGATGACAGAAGAGGCCAAGAACCCCTGCGGAGTGGGCCGTCCGCCCAGGGTCCCTGGCGCCAGACAAAGGCACCGTGGACCTGGTGAGGTGGCGGGCGCGAGGCGGGTCGCCCAGAGCTCGGTCCTCGTGTTTGTCAGCATTGCAGGGACGGACCCGAGCAGAAGCGTCGTGCCGATGCGAGTAGCCATGCAGTGAGGCGAGCGAGGGACAAAGCAGCAAACGTAGGGAGGCCGCGAGGCGGTTAAGACTTAAGGCCGCAGGGTGAGAATCATAGGTAAACTCATAGAAGACGGTTAGACAATCCTGGTGAATGCAAAACGATACATGCCACGGGGACGGATCCACACGGCCTGGGGATGATGCAGCCCGAAGGGCACCCCCAAACTAAACAAACTAGAGAGATGTCATGTGGCACCGTCGCTGGAGAGGTGTTGGGGTAGCAAAAGACTGGTGCTGTTGGAGTCGTTCCTCATGAGCCGTCCTGGCCCCGAGCCTCGGGAGGCCCAGAGGGCCCGGGAGGCTCCTGGGGGTGCTCCTCCATCTCCGCCAGGGTATCCTGATGCCTGGCATCGCGAGCCGCCAGGGCATCCCTTATGCAGTGCTGGAACACCACAACTGCGCCTGGCAGGCCGAAAGGCATGCGGACGTAGTTGTGGGGTGGACCCTCGCATCGGCCGACACGAGACGACCAGAAGAGCTACCGAGATGCGGCCCTGTTGAACCCTGGGATGTCGATGCAGACTCGGAACTCCTTACCCTCGCTAGGGCAGTGAGCCGTGCCTCGCGGTAGGCGGTGATCGCCTTGCAGAACCCTTGCCTCTTGAATCTCCTTGATTGCCTTGCTGATGAACTCCTGAACGCCTGGCGCCTCCCGCCTGATGCCTTCTCTTGGGAAGCATGCACTAAAGTGCGCCTCCAGATGGTGCCCGAGTGCCTCCCTCGTTTGGCTAGGACTGAGGCCCTCCCGAGGAGAGCCCCCGAGCCCAGCCTGAGAGGGGTGCCGGGCGCGCCTTCCTATGCGATGGGCGAAGGCGCCCCGTCCGAGGATGCGAGGCTCAGCGCGGCGTCCTCGGGAGAGGCTTCCTCACGAGATCCCTGACCCTGCTACAGCTTCTTTAACTTGGGGGCGACCTCATGAGGTAGAGCACCGCCCTCATCTTCAGGGCTCTCAACTGCTGCAGCTTGGAAGGCGCACTCTAGGGAGCACACCACGTGCTTTTCCTGGCATGCGACCGTGATGACGCTGCTACTTCCTGGCATCTTGAGGACATTGTAGTAGTGGTGCGTCCCTGCCATGAACTTGGCCAGTGCTGGGTACCCTAGAATGGCGTTGTACGGCAGGCGAATGTCGGCGACGTCGAAGTCGATGAGCTCGGTGTGGTAGTTGTTGCATTCGCCGAAGGTGACAGCGAGGCGGACCTACCCTATCGGGTGCGTGGACCGTCGGTCACTCCTGAAAATGGCTTGGTTGGCTGAAGCTGGTAGTACGGCACTTGGAGCCTGTCGAACATTTGAACAGACAGGACATTGAGCCCCGCTCCACCATTGATGAGAGTCTTGGTGACGACCATGTTGCTGATGACGGGCGAGCAGAGCATGGGGAGCGCGCCGGTAGTGGCCGCGCACTTGAGTTGGTCTGAGGAGCTGAAGGTGATGGTGCATTTGGACCACCTGAGAGGGCGAGTTGCTTCGGGCTTGGGGAGCGCTGCGTTCACCTCGTGCGCAAACTGCTTGAAGATGCGGTGAGAAGCTGGGGCCTGCGAGCCACCCAGGATGCAGGCTATGGCTCGTGGCTCCTGGAAGCCACCAACCCCCTTGTCCTGGTGATGATCTTCGTTCCTTCTTGGTGGTGGAGGCAGTGGAGGAAGACAGGCATTGCCCTAAGGGCGCTCCTTGCGAGGCTGCTCCCTCTAAGCGCCCTCGCGAGGTTCACCCTGCCAATGATCCTCTCGAGGATGGTCGCCCACTCCTGGCAATGGTCGCGTCCGTCCCAGCGTGCTCCACATCAGTCACCTCCGTGGCCGTAGCCTTGATCGTTGCGGTCGGGGCGTCGATCGAGGCGCCCGTCACAGAGGGCCCTGAGATCCTGGTAGTCGTTCGTGTTGTGGTTTTGGACATTGTGGAAGACGCAAAACGGTTGATTGCTCTTGGACGACTCGGGGTGATCGCAACCACGCTTCATCTCTGGCTCCGCCGAGAGCATGGACGGCCCCTTGCACTTGACGTCCTTGGCCTTGGCCTTCTTGTCTTCTGGGTCAGCATCGGGGAGTTCGAGGAGGGAGAGGCGCCCCTCCTTGGCCCTTGCGCACTTGTTCGCCATATTGAACATCTCCAAGGCCGTGCAGAGGTCCTCATGGATGGCAAGCTCCTCCTTCATCTTGACATCGCAGACGCCATTAGTGAACGTTGAGATGATGACCTCGTCTGACACCTTGGGGATCTTGAGGCGAACATTATTGAAGCGCTGGATATCTTCTGCAGGGTCTCTCCTGGCTGCTGCTTGACGCGACGCAGGTCACCCGCAGCGGGCGGGCGGTCGCGAGTGCCCTGGAAGTTGACGATGAAGCGGCCGCGCATCTCCTCCCAGGAAGAGACCAATCCCTCGGGGAGGTTTAGGAGCCAAGAACGCGTGCCATCCTTGAGGGCCATCGGGAACTAGTTCACCATGATCTTCTCGTCGCCGCTGGCCACCTCGATGCTCAGCTCGTAGAGCTGCAGGAACTCGGCGGTGTCGGCGGTGACATCGTAGCGTGGGAGCAGGTCAGGCTTGAACTTGCTCGGCCAGATGACGCTGCGGAGCTCCGAGGTGAACGCGCGACATCCTGTTGTGGCCACTGGAGCCCGCTGGGGAGGTAGAACTTGGTCCTGGTGCACGCGCGCCGCCACCTCCTGTGGCGGCACGCAGGCCTGGCGCGGGGTGCAGGAAGTACGTGTGCTTCTCCTTGAGGCCACTGCACCACCTGGCAGCTCACCTCTTCCCGCGCAGGCGCCTGGCACGGTGGGTCACGCTGCGGCGCCACACGCCTTGGCTCGATGATGACGCCCTGGGCCGGAGGTGGTGCAGGAGCCCCATGAGCCACGTCGCCCGCGGCAGGCAGCTACTGAGGCAGTGAGCGGGCCGGTGCATAGGAGCCCCCGGCCGCGCTGACGAGCTCAACGATCCGCTCGAGCCACTCCTTCTAGAAGACGTCGACCGGGCAGTAGCGAAGGTGCTCCCGCGCCATGAGCAGAGTGGCCTGCACTTTCGTCGGGCCATAATGCGCTTGGGAGGATGAAGCTGCTGGAGTCAGTGACGGAGTGGCGGTGCGCCCGTCGCGGCGCACCAAAGGGTGCAGCAAAAAGCTTGCTGCTCGTGGTCGGCAGGGCCCGTGGCGGCGTTGGCCACCGAAGACGGAGCACGACGAGCACAACCACCGCCCACCGAAGCCGTCTAAGCAATGCGAGCGGCAACCGTGGCCCGGTGCTTGGTGCGAGCTCGGCGTGCGTCAGCCATGGAGGTGTCGGAGTGACGGTGGATCGATCGACGGAGGAGAAGATCACACGCACCCCTTGTCGGTGTCAAAACCGGCGGATCTCGGATTGGGGGTCCCGAACTGTGTGTCTAAGGCTAATGGTAACAAGAGGCAGGGGACACGATGTTTTACCCAGGTTCGGGCCCTCTCGATGGAGGTAATACCCTACTTCCTGCTTGATTGATCTTGATGATATGAGTATTACAAGAGTTGATCTACCACGAGATCGTAGAGGCTAAACCCTAGAAGCTAGCCTATGATTATGATTGTTCCTATCCTATGGACTAAACCCTCCGGTTTATATAGACACCGGAGGGGGCTAGGGTTACAGTCAGTTACAGAGAAGGAAATCTACATATCCGAATATCCAAGCTTGCCTTCCGCGCAAAGGAGAGTCCCATACGGACACGGGACGAAGTCTTCAATCTTGTATTTTCATAGTCCAACAGTCCGGCCAAAGTATATAGTCCGGCTGTCCGAGGACCCCTTAATCTAGGACTCCCTTGGTAGCCCCCGAACCAGGCTTCAATGACGATGAGTCCGGCGCGCAGATTGTCTTCGGCATTTCAAGGCGGGTTCTTCTCCAAATCCTCCAGAGCATTGTTGTAACGAGCAGTGTCCGGCTCCTCATCAATGTCGTGCTCCTCGGCTTCTGTGCTTTAACAACATCTGTTTCCATGTGTCGAGCGAATGCGAGAAGTCGAGGCATTTTTACATTTATCACCCCAACCACGCGAGTAAATCATCTATAAAAGAGATGGGGATTCTCAGATCCAAATCACACCATCTCCTCCCAGCGAGTATTCATCAGAGCGCGCCCGGAAAAATCCACACCACCATGGCCGGTTGTCGCGGTTCCTCCTCTCGCTCCCGTAGCACTAGGCCAGGCGATTGGGAGAGATGTTCTGTTCCCCACAGCCGACTAGTAGAGTTGCAGACCAAGGGGTTTCTCCCACCTGCATACATGGTCCCCGTCCGAGCTGGACTAGACACTTATAATGGCGGGGAGCAAGTAGAGAGCTTTCCAAACCCGTCTTGCTGAGGGGGATCAGATTTCCAATCCATCCTTTCCTCCGCGGGCTCCTGGAGTTCTACGGCCTCCAGCTGCATAACTTTACCCTAGCCTCCATACTGCATATCGCAGGCTATGTTGCCTTCTGTGAGCTTTTTCTGGGCTGTGAAGCTCATTTCGAGCTGTGGAAGAGGCTATTCTGCCTCGTACCCGTACTCAGGAGGGGTCGGTATATCAAGTGGGCGGAGCCGAAATATGGCGCATCACCGGGACCGGATATCTATCCGGCACCCCGAAGAAGACATCCGAGGACTGACCCTCGGAATGGTTCTACATGGAGGACGTCCCTCTTCTGGACCCTGTTCGGAAGGGCCTTCCGGAGTTTGTAAATGCCCCATTGAAGAAACGCCACAGCTGGCGCCCCAGGAGCCCCCAGGAGGAAGATAACAGAGAGATCGTTTTCCTGATGGATAGGATAAATACGTTGGCCAAATCAGGACTGACAATTATTGAAGTCATGTCCATATGTATAATGCGGGGAGTGCAGCCACTTCATATTGGGGAAAACCCATGTGGCACTTCAATGGAGAAGACGATGCCACCCGCTGCGGCCCTAAAGGTCTGGACTCTCCCGCCGCTCTGGCAAAGATGTTGTCCGATTTATACAAAGGAGAAGAGGAGGAGTTCATCCATATGAAGCCACGGGATGGATTCTCCATGTACAACCCCCCAAGCTGGGTGAGCCGCTATCTTTTATTCTAGTCCTTCCCACATTTTTAGCACAGATGTTTAATTCATCAATTCATAGCCGAAACTGCGAAGGGCTATGAAGGATGTACACAGCCCATCTCCACAGCCAGAGGACCTTAACCTGGCTCTCGATCCCGGACTCGAAGAAGATTCGGACACGTTTATGGAGCTTATTGACAGGACTTTTTACCAGCTGAGCTATGATGGTGCGATGGTGGCCATCATTGCCGATTATCCCGGCCTACTCCCTGTATCCCAGGTAAGTGAAGCCAGAGTCCCAACTTCCAGCAAGGATTCCCTCTTTACACTTCACCCAACGCACATGTATTGCGTCTTACAGGGAAGTCCATCGAGGCGCCGAGCTAAACCCGCAGTGACTCGCCAACAGGGGGCACCGAAGTCGGGTAGGCTTAAAAGGAAGGCCGTCAGGACAGACGCTGTTGCAAAGGTATGTTAAAAACCTGCCACGAATTTATCATTGTTAAGATATAACAATGTCCACTGTCTTCTGACAGAAAAAGCGCTCGTCGGACTATGTCCGGAGAGCCTGTCGGTCACACCTCCACCAACCGGACTCAAGGGTAGAGGTCAACGCGGATGATCCTCCAACAGAGGATGCGGATAGATTCTCTGCTACAAACTCCGAAGTGGAGAGCGCTATGAATCATAGGAGCCGTCGGGCCGCACTACGCGACCCTAATTTCTCTGAAGAGGCGTTCGATGCCTTCAACTCAGGGGACGCGTACATCCGGGCTGCTCACGGTGGCCTTGCCACGGCCACAGACCAGTACGTAAAGGATATACGGGTAAGAAAATTTGATAAGCATGTATATCAGTAGCCCCTGAGACTTGAAAAAGTTGGCACAACTAATTTAAGGATCCTCGTGTGCATAGGTTCTGACAGAGAAGAATACCCAGCTATCCAAAGAGCTGGAGGAGTGCAAGGCCCAACTGTGGGCCGCAATTGCCGTGATGGAGGAGTCTACGAAGGCCCCATCTGGTAATATTTGTTTTAAATTAAAATAATATCATGGCATGTACCAGTTAAGTATTCGGCATGAGTGCGATTCTAACAATAGAATCTGCAGACAATCTCGGAGGCAATCCGGAGATCGTACCAGAGGATGAGCAACATGTTCGGCGACAGCTGAAGGCTGGCCAGCGGGTGCTTACAAAGGTTATAAAGGAGAAAAATACTCTCCAGGACGCGAACATTCGACTGGACGTCGAATTAAAGGATGTTTGGGCCCAGCTTGCTGACTCCGTAAAGGAGAATAAGAGGCTACGGCGCGGCATATTCAGTAAGTGCTCTGACGAATCATTATAAATTTCGGCAAAGAAGCGTGCTAACAAAATTATGTTTGTAGGCATACTAACAGGTCGTCCCGAGGAGGAGACGCGCGGATCTGCAGGCGATCTTCTGCCGGAGCTCTCACAACTACACGAACAAGTTCGGCAGGTGATGGGGGGCGTTGCCCAAGCCTTCTGTCCATCCGCCTCCCTGCCAGGAGGCGTGGGGGAGCTTGTGGAGATGCTCAAGGGAGCACGGCAGTGCTTCCGATTATGGAAGATATCGGCCTGCCGACAAGGCGCAAGGGAAGCCTGGGCCATGGTGAAGACGCGGTACACCAAGGCTGACCCAAACCACATGGCCGAGGTCGGACCTGTAGGGTCAGATTGGAAGGAGATCCCTATACATCTGGTGTATGACCAAGTAGCATTAGCTGCTAAGTATTCCCAACAGGACTGTAGGCTAGACAGCCTATTGGATGGTATAGAAGAAGAATTTAGTCAGTCTAAGTGACATTGTACTTCGAAGGACATATTTTGTCCCTAGCCGGATTGTAAATCATTTGTCTTGGCCGACCTTTTCGCTTCAACCTCTGGACCCGACAGTCCGGAGTGTATCCGAATACCCGCTCGGTTACGTGAAAACCAGGGCATGCGTGGAAACCAGGCGTAGGGGTCATAAGTGCTTGAACAGACAAGTACCCAGCTAGTTATGTTATATTACATGGGTAGTAAGAAACATCTTCCAAGGAGAATAGTTCCATTAAGGGTTCCTTTCCCTAGGTGTGCATGCATTGAAGTGCATGTCCAAACTGCAAAAATTTACGCAGGATATAAGCATCTGGGGGCATGTTTTGTAATAGGTAAAATACATCTTTTGTTCACCGACCGAATATTCCCTTAAGAACGCTAGCTTTTGGCTTCACCCAGTCCGAGGTACACATCCGGCTGACCCGGCAGTAACAATCGAGAGGTGCTCCCCTTATGCCCTAGCCGAATTAACGGGAATGTAGGGCACAAACACAAGAGCCAGGCAACCCAGCTTGGCCAAAACTTAAGTCATATCGATGCATATAGTGGTGAAAAAAGGCACATGCGGAGAAGTGACGCATATGTGGTGGGCATAAAGCCTAAAAGACAATTAAGCTTATGTGTAAGAAGCCCCCAGGTATATTGAGCGCGCATAGCGCGGCCAGAGTGTGCGGTCAAAGCATACTTGAAGCTTTTAAGGCTATAAATGTAAAAGGCAGAGAGAGGGGATATAATTTAAAAAGGGAGACGGAGGTAAGGAGACAAACACGGAGTTCGGCACTAGGCATAGAATCTTCGGAGTCTGGCCGCGTTCCATGGGTTCGGCTCGAGTCGATTGTCTGATGCATCATGCAGATGGTACGCACCTCCAGTGAGAACTTTGTCAATGATGAAGGGGCCCTCCCACTTGGGCTTGAGCTTGTCCTTTTTCTTCTCTGGTAGGCGTAGAACGAGTTCACCAATGTTATAAGTTTTGGCCCGCACTTCTCTGCTTTGATACCTTCGAGCCTGCTGTTGATAGAATGTGGAACGGGCCTTCGTGACGTCACGCTCCTCCTCCAGGGCATCTAAGTTGTCCTGCCGATCCAGCTCGGCTTCTCTCTCTTCGTACATGCGCACTCTAGGTGAATCATGGATGATATCGCAGGGTAGCACTGCCTCTGCGCCGTACACCATAAAAATGGTGTGTATCCGGTTGTGCGATTTCGCGTGGTCCACAGCCCCCATAATACGGAGTCAAGCTCCTCGACCCAGTGCATATATGATTCCTTCAAGGATCGCACTAGTCTGGGTTTAATGCCACTCATAATAAGACCATTTGCTCGTTCGACTTGACCGTTTGTTTGGGGGTGATAGATGGAGGCGTAATCAAGTTTTATGCCCCTTTTGCTGCACCAAGTTTTCACCTCATCGGATGCAAAGTTTAAGCCATTATCGTGATGATGTTGTGGGGGACACCGTACCAGTGTATGACCCCGGATATAAAGTCTATCACTGGTCCGGATTCGGCCATTTTAACTGGTTTGGCTTCTATCCATTTGGTGAATTTATCGACCATGACCAACAAGTATTTCTTTTTATGGCTTCCTCCTTTAAGGGGTCCAACCATATCGAGCCCCCTAACCGCGAAGGGCCAAGTTATGGGGATTGTTTGGAGGGCGGTGGGCGGCATATGGCTTTGATTTGCAAAAAGCTGGCAACCAACGCAGTGTTGGACAAGGTTTTGTGCGTCTGCCCGGGCTGTCGGCTAGTAGAAACCTGTACAAAAGGCCTTGCTTACGAGCGCCCAAGCTGCGGCATGGTGGCCGCCGAGTCCGGCATGAATTTCAGCCAAGAGTTGCCGCCCTTTCTCTTCGGAGATGCACCTTTGGAGCACACCGATTGCGCTTTTCTTATAAAGCTCTCCCTTGTGGACTTTGTAGGCTTTAGCGCGCCGCACAATGTAGCGTGCCTCATTTTGGTCCTCCGGGAGTTCCTGCCTATTTAAGTAAGCTAGGAAGGGTTCCGTCCACGGGGCGATGACTGCCATGATCACGTGGGCCGAAGGTGTGATTTCGGTGGCGGAGCCTCCGATTATGTCAGATTATTCAGAATCTAGGGTTGTATGCGGATCCGGACTAGTATTGCCGGACTCCCCTTCCCATACCACGGAGGACTTGAACAGCCTTTCCAAAAAAATATTAGGTGGGACGGGGTCACGTTTAGCGCCGATGCGGGCAAGCATATCCGCCGCTTGATTGTTTTCTCAAACCACATGGTGGAATTCGAGCCCCTCGAATCAAGCTGACATTTTGAGAACGACATTACGGTAAGCCGCCATTTTCGGGTCCTTGGCGTCAAAGTCTCCATTTATTTGAGATATTGCGAGATTTGAATCCCCATGTACTTCTAGGCGTTGAATGCCCATGGAGACCGCCATCCAAAGACCGTGCAACAGTGCCTCATAAACTGCTGCATTGTTGGAATCTGTGTAAAGTATTTGGAGTACGTATTGGACTATATCTCCAGTGGGGGACGTCAGGACGATGTCAGCCCCTAGACCAGCTAGCATCTTAGATCCATCAAAGTGCATGATCCAATTGGAGTACGCGTCGTACTCTTTAGGGAGTTCGGCTTCTGTCCATTCGGCGACGAAGTCAGCCAGTACCTGCGATTTAATGGCCCGTCGTGGTTTGTATGTTATGTCGAACGAGAGGAGGTCGATAGCCCATTTTGCAATCCGGCCCGTGGTGTCGCGGTTATTTATTATGTCACTGAGTGGTACTTCGGAGGCCACCGTGATTGAACACTCTTGAAAGTAGTGTCGTATGCCATGAAGACCGCGTATGCTATCTTTAGATAATGTGGGTACCGTGACTTGCATGGAGTGAGGACAGTGGATACGTAGTATACCTGCATTTGTAATGGGAATTTATGTCCATTTGTCTCTCGTTCGACGATGAGCACTGCGCTTACAACCTGGTGTGTTGCGGCTATGTATAGTAGCATGGGTTCGCCGACATTTGGTGTTGCCAGAATTGGATTGGTGGCCAAGAGGGCTTTTATTTCCTCCAGCCCAGCCGTAGCCGCATCCTTCCACTCGAAGTGTTCGGTGTGTCGAAGAAGGCAGTAAAAAGGTAGCGCCTTTTCTCCTAATCGGGAGATAAAGCGGCTTAGGGCGGCCACACATCCAGTTAGTTTCTGGATTTGCTTGAGGTCTGTTGGGGTAGCCAACTGTAAAAGAGCTCGGATTTTAGCCGGGTTTGCTTTGATTCCTCTATTGGAGACAATAAAGGCCAAGAGTTTCCCGGCTGGTACGCTGAAAACGCATTTTTCGGGGTTGAGCTTGATGTCGTATGTTCGGAGATTGTCGAACGTGAGCCTCAAGTCGTCTATTGATGATTCGACGTGTCTGGTTTTGATGACCACATCGTCTATGTAAGCCTCCACTGTTTTGCCAATTTGTGTTTCCAGGCATGTCTGAATCATGCGTTGATAGGTTGCACCGGCATTTTTGAGCCTGAAAGGCATGGTGTTAAAACAGAAGGGACCGTATGAAGTGATAAATGCCGTTGCGGCTTGATCGGACTCCGCCATCTTGATTTGATTGTATCCGGAGTATGCGCGAGGAAACACAATGAATCGTGTCCTGCGGTAGCGTTGATAATTTGATCGATACGAGGGAGGGGAAGGGATCCTTAGGGCAAGCCTTATTAAGGTCTTTGAAATCGACGCATAGGCGCCAGGATTTGTCCTTCTTTGGTACCATCACCAGGTTTGCTAGCCAGTCCGGATGTTTTATCTCTCTGATGAATCCGGCTTCGAGTAGCTTGGCTAGCTCTTCTCCCGTGGCTTGTCGCTTGGGTTCTGAAAAGCGCCGAAGAGTCTATTTGACCGGCTTGTACCCCTTTAGTACGTTTAGGCTATGTTCGGCCAGCCTGCGTGGGATACCTGGCATGTCTGAAGGATGCCAGGCGAAAATGTCCCAATTCTCGCACAAGAACTCTCGTAGTGCAGCGTCTATTGTGGGGTTCAGCTGTAACCCAATTGATGTTGTTTTTGTAGGATCCATTGGGTGGACCTGGAATTTTACTATTTCGTCTATTGGTTTGAAAGAGGTGGACTTGGGTCATTTGTCGAGTATCACGTCGTCCCTGTCTACTGCGGAGCGCAGTGCAGTTAACTCTTCGGTCGCGAGGGCTTCGGATAATGCCTCCAGAGCTAGTGCGGCAGTTTTATTCTCGGCATGGAGTGCTGTGTCCGGATCACTGGCTAGAGTGATGATTCCATTGGGCCCCGGCATCTTGAGCTTCATGTACCTTTAATGGGGTATAGCTTGAAAGCTTGTGAATGCGTCTCGCCCCAAGAGGGCGTGGTATCCACTGCTAAACGGGGCCACTTGGAATGTGATTTCTTCGGACCTGTAATTCTTCGGGGTGCCGAATACCACATCCAGTGTGATTTTCCCTGCGCATCGTGCCTCACGGCTAGGGATGATTCCTCTGAAAGTCGTGCTGCTTTGCTCAGTGCGGCTCTTATCTATTTCCATTTTGTTGAGAGTTTCCTCATAGATGAGGTTTAATCCGCTGCCGCCGTCCATGAGCACTTTAGTAGGCCGAAATCCATCGACGATTGGACTAAGCACCAAAGCGGTTTGTGCTCGGACTGTTCGAAATTGAGGTTCATTGCTGGCGTTGAAGGTTATGGCTGTATCGTTCCACGGGTTTATTGCTGCGACGTGGTAGACTTCGGCGAGGCTGCGAAGGGCTCGCTTGCACCTGTTGTTTGAGGCAAAAGTCTCGAAGACGGTCAGTACTGTATTGTTATTTTTTGTAGGATGGTGCTCTGCAGTATTGTTGATGAGAAGGTCCTCGCCGCTCTTGGCCACCTGCCGGAGTATCCAACATGCTCTAAGGCTGTGTGTTGGTATGGTGTCCGGTGTGCTGTGAATTTTGCATGGCCTATTGAGCCATCCCTCCAGTACGGTTCCGTGCCCTGTGGAGGGCTTTGGCTTCTTTGTAATTGGGTTGGGTGACTTGCGAGAGTGCACCCTTTTAGTTTGGACGAGGGGTTTAGTTAGGGCCGGAGGATCCCAGAATTTTGTTTGGGTCTTCCAGGCGCTTTCCATCATGCAGTACTTCTGTACTATGGCCGCCAGGTCAGCAAAGTGTGCTATGTCACGGCGATTTATGGCATTGAGAATTCCCTTTTCCGTGCAATTTTTGCAAAAGAATGAGATTGCGTCTTCCTCGTGATAGTCCTTAACCTTGCTCATTACAAGGAGGAATCTAGCCCAGAAGTGGTGTACTATCTCTTGGGGCTCTTGCCTGATGTGGGAAAGATCACTTGTGTCTTGGTGGGTGGGCGGAATTAAGTCCACATCCTGACCCAATCTAGAACCGAGGGGCGAAGGAGCTCTTGAGCTTGGCAGCTTGGTCTCCAGGATATTGCCCAATATTTGTGGCCCGTTGCCCTATTCTAAGTTCGGAGCCTGGGCCAAGTTCTCCCGTAGATGGGTATCCGGCTCAGAGAGGTCGGGAATCCGGACATAGTTCGTCCTCAAAATAGAGGGAGAGTAGCTGTTTTGTTCCTCCACCACCGCTATCTGATGGGTGACCGGCGGAGAGTTAATCTCCCTTAGGTCGGGTTGAAGCCCGATCCGATCATAACCTGTAACGAATCCCAGGGCAGCGATGCGATCCAACAGCTCGTTTAAGGAGGAGAGCTCCATCGGATCCATCTGCTCGGTGCATTCCGGGCTGACGCGGAGGTTGTTTTTGATGACCTGAGATGTCATCGTCGGCGCGGCGGCCGAACGGGCGGCCATGACGAAACCGCACAGCCGAAGAGTTTGGCCTACAGCCAGGGATCCTCCGGAGGTGATTTCATCCTTGACAACTAGGCGAGCCATCAAGCCTTATCGGGACGGCATAGTGGAACTCTCAATGAAAGCACCAATGTCGGTGTCAAAACCGGCGGATCTCGGGTAGGGGGTCCCGAACTGTGTGTCTAAGGCTAATGGTAACAGGAGGCAGGGGACACGATGTTTTACCCAGGTTCGGGCCCTCTCGATGGAGGTAATACCCTACTTCCTGCTTGATTGATCTTGTTGATATGAGTATTACAAGAGTTGATCTACCACGAGATCGTAGAGGCTAAACCCTAGAAGCTAGCCTATGATTATGATTGTTCCTGTCCTACGGACTAAACCCTCCGGTTTATATAGACATCAGAGGGGGCTAGGGTTACACAGAGTCGGTTACAGAGAAGGAAATCTACATATCCAAATATCCAAGCTCGCCTTCCACGCAAAGGAGAGTCCCATCCGGACACGGGACAAAGTCTTCAATCTTGTATCTTCATAGTCCAACAATCCGGCCAAAGTATATAGTCCGGCTGTCCGAGGACCCCTTAATCCAGGACTCCCTCACCCCTACCCGGCGTGCCAAATGTCAGATTACGGGTTTCGCAAACCCTAGAAAGGTTTGAACTCCGGGGTGCGTGCGGAGATCTCAACCTACCCATCTTGCCTACTCGCGATCCTCCTAAGCCTAGCGCGTCGAGCTCGAAGAGACAAAGAGACACAGCAGTTTATCCTGGTTCGGGCCACCTTGCGGTGTAATACCCTACTCCATCATTTTGGTGGATTGCCTCGAAGGGATGAGGATGAACTACTAGAGTGGATGAACTGGCCTCAGGAGGTGAGCTGCTCTTGAGGTCAAGAGAGCTGGTGAGGTGGTCGGGTGAGAATGGATCCCACCCCCTCTATGGTGGTGGCTAAGTCCTATTTATAGTGGCCTTGGTCCTCTTCCCAAATGTTGGCGGGAAGGGATCTCACAATGGCTGAATTTGAAAGAGGACGAGTAGTACAGCTTATCCTGACAAAAGTGGTGTTCGCCTGCGAAAAGCCCCTGGTTGTGCTACTGCGGTGGGCTCGGTGATGACCTCCGTCCTGCCGTCCTGGTGGTCTTGGTTTTGTTGCACCAGAATGAAAACCTATGGCTGATTCCTCGAGACTCTGCGCCTATGGCTTGCCTCCCTTGCACCGAAAAGGAAACTGGCGCTCTGCGCCTGCTGGCGCCCGCCTGGCCTTGGTCGTCATGGCTCACGTCAGCTAAGCCTTACGAGGTGCACCTTGCATAGAACTCTCCGCCCCTCGGGAGCCAGCCTGAAGAGGTCGATCCCCTCGGGGGTCTTGGCATCGTCGTGAGGCTTGACCCCTCGCCAGGGTCTTGAGCTATTGATGTTGAAGCTGGGTCGTACCAGGCCGTCGATGGAGCCATGTGGTGAGCCGCAGGCAGGCAAGTCGGGATACCCCCATATCCAGAACGCCGACAGTGTTGACGTTGATCAAATTCTTAATGGCATATCGGAAGGTAGAGTCAATCGTAAACAATTGACAAACTTTTGTGCTCACTTTTTGCTTGTCTCTAGTGTTGAGCCACTCAAGGTACAAGATGCATTGATGGACAATGATTGGCTCGTTGCTATGCAAGAAGAGTTGAACAGTTTTGAATGCAACAAAGTGTGGTCATTAGTAAAGAGACGAACTAAGGAACACAATGTCATTGGAACAAAATGGATCTTCAAAAAGAAGCAAGATGAGAATGGCATAACCATCTGAAACAAGGCAAGGTTAGTGGCACAAGGTGTCGTGGAAAACAAACAGTGGTATATATTTTCCCTTGACTCGTGCACGGACTGGCCAAGTCCATGCCAGGGTACAAGAGACCCAGAGCTTCAAAGGACCAACATGCAAACCAAGAGGACCAAGGTCAAGCCAGAGAAACAAGATACCATCAAGAGAAGAGCCTCCCTTGCCAGGTAGACGAGCTCAACAAGGGCGGGGTCGCCCCCGGAAGAAGACACCCAAGACGTCCCGGTAGGGCTTGTCGGGACTCACGAGGGAAAAACCACCTCACCCAACTACTCCACCACGATCCGCGTCGTCAATCAGTGTGGTGTCAAGCCAGAAAGTGACTAGGTGGCAGCCATTCGCCACATGGCAGCCTTTCTCTACGAAAGATGCCCAAGAACGACACTCGTCCTACGACGTGTCAAGCAAGCAGGTGTGAAGCTGGCAAAATAGCCCAGCAAGTCTTTTGGGCAACCAACAACGTGACATTAAGCAGTGCATTTAATGCACCCTGTCAGCATGTAGAGTTAGGTATGATAGCAGTGTTTGCTATCTTATCAGTGTGTAATGACTACTTTGCCATTGTGGTAACCCCTTAATCTATAAAAGGAGGCCCATGGCAACCGGAGAAAGGGTTAGAAGGTTGGATAACACACACACCCATACACGTGTAGCCACTACCGCCCTTGCCAGGCAAGTGTACTACGCTCCACTACCACCCTTCCACCATCAATCACCAAAGCAGAAGTAGGGTTTTACGCCTCACGGCGGCCCGAACCTGAGTAAAATTGCTTGCATGATCTCTGCCATGCTGCCCCACGCTCGTCTGCTCTTTGTGCAATGTGACATCCCCCTACCGAACCAGCAAGGGTCCCTATAGTCTCATAGGTGGCTGTGGTTTCCCACGACACAAGGGTACTCACAAGTTGAAGGTTTGGACTTTGATGAGACCTTTGCTCCCGTTGCCCGTCTTGAGTCTATTCGCATCTTACTTGCTTATGCTTCTTTCAATGGCTTTACTTTACATCAAATGGATATGAAGAGTGCTTTCCTTAATGGTTGAAAGTGCAACTAATCCCTGGGTGGTTTTGGTAATTAATAACAACATATATATCATTGAACTAATCATTTCTTGAGAATATTTCAGAAAGTTCAGTGATATGGGTATGGCAATGACTGATGATGTGGACCCCTCAAAATGCTAAGGAAAACATTGGCAAAAGCTCAAGACTCCATTTTTGGTTTAGTGATCCAAGATCACATTGAGTCCATAGGAAAGCCAATACTATTAAAAGGGGATGAGGTTATGATGATGATCTGGTTGCTCAAGTGCTTAGTGATTTATCTCTCAAACTATCAGCAATCTTTCACTCCAACATAAACCCATAAGTAATCTCGGTCCCACCGATTCCAAACTCAGTCACACCGAGATGAACCACCTCAGCCATATACCCAAACCCTAAGATTCTCGGATTTTCCGATTCCAAACTCGGTCATACGAAATTGGTGTTGCCAAGCTTCAGAACATACGTACTCAAATCGGTGTCACCGAGATGAGAAAGTCGGTCCCACCGAAATTGGCAAACCCTAGACTTTGGAAGAATCGGACTAACCGAGATTGTATTTTCGGTCCCACGAAAATCCCAACGTTCACAAGATTTGAACTTTCGGTCTCACCGAGTTGTCAACTTCGGTCCGACCGAGATTGGTCAAATGTGTGTAACAGTTGGATTTTGTGTGGAGGCTATAAATACCCTCCACCTCCTCTTCATTCGTGGAGAGAGCCATCGAAAGAACTACCACTCCTACCTTACATTTCGAGAAGAAAACTACCTACCCTTGTGTTGAGATCAAGTTGCTCCACTCCCACCATATGAAACTTGATTTCTAGCCTTCCCAAGTTGCTTTCCACTCAATCCCTTCCTCCACCACAGCCAAATCAGTGAGGAGAGTTGAGTGTTGGGGAGATTATCATTTGAAGCACAAGAGCAAGGAGTTCATCATCACCAACACCATCTATTACCTTTTGGAGGTGGTGCCTCCTAGATTGGTTAGGTGTCACTTGGGAGCCTCCGTCATGATGTGGAGTTGAACCAAGGAGTTTGTAAGGGCAAGGAGATCGCCTACTTCGTGAAGATCTACCCCGAGTAAGGCTAGTCCTCCGTGGGCGTAGGCCATGATGGCATAGACAAGGTTGCTTCTTCGTGGACCCTTCGTGGGTGGAGCCCTCCGTGGACTCGTGCAGCCGTTACCCTCCGTGGGTTGAAGTCTCCATCAACGTGGATTGACGATAGCACCACCTATCGGAACCACGAGAAAAAATCTCCGTGTCACCAACTTGCGTTTGCTCTTCTCCACCTCTCATTTACTATACGTGCAATTTACTTTCCGCTGCCACAACTCTAGAATTGCATGTGTAGGGTGATACTTGACTTGGTTATCATTGTGAACTTGCTAAGAATCCACTCCAATCAAAAGGCAAAATTTTAAGTTGTCAAGTAGTCTAATCACCCCCCTCTAGACATACTTCCGATCCTACAAGTGGTATCGAGCTTTGGTCTCCATTGGATTGGTTTCCATTGCATTGGACTCCATAAGCTTGGTTTCACAACCTAGGAGAGTATGGCGTCTAGTGAGGGTAATTTCCGAGAGGTCCTTACTTTGATGGTTCAAACTTTGCTAGTTGGAAGCATAAAATGAAAATGCATATTCTTGGACATAACCCCGCCGCATGGGGCATTATTTGTGTTGGCTTGCAAGGTGAGTTCTTGAAGAAGGAAAAGTTCGGATCATGAAGCTCTTGTTGATGAGTTGCGGATGTTTGAACAATGCTCAAGCTTGTGACATTCTCTTCAATGCTTTGTGTCCCGAGGAGTTCAACAAGATCAGCCGTCTTGAGAATGCAAAAGAGATTTGGGATACTTTGGTGAAATGCACGAAGGTACCGAGTCCGTGAAGGAATCAAAGCTAGATGTTCTTCAAGGTCGACTTGACAAGTTCAAGATGAAGGAAGGTGAAGGAGTCGCTGAAATGTATTCTAGGCTTGCTCTCATCACCAATGAGATGGCAGGCTTAGGAAGTGAAGAAATGACCGACCGATTCATCATCAAGAAGATTCTCAGAGCTTTGGATGGAAAGTATGACACCGTGTGCACTTTGATCCAAATGATGCCAAACTACAAAGATCTCAAGCCTACCGAAGTCATTGGAAGGATTGTTTCTCATGAGATGACACTTAAAGATAAGGAAGAGCTTCACAACAAGTCAAGTGGTGCTTACAAAGATGCAGTTGAAGCTCCCACATCCTCAAGTGACAAGCTAGTTTCCAATGAAGAGATAAGCCTAATGGTGAAGAATTTCAACAAATTCTACAAGAGTAGAAGCAAGGAAAGAAGCTCAAAGTCTAGATCATATGATGAAAAGAGATCTTCTAGTCGTGATCGAAACTGCTACAATTGTGGAAGACCGGACACTACTCAAATGAGTGTTCGACTCCCCACAAGAGAAGAGAAGAATCTCCAAGAAGAAGAAGCTCAAGAGAAGAGTCGCCTCTAAAAGAGAGAAGGAGTAGAGATGATCGTTATGAGCGAAGATCCTCTCGGAGAAGCAAGGATTCGGAAAGGAAAGACAAGTCATCAAGGAGCTACACAAGAAGAAAACATCAAGCTCATGTTGGTGAATGGGTTTCGGCCCGACTCCGACAATCACTCGAAAGAAGCTATCACTCCAACTCCGAATCTGATCAAGATGAAGGTGTTGCGGTCTTGCTCTCGTGTCCTCCAACTCCAACTCCTATGACATATTTGATTCACCAAATGAGGGAATTGGAAGATGCTTCATGGCAAAAGGCCCCAA
Source organism: Aegilops speltoides (assembly GCA_021437245.1). Classification (NCBI taxonomy): domain Eukaryota; kingdom Viridiplantae; phylum Streptophyta; class Magnoliopsida; order Poales; family Poaceae; genus Aegilops; species Aegilops speltoides. The sequence continues at coordinate 315,282,259 of CM038144.1, read as the reverse complement.
GGTATCACATCCTGAGTTTATTGACTTTGATAGTGATGAGGATGACTTGCTTGGTGAAGATGAGCTTTTACATGATAAATCTAGTGAGCTTAGTAATGATGAACATGCTAGTAGTCTTTATAGTCGAGAAGAGTCGAATGACAATGCTATGAAGGAGATTGAGCGTCTAACTAAAGAACTAAACACTCTTAAGTTAGCTCATGAAACAACTCAAGAAGATCATAGAGAGCTCCTAAGATCTCATGAGAAGCTACGCTCGAGAAGCTCAATCTAGAGCAAGAACATGAGTTTCTAAAAGCTATCAATGACGATCTTGAAAGAAGAGTTCTTCATATCTTGCCAAACGACTTCTCTTGTCTAATTTCTTGCCACCTATCAAAACTAAGCATGACAAGCATAAGAAAATTCTTCATCTAGTAGTAACAATAATCATGCTAAATCAAATGTTGTTACTTCTAGTAATTCTCTTGATTCCACTAACAATGTTTCAAGCCAAGTTTCACTTGAGCAAGAAAATAGTCTATTGAAAGGGATTATAGAGAAAGGTGTCTACAAGAGTCTTGCGGAAGCAAGAGCTTTGAGGAAATTGTTCGCAAACAAGGAAGACACCGGAAGAATCAAGGAATTGGTTTTGAGCGAAAGTTCAACGCCGAGGGTGTTGAATGGGAAGAAGGTCAATATCCCACTCCAAAGTTCGTCTCTCAAGAGGAGAAGTACGATCCTACTTCTTCCAATGAGGAACAAGCTCAAGATGACCTTCCACCACAAGACCACAAGCTAAAAGGCAAGGACAAGCTTCAAGAGGAGATTGATGCATTCATTGAAGCACCCAAGGCCATGGTCAAGTGGGTTCCCAAGGCAACTTCAAGTTCTACTTCGACAAGCTCAACTACTACACCAAGGATTCCCATCAAGATGATGTGGATCCCGAAGAAGAAGAACTAGAGAGTTCTTGAGGGTGACTCCGCCAACATACTTCACTCACATTCATTTTGGCAAGGACTTGTGCAATCAACTTCCACATCTTGCACTAGTTCATGGAGTCACAAACCCTCATGTTGGTAAGTCAAGGGACAAGGTAATCATTGCTTTCATGGACATCATCTATTGCGTACCTCAATCTATGTCCATGGATATCCTTGTTTGTTCCTTGTGGGACTAACCCATGTAGGTATTGAAAGTGCCCGAATCCAAAGGATTGCTCCCAACTCTTGATGATCTTCATCAACATTGAGCATCCACATCTTCAACATCTACATGAAGTCTTCAACGACAACCCAAGGTTAGTTTGACCCTTAAAAGGGTTCTCACATCAAGGGGAGCTTTGCTCTAAAGAAATGAGCCAAAGCATCTTCTAATGATGTGAACACATCAATGCTTTATGGAAAAGTGGTAACCCCACTTGTGCTTAAGCGATGAGTATGACCTATGATCAAATGTTCTCATTTGACTCCTAAGTCAATATACTCATATATAGATGACCTAGTCATCGCCAAATTGTGTGCTAGCTGTTAGTGTTTTGTTTGTGCATGTTTGACACATATTTCATTTGCTATCTTATTGTGTGAGCATGTTGGATGCATGATTTTATCCATTTGAGGACATCCATTTGTTGCTTTGGTCTTTTGGTTTTCTTTCTTTTTGACCAAATGGATGGACAAGAATGCCTAAGTTCCCCCCTAGCTATCTATGCTTTCTTGTCTCAAACTCTATTCATGCTTATATCACAAACTTTGAACAAGACTTTTTGGACGGACCGAGTGAGGAGCACTCGGAGCCACCGATCCGTCAAAAGCCTAACTTCCAAAACCTTCTAAGTACTTTCGGTCAAACCGATATACTCAAATCGGACGGATCAAATCACTTGGATTGATCTAGGTTTTCACCTCGGTGAAACCGAGTTTCAAATTCGGCGTGACGAAGTGTGTAATCGCACGCATTAACCATCTCGGTCCCACCGAAGTTTTCAAACTCGGTCCCACCGACACCGAAGGTATATATACCCGAGGACAGCGCGTTGATTACTTCTTCAAACGCTCGCCCTCAAACCCTTCACGCCGTCGCCTTGGTCTCCGGATCGTCTCCGCCGTCACTGTGCGCCCTCGCCGCTGGTCTCCATCGCCGTCAGCGGTCCTTCTCATCGCGTCGTTGCCGCCGAGTGAAGCTCCACCGCATTGGGTGAGTTTCATCCTCTCGTGCTCAACCGCTGATTCAATGCACGTCCAGGCGTTGTCAAGTTTCTTGCCAAGATTGAGATCTCCTATCCAGCCGTTTAGGTCATAGAACAAAATTCGAGTGAAAATTTTAGGGTTAGGTTTCCGCGAACACATCTCGGTGTGACCGATTCGACATTCTCGGATCGACCGATTTGGCCTCTGGCCATTACCGCACTTTTCGGTGAAACCGAGTTGTGCAAATCGGTAAGACCGAAGTGAAGATTGATGAAACCCTAGTGGTCTCGGCTAGACCGAAACCCATTTCGGTCCAACCGAAAGTGGTGTATGTGGTCTGTTTAGACACTTCGGTTTCACCGAATTTATAGACTCGGTCAGACCGACATGTATTCTGTGAAAACCTAAAACTAAAGTTTGAACTCATTCTTTTTGCAAAATCCTCTGCAGTTTGTGATAACTCTTCTATTCTGCCTATACCTATTCTATTCACAGGTTGTCAGTCATGTCTGATGGAAGTGACAGTCAGAACAGGTCTGAGATGCCAGTTGAGATTCCAGAGGCAGCTACAAGTCCAGAAGCAAGCAGTTTTTCAGATGATGGAGAGAGAAGCACTCCAAGTGGACTGCCTGCAGCTGCTACCAGGGCCAGGAGGAAGAGGAATTCTGATGAGGAGGATTCAGACTTTGTTGCAGATGAGGAAATAACTTCTAAGCCAAAAAGGCAAGTGGTTGCCAAGGGCTATCAAGGGAAACAGTCAAAGAAAGGCACCAGCAAGGTGAAGAAATCCACTGTTGCACAGAAGCTCAGCATGGAAGAAACCTCCAGCAAGATCAAGAAAACTTCCAAGAGGAAGAGGCTAGTTCATGAAGAAGCTGATGATGATGATGATTCTGATGAGGAAGCACCTCAGCCTCCTCAGAAGCAGAAGTTGATGGGAGATGCCATCAGGGCAGGAGCACCCACAAAAGCTAAGCAATCAGTTCAAGCAAAGGCAGCCCAAGCCAAACCTGCTGCCAAGCCAAAGAAGACTGTGAGGAACATACCTGCTTCAGAGAAGAAGAAGGACAATGTGCCACCTGCAGCCTGAACACGAAGATAATGAGATTGTGATGACTGAGGATGCTCCCACATCTGTCGAAGGACATGCTAAGTCTGAAGCTGCCAAACAAGCTAAAGCTGAGAAGGAAGCAGCAGCAAAGCCCAAGAGCGTTGCAGAACAACTTCTTGAAGCCACTCAGAGAATTGAGCTACGCTGGCCAGCATAGTGCGAGTCTCGGAGAGCCTTGAGAGGATAGTTGAAGATAAGGTCCATGCTCGGACGTTAAGTCGATAAGTGCAGGTCACCGTCAACAAGCTTGAGGCGACATCGAGGAAGCTAAGAGGAGAAGGCGAGAACTCATGAGGGAGATGGAAGGTGATATGGTCCAGATGACTATGAGCAGCCTGCCCAAAGGTGCCCACAAAGCCCAGATCAGCTGCTATTCCAGTGTCAGACCCAGGGCTACTACATCAGCACCTCCTACAGCTCCGTCAGTTCCAGAGCACCAGCTCCACAGACTTCAGCAGAAGCTTTTGCAGATGCAGCTATCTCCACCCCATCGACGCAGCAGAGCCGCCAGCAGAGTCCCGAGTGACGATTAGCTCTATACCTTTCGAACTTTTTGGTAACTTGTTGCCAAAGGGGGAGAAATTGTATAGATCATAGGGCTTCGAGAGAGAGAGTGCTCGTTTTTGCTCTTTCGTTTGCGGTTTTCCTTGAGATACTTTTGAGTTCTTTGAGATACTTCGTGTGTTTGATACTACGTTTGCTCTATCTTGATGAGTGCTTGATCATACTGTGCTTAATGTGTGCTTGATGCTTATCATATTCCATTCATATCTTGTATGATCATTTACTCATGTCTTGGTGATTGGGTGCATGTTATTCATTCTTATCATTTTGTGCGCTCCACCAAGATGTATGTGACATGGAAGAGTAACCCATGATCCTAATCGATTGTGCATTTGCATTCAAACGCAAATCTTAAATAATGCACAAATTTAGGGGGAGCTCTTGCTTATCACATACTTCTCAAAGCGACGATGTTATTCATTGATTATATCATTTGTCGAAGCTTTGATCTATATGTTGTCATCAATTACCAAAAGGGGAGATTGAAAGTGCAACTAATCCCGGGTGGTTTTGGTAATTAATAACAACATATATATCATTGAACTAATCATTTCTTGAGAATATTTCAGAAAGTTCATTGATATGGGTATGGCAATGACTGATGATGTGGACCCTCAAAATGCTAAGGAAAACATTGGCAAAAGCTCAAGACTCCATTTTTGGTTTAGTGATCCAAGATCACATTGAGTCCATAGGAAAGCCAATACTATTAAAAGGGATGAGGTTATGATGATGATCTGGTTGCTCAAGTGCTTAGTGATTTATCTCTCAAACTATCAGCAATCTTTCACTCCAACATAAACCCATAAGTAATCTCGGTCCCACCGATTCCAAACTCACCACACCGAGATGAACCACCTCGCCATATACCCAAACCCTAAGATTCTCGGATTTTCCGATTCCAAACTCGGTCATACGAAATTGGTGTTGCCAAGCTTCAGAACCTTCGTACTCAAATCGGTGTCACCGAGATGAGAAAGTCGGTCCCACCGAAATTGGCAAACCCTAGACTTTGGAAGAATCGGACTAACCGAGATTGTATTTTCGGTCCCACGAAAATCCCAACGTTCACAAGATTTGAACTTTCGGTCTCACCGAGTTGTCAACTTCGGTCCGACCGAGATTGGTCAAATGTGTGTAACAGTTGGATTTTGTGTGGAGGCTATAAATACCCTCCACCTCCTCTTCATTCGTGGAGAGAGCCATCGAAAGAACTACCACTCCTACCTTACATTTCGAGAAGAAAACTACCTACCCTTGTGTTGAGATCAAGTTGCTCCACTCCCACCATATGAAACTTGATTTCTAGCCTTCCCAAGTTGCTTTCCACTCAATCCCTTCCTCCACCACAGCCAAATCAGTGAGGAGAGTTGAGTGTTGGGGAGATTATCATTTGAAGCACAAGAGCAAGGAGTTCATCATCACCAACACCATCTATTACCTTTTGGAGGTGGTGCCTCCTAGATTGGTTAGGTGTCACTTGGGAGCCTCCGTCATGATGTGGAGTTGAACCAAGGAGTTTGTAAGGGCAAGGAGATCGCCTACTTCGTGAAGATCTACCCGAGTAAGGCTAGTCCTCCGTGGGCGTAGGCCATGATGGCATAGACAAGGTTGCTTCTTCGTGGACCCTTCGTGGGTGGAGCCCTCCGTGGACTCATGCAGCCGTTACCCTCCATGGGTTGAAGTCTCCATCAACGTGGATTGACGATAGCACCACCTATCGGAACCACGAGAAAAAATCTCCGTGTCACCAACTTGCGTTTGCTCTTCTCCACCTCTCATTTACTATACGTGCAATTTACTTTCCGCTGCCACAACTCTAGAATTGCATGTGTAGGGTGATACTTGACTTGGTTATCATTGTGAACTTGCTAAGAATCCACTCCAATCAAAAGGCAAAATTTTTAAGTTGTCAAGTAGTCTAATCACCCCCCCTCTAGACATACTTCCGATCCTACAATGGTCCTCTACAATAAGAAGTACATGTATCACAACCACCCGGGTTCATTGATCCCGATCATAAATACTATGTGTATAAACTTCACAAGGCTTTGTATGGCTCAAACAAGCACCTCGTGCTTGGTATGATCATCTGAAGAAGTTTCTACTCAATGATGGCTTTGTGAGAGGGGTTATCAATCGCACTCTTTTTACTAAGAGGGAAAAGGGTGATTTGATCTTATGACAAATCTGTGTAGATGACATCATTTTTGGTTCTCCTAACATTCATTTGTGCAAGAAGTTTGTGGCCTCCATGACCAAGACCTTTGAGATGTCACTCAATGCGGACTTGAAGTTCTTTCTCGGATTTCAAATTTAACAATTTCAAGAAGGAATTTTCTTGTCCCAAACAAAGTATCTCAAAGACCTTCTTGATAAGTTTGGAATGACCGATGCTAGTCCATGCAAGATACCCATGCCAACCAAAGTTGTTCTTACTGAAGATACAAATGGTATCCCACTTGACCCATCTCTTTATCTCTCTATGATTGGTTCGCTGCTTTATCTTTGTGCATCTAGACCGGACATCATGTTAAGTGTAGGCATATGTGCAAGATTTCAATCTTCCCCTAGGGAAAGTCATCATAAAGCGGTTAAGCATATTCACTACAAAAAAATACACGTCCGTGATGTTACATGTTTTTCACAGTAGGTCATGTTTTCTGTCATGCATGAATATCCATGACAATTTTATGACAGAATCTAGATAGTCATACATGTGTGGTAGTAGAAGTGTTCCATGGCATTACCAAAATTATCATCACGAAAGTATCAACTTCCATGATGATAAATGGGCGTCATGGAAGTGCTTTCGTCAAGGGTAACCGACATGTGGCATCCACCATAACAGGTCACCATTAAGATATCGGGTTCCGGTTTGGATCCAATAACTTGTTAATAGCCCAGACCAATGGGGATTTTTCATGTGTAAAATTCTCAATGGCCAGATGAACCACGTGTCAGCTCAGCGTTGGGTCAGATGTCATCCACTCATTGGATGGGAGGCGCCTATGATACGTCGACACGTGGCACGGCCCAACAGAGGCCCATTCAGGTGAAAAGGCCGTCCCGTTTGACTTGGTTAAAAGGTAGCGGGCCGGCCCATGGAAAGCCTGTTAACGGCCTATTCGCATATAGCCCATTTACAGCCCGCTACTCACGACCCGTTATGGCCTATCTGAATTGGGCCCAGTAGCGTTATCTGGGCCGTCCAATATGATTCCAGCGCTTTGTAACTTCCGGCCCATGTATGGCCCATGACGTCTTTCGGCCCATACGAGGCCCTTTGTAACTCTTAGCCCATTAAAGGCCCGTGGTGAAACTGGCCCATAATGAACATTGTAACGCTTTACACCCATTAACGACCCATTATTCCGTTGGGCCGTTTCCAGCCCGTGTAACCTTTCGGCCTTCTAAGGGCCCATTTATTCTTGGGCTCATTTCCAGCATTGGTTACTTACGGCCCGTTACTAGCCTGTTCTGCTTGTGGGCCAAATTAAGCCCGTGGTTACAGTTGGCCTGTTTGTGGCACGTTAACCCATTTGGCTATTCTCATAGCGTCATCGAATATGGCCCGTTAAAGGCCCGTGATGCCTGTCGATAGAATTAAGCCTATTATACATTTCGGCCTATTAACAGCCCGTTATGGTCGGGCCATAAACACACGATTTCCATGCTAGCTCGTTTACGACCGATTTGCAGACCGTTATTGGTCCACGAATAATACGGCCCGTATAAGGCCCATTAAATATATAGCCCATAGAGGGCCCATGGATCCTACGGCCCTTAGGAGGCCCATGGTCACTACTACAAGTAGCAGGACCATGGTTACAACGGTTCGTATGTTGCCCATGGTTCTTGTGGCCTAGTTATAAAAAATAGGTTATTGTGGCCACTAGAAAAATGTGGCAAAAGAACTGCAGTGACTACAAGCAAACAACTAAACAAGACAATAAGGAAATAAATAAGAAAGAAACTAACGCTAGGCTATTACGGCTATTACACATATTACATCCACTGGGCATCAAAGTTCGCCACCAGTGCAAATATAAGGAACAAAGCAGCATATCACATACACTGGTTGTCAAAGTTGGTGACCGGTGCAAATAAACGCCGTAGCAAAACAGGTCCAGAACTGAAACCACTTTAGAAAAGCTCAAGAAACAATATCCTGGGTACCCAGCATGTTGGCAGGATGCTTAGCAAGCTTATTAACTTTCTCTTGTTTGGCGCTTAAATCCTCCAGCGCTTGTTGTTGCACCAGAAAGTATGCATCTGAATTCTACAGGGACTTCCTCAGTCCTTTGGCTTCGTGTAGCAGAACATCTGATCGATATCTTTCAACTTGAAGTTGAGACTCAAGAAGATGAACTGATTCAGGCAGCGAGTTCGAAGAGCTTGTGCAAGCAGTAGTGGCCAGTAGGTCGAACACTACATCAAGACATGACTTTTGGGTTGTCTCACTATCGTCAAGATAGTTTTTATCATCTTTCTTGGAGACCGACAGGGATGTCTCACTATCTTGAACCTTATCTACATTACTTCCTTTACCATTGCATAATGGGGTACTCTTCTCCAATATTTTGTCTGCATTCTAAAAGAGAAACAAGCAGACACACCACAGGTTTACCATGTTGTTTATGAAACTCATTCTGGTAAATCAGTTCAGTAGTAAACTGGACAAAATAATAGCATGAAACAAGCATATATCTATGTACCATGGTCATTGTATGGTCTATATTATTCTAGTTTTTGTTGCCAAATCAAGATAGAGACACAATTCAAATAAAATCTGTTTAAGACAAAGCAGCATAGTAAGAATATAAGTGCGGGAAACTACACAGCAATAACAACACTTTTAATGTGCATGACATGAGAACATAACTGTTTATTCAATTGAAACTAAAATTAACATAGAGCAAGTTACAACAACAAACCAGTTAAAGAAACAGGTTTAAAACATACCTGTTGCACCATTGAAGTTTCAATTCCATCCTTCAAATTTTAAAATAGTTGGTATGAGTAAATACAGTTATGCAAGAGCAAAGGAGTATGAACCCTAGCTACAGACTCTGACCTGAGAACAATTCTTCTTCTGCTTTAAGCGTTGAGTTGGGGTTTGGAGTGGTGGTCCTCGTGCTTTGGGCACTGCAGTTGCCTTACTAACTTCGTCTTTGGGTGCTCTGTGGTGGAGACAGTGTTGTGTCAACTAGAACTGGGTTACTATCTGGTGGGTTTGGGGTTAGAAGGGGTGTAGCTAGTTCTCTGTCAAACTAGGTAGGGGTACAATCCGCAAGAGTCTGGGTTATGTGTGGTGATACGTCTCCAACGTATCTATAATTTTTTTTGTTCCATGCTATTATATTATCTGCTTTGGATGTTTTATATGCATTTATATGCTATTTTATATTATTTTGGGGACTAAACTATTAACCTAGAGCCCAGTGTCAGTTTCTGTTTTTTACCTGTTTTAGAGTTTCGCGGAAAAGGAATACCAAACAGAGTCCAAACAGAATGAAACTTTCGTGATGATCTTTCTTGGACCGGAAGCAAACCAAGAGACATGGAGATGAAGTCGGAGACTCTACAAGGCGGCCACGAGGGTGGAGGGCGCGTCCAGGGGGTAGGGCGCGCCCCCTACCTCGTGGGCCCCTCAGAGCTCTCCTGACCTAATTCTTTCGCCTATATATACTCTTATACCCCAAAACCATCAGGGGGAGCCACGAAAACACTTTTCCACCGCCGCAACCTTCTGTACCCGTGAGATCCCATCTAGGGGCCTTTTCCGGCGTCCTGCTGGAGGGGGATTCGATCACGGAGGACTTCTACATCAACACCATTACCCTTCCGATGAAGAGTGAGTAGTTTACCACAGACCTACGGGTCCATAGCTAGTAGATAGATGGCTTCTTCTCTCTCTTTGATTCTCAATACCATGTTCTCCTCGATGTTCTTGGAGATCTATTCGTTTCGATTTACTTGACATGGACGTGATGCCTATGTTCATGATCATTGCCTTAGATATCGTCATAACTATGTGCTCTTATATCAATTGCTCGGCAGTAATTTTTTCACCCAACGTATTATTTGCTATCTTGAGAGAAGCCACTAGTGAAACCTATGGCCCCCAGGTCTCTTTTCCATCATATTAAGTTCTATTTTCCATCATACGAGTTTCTGATCTACTATTTTGCAATCTTTTACTTTCCGATATATAAACCAAAAATACCAAAAATATTTACTTTACCGTTTATCTATCTCTATCAGATCTCACTTTTGCAAGTAACCGTGAAGGGATTTACAACCCCTTTATCGCGTTGGGTGCAAGTTGTTAATTTTTTGTGCAGGTATTAGGTAACTTGTACGTTATCTCCTACTGGATTGATACCTTGATTCTCAAACTGAGGGAAATACTTACTCTACTTTGCTACATCACCCTTTCCTCTTCAAGGGAAAAACCAAGGCATTCTCAAGAGGTAGCAGGAAGAATTTCTGGCGCCGTTGCCGGGGAGATCTACGTCAAGTGAAGCCATACCAAGCACCCATCATAAACTCTCCTCTCTTGCATTACATTATTCGCCATTCGCCTCTCGTTTTCCTCTCCCCCACCTCTAAAATGATTTTCCAAAAGATTTGCCTTTTCTTCGCCCTTCTCTTTCCCTTTCTCCTTCCTTATCTTTTACCCATGACTAGCTCTTTTATCCCTCCGTTGTCTCCCGACTTTGAAGTTCTTCACTTCAAGCAAAAACAAGGAGAAAATTTGAAAGATGCTTGGTATAGGATGATAGAATCTTATCGTAATTGCACCATAAAGGGGGATTTTAAAATTCTACTCCGTAATTTTTATGTTGGTTTGACCATGCCCCATAGGCAACTCTTGGATTTTGCTGCTAAAGGAAATCTTATCGAAATTGATCCCAATATTGCTTATGAAATAATATAAGGAGTAGTTGGAATATCTCCTCCACAATCGGGTTTACTTCAAGCTCACGAGGGAACTCGAGTTTTAGAGAAACTATGTGAATTGACAAAAACTTTTCAAAAATCCCTCGAGCCTCTCAAAAATATCAGTGGGAATATCCACCTTATGAATATGTTGATCACTCTTTGCAATAAACGGTTGGATGTTTTAGAGTTGAAAATCTCTGAATGTGAGGGGAAACACAAAGAACCTCCCAGATTTTAACATAATTCCCTCAAAAGAATAAAGACCAAAGATGACAATACGTACCTAGATCTATTCGCGTTTTTATGCCTAGCTAAGGGCGTTAAACAATAGCGCTTGTTGGGAGGCAACCAAATTTTATTTTTGGTCTTTACTTTTTTTCCTGTTTAGTGATAAATAATTCATCTAGCCTCTGGTCAGATGTGGTTTTATGTTTAATTAGTGTTACTGCCAAGTTAAACCTTTAGGATAGCTTACGGTGATAGTTGTGTTGATCCGGCTGAAAATCAGAAACTTTTGCACCCAGAAAAATAATTTTCAAAATTCACAGAAACGTTATTTTGATCTGATTCTTTTTTATCTGGATTATTCCACAACTTTCTCAGGTCGTCCTAATTTTTCCGAATTTTTTGAGTTACAGAAGTATTCGATAGTTACAGATTGCTACAGATTGTTCTGTTTTTGACAGATTCTGTTTTCTGCGTGTTGTTTGCTTATTTTGATGAATCTATGGGTAGTATCGGGGGGTATGAACCATGGAAAAGTTGGAATACAATAGATATTACACCAATATAAATAAAGAATGAGTTTGCAACAGTATCTTAAAGAGGTGATTTATTTTCTTATACTAACGGAGCTGATGAGATTTTGTGTTGAGTTTTGTGTTGTGAAGTTTTCAAGTTTTGGTTAAGGATTTGATGGACTATGGAATAAGGAGTGGCAACAGCCTAAACTTGGGGATGCCCAAGGCACCCCAAGGTAATATTCAAGGACAACCAAAAGCCTAAGCTTGGGGATGCCCCGGAAGGCATCCCCTCTTTCGTCTTCGTCTATCGGTAACTTTACTTGAGGCTATATTTTTATTTACCACATGATATGTGTTTTGCTTGGAGGTTCTTGTATGATTTGAGTCTTTGCTTTTTAGTTTACCACAATCATCCTTGCTGTACACACCTTTTTGGAGGGACACGCATGAATCATGATTTATTAGAATACTCTATGTGCTTCACTTATATCTTTTGAGCTAGACAATATTGCTCTAGTACTTCACTTATATCTTTTTAGAGCGTGGCGGTGGCTTTATTTTATAGAAATTTATAAACTCTCTTGCTTCACCTATATTATTTGAGGAGTCTTTTAGAACAGCATGTTAATTTGCTTTGGTTATAAATTTAGTCCTAATATGATAGGAATCCAAGAGGGATATAATAAAAACTTTCATATAAAGTACGTTGAATACTATGAGAAGTTTGATTCTTTATGATTGTTTTTGAGATATGAAGATGGTGATATTAGAGTCATGCTAGTGGAATAGTTGTGAATTTGAGAAATACTTGTGTTGATGTTTGTGAATCCCGTAGCATGCACGTATGGTGAACCATTGTGTAACGAAGTTGGAGCATGAAGTATTTATTGATTGTCTTCCTTATGAGTGGCGGATGGGGACGAGCGATGGTCTTTTCCTACCAATCTATCCCCCCTAGGAGCATGCGCGTAGTACTTTGTTTGATGACTAATGGATTTTTGCAATAAGTATGTGAGTTCTTTTTGACTAATGTTTAGTCCATGGATTATACGCACTCTCACCCTTCCACCATTGCAGGCCTCTCTTGTGCGCAACTTTCGCCGGTACCATACACCCACCATATAGCTTCCTCAAAACAGCCACCATACCTACCTATTATGGCATTTCCATATCCATTACGAGATATATTGCCATGCAACTTTCCACCGTTCCGTTTATTATGACACGCTTCATCGTTGTCATATTGATTTGCATGATCATGTCGTTGGCATAGTATTTGTGGCAAAGCCACCTTTCATAATTCTTTCATACATGTCACTCTTGATTCATTGCACATCCCGGTACACCGCCGGAGGCATTCACATAGAGTCATATTTTTTCTAAGTATTGAGTTGTAATTTTTCGAGTTGTAAGTAAATAGAAGTGTGATGATCATCATTATTAGAGCATTGTCCCATGTGAGAAAAAAAAGAGAAAGGCCATAAAAAAGAGAAAGGCCAAACAAAAATGAGAGAAAAAGAGAAAAGGGACAATGTTACTATCCTTTTTCCACACTTGTGCTTCAAAGTAGCACCATGAGCCTCATGATAGAGAGTCTCTTATTTTGGCACTTTCATATACTAGTGGGAATTTTTCATTATAGAACTTGGCTTATATATTCCAACGATGGGCTTCCTCAAATGCCCTAGGTCTTCATGAGCAAGCAAGTTGGATGCACACCCACTTAGTTTCTTTTTGAGCTTTCATACACTTATAGCTCTAGTGCATCCGTTGCATGGCAATCCCTACTCACTCACATTGATATCTATTGATGGGCATCTCCATAGCCCGTTGATGCCCCTAGTTGATGTGAGACTATCTCCCTCTTTTTGTCTTCTCCACAACCACCATATTCTCTTCCACCATAGTGCTATGTCCATGGCTCACGCTCATGTATTGCGTGAAAGTTGAAAAGGTTTGAGAACATCAAAGTATGAAACAATTGCTTGGCTTGTCATCGGGGTTGTGCATGATTTGAGTATTTTGTATGATGAAGATGGAGCATAGACAGACTATATGATTTTGTAGGGATAAGCTTTCTTTGCCCATGTTATTTTCAGAAGACATAATTGCCTTGTTAGTATGTTTGAAGTATTATTGTTTTTATGTCAATATTAAACTTTTGTTTTGAATCTTTCGGATCTGAACATTCATGCCACAATAAAGAAAATTAGATGGATAAATATGTTAGGTAGCATTCCACATCAAAAATTATGTTTTTATTATTTACCTACTCGAGGATGAGCAGGAATTAAGCTTGGGGATGCTTGATATGTCTCCAGCGTATCTATAATTTTTCATTGTTCCATGCTATTATATTATCTGCTTTGGATGTTTTATATGCATTTATATGCTATTTTATATTATTTTGGGACTAACCTATTAACCTAGAGCCCAGTGCTAGTTTCTATTTTTTTTTACCTGTTTTAGAGTTTCACAGAAAAGGAATACCAAACAGAGTCCAAACGGAATGAAACTTTCGCGATGATCTTTCATGGACCAGAAGCAAACCAGGAGACTTGGAGATTAAGTCGGAGACTCTATGAGGCGGCCACAAGGGTGGAGGGCGCGCCCAGGGGGTAGGGCGCGCCCCCTACCTCGTTGGCCCCTCAGAGCTCTCCTGACCTAATTCTTTCGCCTATATATACTCTTATACCCCAAAACCATAAGGGGGAGCCATGAAAACACTTTTCTACTGGCGCAACATTCTATACCCGTGAGATCCCATCTAGGGGCCTTCTGCATCAACACCATTACCCTTCCGATGAAGCGTGAGTAGCTTACCACAGACCTATGGTTCCATAGCTAGTAGCTAGATTGCTTCTTCTCTCTCTTTGATTCTCAATACCATGTTCTCCTCGATGTTCTTGGAGATCTATACGATGTAATATTCTTTTGCGTTGTGTTTGCCGAGATCCAATTAATTGTGGATTTATGCAGATTATCTATGAATATTATTTGAGTCTTCTCTCTTATATGCATGATTTGATATCTTTGCAAGTCTCTTCGAACTATCGGTTTAGATTGGTTTTTCTTGCAATGGGAGAAGTGCTTAGCTTTGGGATCAATCTTGTAGTGTCCTTTCCCAACGACAGTAGGGGAAGCAACGCATGTATTGTATTGTTGCCATCGAGGATAAAAAGATAGGGTTTTCATCATATTTCTTGAGTTAATTCCTCTACATCATGTCATCTTACTTAATGTGTTACTCTGTTCTTATTGAACTTAATACTCTAGATGCAGGAAGGAGTCGGTCGATGTGTGGAGTAATAGTAGTAGATCCAGAATTGTTTCAGTCTACTTGACACAGACGTGATGCCTATGTTCATGATCATTGCCTTAGATATCGTCATAATTATGCGCTCTTCTATCAATTGCTCGACAGTAATTTGTTCACCCACCGTATTATTTGCTATCTTGAGAGATGCCAATACTGAGACCTATGGCCCCCGGGTCTCTTTTCCATCATATTAAGTTCTATTTTCCATCATACTAGTTTCTGATCTACTATTTTGCAATATTTTACTTTCCGATCTATAAACTAAAAATACCTAAAATATTTACTTTACCATTTATCTATCTCTATCAGATCTCACTTTTGCAAGTAACCGTGAAGGGATTGACAACCCCTTTATCGCGTTGGGTGGAAGTTGTTGATTGTTTGTGCAGGTATTCGGTGACTTGTGCATTGTCTTCTACTGGATTGATACCTTGGTTCTCAAACTGAGGGAAATACTTACTCTACTTTGCTGCATCACCCTTTCCTCTTCAAGGGAAAAACCAATGCAAGCTCAAGAGGTAGCATGTGATGGGGCTGGTTCTTGGGCAAGTACAACCGTGGTTCTATCTGCATTGACTGGTAGCACTATCTTTTCTGAAGACTGTGTTGTTACTCCCTTAGATACTGCCATCACCCTCTCCAATTCAAATGGTTGATAAGCAAGAAAAATAATTGAATGTATAGATATTGTATGATAGACAAGTGCACTTGATAGTGGGGAATAAAAGAGGGCATGAAATAATTAACATTTATGTGGTCTAACCAAATAGGATAGCATGACACAATTTCACATATATGATGGCTAACTAAACAGGATATCATGACACAATTTCACATATATGACAGCTAACTAAATAGGATGGAAAGACATAGTTCAAAATATGATGACTATGTAAATAGGATGACATGATATAACTATATAATGTGTTTATTAAATAGGTTGGCATGCCATAGTTCACATACATGCCGCCTATGAAAACATGATAGCATGATATAATTCATGGATGGAATGACATAATTCAAAATATGGTGACTGTAAACACTAAACATGATGAGATGATATAACTATATGATGTCTTTATTAATGGGTTGGCATGCCATAATTCGAATAGATGTTGTCTATGTAAATATGATGGCATGATATAATTCAAATATATGATTTATATACTAAGCAAGTAAGCAGATGGCAATCGCATATATGATGTAAAAACTAAGCAATGCAAGACAATATATGCATGATATGAGTAATATAACCATTCAAGTTTGAGCATAGACCTCAGGGGGGAAATAGGACTAGTCATCTGTCTCTGAATCCTCCTTTGAGGCGCTCCTGCTTCAGCAGGTAGCATTGTCTGCTCTAAAGACCTTGTTTTCACTCCAGATACTTCCATCACCGCTTCAGATGGCTGATGCACAGGAAGAGTAGTTGTATATACAAACATTGTCAACAAATGGAATACGTAATACAAAAAAAGGACAACATGATATAATTCACATATATGATGATTGGCTAAACAACATGGCATTACGTAATTCACATATATAATGCCTTACAACAAGATATCATTGCATAATTCACATATATAATGTCTTGCAACAAGATGGCATTGCATAATTCACAAATATGGTAATTAGAAACTAAACAGGTGGCCTTCTGATTGCGGCTTGAACTACGTCGGTATTTCCCCAAAGTGGAAGGGATGATGCAGCACATCAACGGTAGGTACTTCCTTCAGTGATGAGACCAAGGTTATCAAACCAGTAGGAGAACCAAGCAACACTGAGTAAACAGTACCTGCACACAAAGAACAAATACTTGCAACCCAACATGTTAAAGGGGTTGTCAATCCCTTTCGAGTAACGGTGCCGGAAATTGTCAAGTTGACGAGATAAATTGTAGTAGATTGATAGATGCAAATAAAATTCAGCGAGGTATTTTTGGGTTTTTGATAATATAGACCTGAAATAGAAGTTGCAAATAAATAAAAAGGCAAATAGCAAAATAGATCTGAAAGTATATGATGAGAAAATAGAACCGGGGGCCGTAGATTTCACTAGTGGCTTCTCTCGAGAAAAATAGCATACGGTGGGTAAACAAATTACTGTTGGGCAATTGATATGACTTCAAATAATTATGACGATATCCAGGCAATGATCATTATATAGGCATCACGTCCAAGATTAGTAGACCAACTCCTGCCTACATCTACTACTATTACTCCACACATAAACCGCTATCCAGCATGCATCTAGTGTAGTAAGTTCATGGAGAAATGAAGTAATGCAATAAGAACGATGACATGATGTAGACAAGATCTATTCATGTAGGAATAGACCCCATCTTGTTATCATCAATAGCAATGATACATATGTGTCATTTCCCCTTTTGTCACTGGGATTGAGCACTGTAAGATCGAACCCATCACAAAGCACCTCTTCCCATGGCAAGAAAAATTGATCGAGTCGGCCTAACTAAACCAAAGATTCGAAGAAGAAATATGAGGCTATAAGTAATCGTGCATATAAGAGATCAGAAGGCTCAAATAACTTTCATGGATAAAAACATAGATCTGATCATAAACTCAAAGTTCATCGGATCCCGACAAACACACCGCAAAAAGAGTTACAACAAATAGATCTCCAAGAGACCATTGTATTGAGAATCTAAAGAGAGAGAGGAAGCCATCTAGCTACTAACTACGGACCCATAGGTCTACAATGAACTACTCACGCACTATCGGAGAGGACCAATGAGGATGATGAACCCCTCCATGATGGTGTCTTGTTTGGATCTGTTGTTTGTGGAACTTGTAGTGCTTGGAATTCTTTTTGTCGCCTCCCCTAGGGTTTCTGGAACATTGGGGTATTTATAGAGCAAAGAGGCGGTGCGGGAGGCGTCCGAGGTGGGCAGAACCCACCAGGGCACGCCTAGGCCCCCAGACGCGCCCAGATGGGTTGTGCTCCCCTCGGAGCCCCCCTATGGTACTTCTTTGGCCCAACAGATGTCTTCTTGTCTAGAAAAAATGCCAAAAAGTTTCGCTGCGTTTGGACTCCGTTTGGTAAAGATTTTCTGTGAAGTAAAAAACAAGCAAAAAACAGCAACTGGCACTGGGCACTATGTCAATAGGTTAGTCCCAAAAATGATATGAACTTGCTATAAAACGATTTCAAAACATCCAAGAATGATAATATAACAGCATGGAACAATCAAAAATTAGAGATACGTTGGAGACGTATCAGCATCCCCAAGCTTAATTCTTGCTCGTCCTCGAGTAGGTAAATGATAAAAACAGAATTTTTGATGTGGAATGTTGCCTAACATGTTCATCACATATTCTTTTCTTTGTAGCATGGACATTTGTACTTTTATATGATTCAAAGCAATAGTCTTGTTTTGACATGAAGATTTCAATACTCAAGCATAACAACAAGCAACCATGTCTTCTCAAAATATCAATGCTAAAGCAAGTTATCCTTAGCCCATTATGCTCAATCATTGATCCATTCATGAAACACACTCGCATATTAGCTACACCCAATGCTCAAGTACGATCATAGTGCCCCTTAGTTGGTGCTTTATAAGAGAAGATGGCGACTCAAATAAAATAAAATTGCATAAAGTAAATAGAAAGGCCCTTCGCAGAGGGAAGTAGGGATTTGTAGAGGTGCCAGACCTCAAAGCGAAAAAGATAGAGATAAAACATTTTGGGTGGCATGCCTTTCCTGTCAACGAAAACGACCGAGTAGTTCCCAATACTTTCCATGCTAGATATATCATAGGTGGTTCCCAAGCAGAAAATAAAGTTTATTCCTTTTCCACCCTACTTTCACATTCCACGGCTAACCGAATCCATGGGCGCCGTCCATACCATCACTTTCCAAGGAATTTATTATTTGACAATTAATTCATTTTTCATTTCGGGAGTCGGAATCCCTAATAACTTTGTCGTACTCTCGTCCAATGACAAGTGAATAAACACTCATCTTGAGAATACACATCTAGCATGCAAAAATATCAGCCACCCCCTACTGTTTCATGAGCGGTACGAGCACACAAAAAGGAAATTTATTTTGAAATTAGAGATGGCACATACAAATTTGCTTAGAGTGGCATGGAAATACCGCATATAGGTAGGTATCATGCACTCATATGGCAAAATTGGGTTTAAGGATTTTGGATGCAGCAGCAGAGCGAGCAGCAAGAAGCAATAAAGAGCGATGAGCAGCGGGAGGAGCGAGAGCGATGAGCAGTAGCACTAGTAGTACGTACTGTATGGAGGGACAAGGCAACAAGAATGTATGTTTTGCGTGATAGTCTCTTTTACAGGACGTGCTAGACCTAGTAGACCTCATTATTGCAATGGGAGTATCATAGATGTCACGACTGAGAGTGGTGGGCAGTGGGAATAATATTCGAAGCTTCTTAGTCTTAAACCCCATGAAGAAGTCCCATGAAAAGGAATATCCATCCTCTACACGTGCTCCTATATAAAATGAGTAAATGACACAAAAAGAGAAAGAGACAAAGTAAAAAAATCACCAACCTTAGAGCCAGCCCTACTGTGTCAGTGAATGATATTTCTACCTCGTGATTGACATGGCTATCTTATTAACCATGCTACAGAGGTAGCAGCAGATTTTTGTTTATTTGCGGAGGTAGCAGCAGATGGATATTCAACGAGGAGTGAAATGATGGCTGCTTCATTGGTTAAACATAGAGAAAGGTGGGCCTCACGATTTGACGGCTCATTAATCATTATTTCTGCCTATACTCTTTGCCCATATAATAATCGCGTGGTAGAGTAGTTGGCTATACTTTTAATAACCATGCTCGAAGAGAAGAGGTGCACGCACCCACGCATGTACTAGTAGCACTCTTTGCGTCTTCCCCAACGACACACGTGACACGGTGGAGCTCATTTCTGTATGATGATGCGGACCACGTGATAATTTGACGCATCTAGTAGTAGTTACTCACTTAATGCAGGGTCGGGAACCACGCATTAATGGTGCCGCGTTATTTAGAAATAAAGTTTTTTTATTCAGTGGCACGTACGCAGTATAAATATGTTCATATGGAGAGAAAAAGAAACCCCTCCACTATATACATAGCCAGGAGCCTACACGGTTGCTTGTTGGGGTTTCTCTCTTCACACTCTCTCGCACAAAATGACTGTGGCCACATCTCTAACATCCAGGCGGATCACGTTCGCTGGGAGAAGGGATGGAAGCTTTGTGTAAATGCGGTCGCCATCGCGGACGGCGAAAACCCACTGTCGGCGTGTCCCAATCAGGGGTCCCCGCCATTCTCTCTCACAAAGCCGGTACGGTTGCCTTCGCTCCTTGCTCACTGCCGCGACGTGGGAAGTTGCCACCTCCTGCCGCCCTCCTCTAAGCTAGCTACATCCCGACATCCCTCAGGTACAACTTCCTTTACAGCCGGCTTGCACCACTGGCCCAGCTGCCCACATCACTCCATGTGGATACTTCTCTACTTCACCCCACACATACCTCTACTGGCTTCTACTGTATTTGTGATGAGTTTATGTCTCATAAAAACTAGTCCCATTAGTCTTATTCTAATCACACTTCAATTTATTTGCCATAGGGATGCTTAGCTCGATTTTAGTGAAACTGCACAAAATGATCCGATGGTCAAAGGGTTGCAAACTTCATTCCTTCGGAAGGTTCAACCTCACTAGCAAATTAAGCCTGGTTAGGGTTTAGGGTTCAAGGCATAGGCACTGCATGGATCATTTTTTCTTTAGTTGTCTCTGTTCCAAAATAAGTGTCAACTTTAGTACAACTTTGTACTAAAGTTGTCAAAGTTGTCATAAAGTTGAGACACTTATTTTGGAAAGGAGGGCCTATTGGCTATGATCCGTGAATCATTGACATTCAATAGCATGCATGTTAGTCTGTAGTCTCCTTTGTATTTGATTTAATGTTGCAACGGGGAAACCTTGGATGCAACATACATGAAACAGAAGCTAAAAGCTTCATAACATTGTATATTTTTCGCTGCTTTCGTGTTTTTGCTGAGCTCCCGTGTTTTCGCTGATTTTGCACTCCTCCACTATAAGAGTGGAGAAAATTGTAAAGAGTGGAGACGCTCTACCTCCTTTCGCCGAAACATGGGACATCCAGCGCACGTGTCATGCACCAAAGTAAAGTGTACAGTACAAGCGAGACTCATCACCGCCGTACCACCTTAGTAATAATGACCAATGGGTCGTCAAATCACATAGACCCGGCAGTAAGTTGGACGGACGAAGCAACCATCACCCTTTGTTGAATCCCCTTCTCCCCTCAATGCATGCGCCAGTGAGAGCTCGCGTCTGCTCTGCCCGGGCATGAATGCGGCACCGATTCTCTGGAGCAGCATTGACCGTTTTGGGCGAGAAGCGCACGCCGGCGATGGAGGGGCCTTGGGAGGGCCAGGGTGGTCAGGAGCGGGCGTGGTAGCTGTCCCAACCGGACGCCCGAAAAAGAGAGGATGCACTGACTCTCACAGCTTCGTAGTTACTCCCTCCATTCCAGAATGTAGTGTGCCCACGCTTTCTGAGATTCAAGTTTGACTGTAAATTTAACCAACAAGACCGACTGCGGCGAGAGAAAAAATTATACCAGTGAATTCGTATTTTCGGAGGATCGTGCAGCCCACCTTTCCGATATATTGACTGTGTGTGGTTTAGTTGTTGTTCACTTCGGAGGGTCATGTACCACACGTGAACGATAGTAAGCGCGACTGGGAGGCGTGCAACATTAATTGCGAGTTGATTCCTTCTAGCGTTAAATTTTCTTCACGTATTAGCATTGCCCTGGTATTTTTCTTCACTATGTTAAAGAAAGATTTTTATTTCATGCACAATTTAAAACTATTTTTATGAAGAGAATAAGAAAACCACTCCAACTATATACGCTACAGCCTCGGCGCTTGTTTTCTAGGGTTTGCTCTCTTCACACTCTCTCTCCACTATATATATACACGCTGGAGCCTCAGCGCTTGTAGTTGCTCTCTTCAAACTCTCTCACCTTCTCCAGATCTAATCAAGACTGCGTTGGCCTCTCTCTCTCTCTCCCCTCACTGCTGGTCAAAGAGCCGATAGGATCCCGTTCATCGGGGAAGGGAAAAAGGCTTAAGGTTGTCGCTGCCGACGAGGGAGGGAATCCACTACCGTTGCAGCTGTTCTCTTTCACCCAGCAGTGGCACGGGATGGCCTCAAACCCCTTCTTCCTTGTTGTCGTACATAGTGTGGGCGGATCAGCCTCCGGCCTCCCACTGAGCCACACCCTGAGAACCTTAAGGTATAATTTACTTAATCCACATGCATTGCTCTAGCTGCATGTGGATTTTTTCCGCTTTTGCACTCGAATCTAGGTGTTGGATCAAACAGGAAAGTAGTGGGGAAAGTTGTATAGCATGAATCTAGGACGTGGTTCAAAGAGGAAAGGAAGGGGGAAGTAGTATAGACTGGCTATCTAGCAGCTATGTTGGCCGAAAAGGGAAAACAATGACAAACACAGTACGCACATCTGTAACAAACCGATCTTTTTGTGGGTGGGGGACAAGGCTGTAGAGTTTGAGCAGGACTTGATTTGCTGCCATCACATAGGGAAAGGTGTCTAAAGATAACAAAACTAGGACAAACACAAATATGCACATTGGTTGTTTGTTCTTTGTTGCAATAGACTATGCATCACCCCTTTATACATCGGTAGATGCACGTGGTGCTAGTGCGTCCACTGTCCCGTAACTCTTTAGTTGTTGTTAATCTAATAATGTCGTTAGAAAATTGAAGCAATTCCATAGTTAAAACCAAATTACATGCTTAACGAATTTATTGTTAATATAATATATCTGTTAATATGAACCAATGCCACTATTTGAGATATGCTACTGTCTTGCTTCCTTTCCCATTTAGATAAGTAAGATGCTTCTTTTTGTGGGCTTCTGTGTCATCCACCATTATTGACCAGTAATTGTTTCCTTTGCACCTCCGTGTAAACAGGGTTATCTACTTCACCTCGTTGCTATTGCGACCTTTTGTTGCACTGCACAAAACACTTTTGCTTTAAGAGTGTTTTGTGCAGTTTAACCTAAATGTCACACTGACAATGTTGCTTGATTGCTTGATCTTAGTGGAACTACACAAGAGGAGATCTGACTTCCTATCTGTGTTGGCAAATTTGTTTCAGATCTTCTTCTGAGTTGTTTGAATTCCGTGTCATGAGAGGTTAGTAATGGCCTTCTTCCACATGATTCTGAAGTGTGATTTCATATGTTGTGATACTTATACGGTAATGTTGCTTGATTTTAGCGAACTGCACAAAAGGAGACTAGACTTCCAATCTGTATGTGCACCGTGATATCCCATTGAGGTAAGATAATGATATTTCACAACTGTTGGCCTGTATTTTGCTACTGTCATCAGAAAAGTAATGTTGTTGTTTAGTGTTATACTTGTGCTCCCTAATTGACATGCCAAATCTTACATTGAAGATGAAGCTTGTTTGTTATTGAACCAAGTGATGAAGGGGGAGAACAAAAATCAACTCCCAGTGTTGTAATGAAGCACTGGAACTGTTATAACACAAGTAATGTTATAGTTTTGCATCTTAATTTATTGCTATGGCTGGAATGAGCAATTGTTTTGCCACTATGATTTGATGCCACTCTTAATGTATTATGTAATTATCTCTACTTGTGCAAACATGGATCATGTTTGAAGATAACATATATTTTAGTGGAACTACACAAGAAGATGTTGGAAACATTAAACTAATCGAGGAGTTTATAGTAAGCATGGCAACCACAATACATAATAACGGATGGTTCCGGAGAAGTGCTTCATCTGCATGCTCTACACAAAAGCCTCCTGACAAAGGTTGGTACCGGCCCACGGATTTCATCCATATGATTGAGATTTGTCATCTCTATTGGTGTTGTGCTACTATTTAGCTACTGTCATGAGAAAGTGGTATTGTTTCGCATGTTAATCTAGGGCTGCTAATAAATTGATGCACCGGTTTGCCACCGTTATAGCCACTGATAAAATTAAGTAATAATACAGTTCAAGTTGAGCTATTGTGTTTGGTATCATATCATTTCCTACGAGGACAATGAGGATGCATCTCTTTGTGCCTATACATTTCATCAGTTGCTCCCTTTGTTAATGTAATGGTTGTTTTAAATATTTCCTTTCCTTTTTTTTGAGCAAACATGGATGCTAGCATTTAGTGGTTCTCTTGTTTTTGCACAACAGGATCCTCCTCCTCTGAAGAAGAATATGAAGTACGTGAAGTGCCTAGTTCCGATTATGCCAGGATGAAGAAGGCCAGTCTATCTTCCCATCAAAAGGAGCAGTTGAAGGATGGTTACATTACTCCCCACAAGACCAAACTAACTTTAGCTCAGAGGACTCACAGATTTCCATCTTTCTCTGTGATGGGCAAGTACAATGTTGTTCTAGGATTCTTTCTGGTGAGTTACATTTTTTAAAATGTGTGCTCTGCATGGACCATGTAGGTGCCTGTGTAAACTGTAAATTTGTAATACAGTTTGCTTTACTAATCACTTTTTTGTATTTATGCAAACAGGGGTGCTCAGCTTGATTTCAATGGGAACTGCACAAAATGTTCTAATGGTTCGTGCACATTATACTTCATCATGCACAATACATCGAATATTCCTGAATCATTCATTTCCATCTCCAGCCACAAGATTAGCTACAAGAAAGGAGGTGTCAGTATGTTCAAGGTGTTGCAACATATAAAGGCGAAATCATAAAAGCTACGTGCGAATTTGGTTGATTTTGGTGGAACTGCACAAAAAGAACAACTGGTTTATTTAGCACGAGGTGCCATGTCAATGTCCGAACTGATCACAAACCCCGCCCATTCCACAATCATAGGCATTTGATATTTTGGAATGGGAAAACCTTGTCAAAGTTTCCTCATTGATGTACACAAAAAGACACCATTTTGATATTTTGGAATGGGATAACCTTGTCAAATTTTGCTCATTAATGTTAGCAAGAAGTCATGCATTTGATATTTTCAAATGGTACGCCCTTTGCTGTCAGCAACATCAGTTGATTTTTATTTATTCTTTAGTTGTGAAGTAAATACTGGCTCTGGCATGTGAATTGCTGAGATGCATAATCATTGATTGTTTTGAATGTTCTCTATGAATTGCCAGGCCTGTGAGTTTGATTGCAATGTACAGGCACGCTAAAAAGCTGCTCAAACTTTTTGTACTCCCTTTGTTCCTTTTTACTTCGCATATTAGATTTCTTTCAAGTCAAAGTTTGCAAAGTTTGACCAAATATATATATTACAAAATGTCAACATCTACAATACCAAATATACTATATACTATGAAAGTATATTTCATAATGAATCTAAAAATGTTAACTTTACATTGTGAATGTTGATATTTTTTCTATAAGATTGGTCAAAGTAGAGATACTTTGACTTCAGACAAAACTTATATGCAGACTAAAAAGGACCGGAGGGAGTACGTGTCAAACTGTTGCAAACAAGGTGATCACTGTGCGTCCTGGGAATAATGCTAGTACGTATTGTTTTACACGTTCATCCAATGCCAGTGATACAAGAATTCAAACTAATCGAACTAAATTTGTTCATACACGGCCGGATTTCATATAAACATGCCGGATTTCATTACATTTCATACATTCTTCAACTAAAAAGGGGTGCGTGGAGGTATAATTAATTAACATAATCTATGATCTCCGGCGCCCATTTCCCGGGTCCAGCTGAGCCGAACAGAAGCTTCTTCTCTAGCACAGCTCTCCGACTCCACGTTGCCTCCAAGAAGCTAATCTGCCTCGTTGTTGGCAGGGCAGGGCCTCGGCGGAGCAGGACCTCGCCGAAGCCGGTGAAGTCCTCCGCCTCGGTGCCGGTGGGGCAGGGCCTCGGCGGAGCCGGCGAGGTCCTCTGCCTCATTGTTGGCGGGGCGGGGCCTCGGCGGAGCAGGGCCTCGCCGAAGCCGGCGAAGTCCTCTGCCTTGGTTCCGGCAGGGTGGGGCCTCGACGGACCTGGCATTGTCCTCCGCCTCGCCGCCGGTCTCGCCAAACAGCACCTCGCCCGCTTCATCGCCTCTTTGTAGGCGGCCGCAACCTCCGCCACCCGCATGTGGTACCGCCAGCACGTGAGGCGGCTCTCGCATGCAGAGTGGTACGACTCGAGCAGTGCCTCCTGCTCTGCCCGCTCCATGGTGATCTGCTCCTCCGCCTGCAGGTGCTCCTGGAGGACATGGTGGTTGTAGGCGGCGTCGGCCTGCGCCTCCGAAACTGCTCCTCATGCTTCTGCCTCACCATGTCCATGTATTGGGCACGGACTCACTGATGGTCATGGTGCAATGCACCGACGAGGATGGCGCGGAGGAGGGGGTTGGCGCCGGATCGTCGACTACCACGTTCTCCATTGGGACGTCGTCGTCCTCTGGCTGCATGCCGGCTAGTCAGTCGGCCGCAATGGCTGCCATCTCCTTCTGGTCTGTTGTCTGCTCATCCCAAAGAGCGCTGGAACACGAGGAAGCCATGGTGGGAGTGGTGTGGACAGGAGAAAGGGAACGGAGGCGGATGACTGCGGCTATGGCCAGCGCAGCAGTTTATATCGCAATGGTGGGCGGCAAAGGGACAGACGGGTGGCGCGGGAGTAGCTGCCTTAGCAACCGTGTAATATTAATGTGGGCGGCAGACGGGCGGATGGACGGCACTTGTGTCGTTTGAACGCGGAGCAATCGCCTACACCGGGAAGCGGCGCTGACCGTTAGGTTTAGGCCTGATATTAATTTTTTTCAAGCTGAAAATGGCTAGCCCAGCTATACTTTTTTTAAGGAACACCCAGCCCAGGTCAACTTGTTATTCTCCGCCCCGCTGGGCTGCAAATCTTTCCTAGGAGGGATGCATTAGGCTTAACAAGAAAATGGGCTTTAAGAAATAATAAATGGGATGTAAGTATAAAAACTGGGTTGTAACTATAAAAAAATGCACCAAACACGTAATTAGTTAAAAATATTATTATTGGATTTTGAACATTTTAATTTCATTACTTGTTGCGCGCGCAATCTTTCGTTGAATTTTTATGTAATACAAATTTATTTTGAAATTATATTTAAGCTAATTAGAAATTTCGGTATAAAAATATTTCGGATCCCATCAAAATGTGGGAAATTTTATTGAATGCTGTTTTGAGCGGTTGGTTGAAATTATTACTCGTTGTCCTAGCTATAAAATGGGCTGTAATTTAACAAACTGTAAATGGGTTGTAGTAAATTCCATTAGAATTCAAAAATGGGTTGTACATTCTTACAAATCGCAAGTGGGCTATATGTTCTCTTCCACACACTTGTGGGCCTACTAAGTTGACGCGTACGCAATGCTTTGTCAACTTATAGTCAACACACGGTTTTAGCAGCAATTGTCGTTGGATGTCCATCCAACAGATGTCGTGCTTCTTCTTCAATCTTGGATATTCTTTCTTCAGCCGCCCAAACCACCGCCGGCGGTACCGCCTACTACCGCCTCCTGTGGTCGGCTGTGCTGCTGCGCGGGACTCACCGGCCCACCCTAGTCCCATCGTTGTCCCAACCATTCCTCTACTCACCAACACCTCCTGTTATTCTCCGGCAACCTCACACCGTAGCCCAACCAGTGAACCCTCATACTCCCCTCCGCGTGGCCATCCACCTGCTTCGTCTTCCCTAGATCTGCATCGTTCCCTTCCTAGGCCTCGTCGTCGTCCATCGCCTGGGTGTTGTCCGTGCAGCATGGTCGATGTGGTCAACAAATAACAGCCATCGAAAGAGGACCCTACGCGGTGAGGCTGACAGATGGACCCACCAGCTACATCTTCACACGCAAGGAAGTGCGTCCATATTACGGGCAACAAAAATGATTCTTCCCCCAGAAAGGTGGGAGCCACCAGCTATATCTTCGCACGTAAGGAAGTGTGTCCTTGTCCTCCCTGACAGCTGGGACCCACTCGGTCGAAGCGTACATAGCATTTTCTTTCTGGTCGCGAACGTGTATGTCCATACTGGTCGATCGATCTCTCTGCAACGATGAACCATGGCCGAGCAAGCAGCAACACGTGTAGTAGTAGAGCCCCCAACGCAGTCCCTTCTAAACCGTGTATACGTACATATAGCCACATGCCAAAAAATACGGCCACATACGTACATATGGGCGGGGTCTTGAACGCCTACTCACGCATACGTACGGTCAGGGCTCGAGTACATGGAGAGGCAATGGACGGCAGCAACGGCGTCCTGTTCATCGGAAGCCAACCGGCTGGGTCGAAACAGAGAAACTACGTCGTGTTCATTGGGAGGCAACGGAATGCGTCGTGTTCATCGGGAGCCGACCGGCTTGGACGGAACAGCCGAAATGGGGTCTGGCGTACCACAGTACAGAGGAAACGGCCTTCTGTTCGACTGGCTATGGTCAAAACGGCATCCTGTTGATTGGGAGGGGTGCGGCATACCGCAAAACGGAG
Source organism: Aegilops speltoides (assembly GCA_021437245.1). Taxonomy (NCBI): domain Eukaryota; kingdom Viridiplantae; phylum Streptophyta; class Magnoliopsida; order Poales; family Poaceae; genus Aegilops; species Aegilops speltoides. The sequence continues at coordinate 315,253,876 of CM038144.1, read as the reverse complement.
GAAACGGACTTGTGTTGGAGCGCCTACGGTCGAATGGGGTTCTATTCATTGGGAGCGGTGTGGCATACCGCAAAACGGGACTCCACGAGCTACTGTTCATCTACCGTCGACTTCCTCCAGCCTCCACCTACTACTGTTCATCCACCATCGACTTCCTCCTTCCTCCACCAGCTACTGTTCATCCACGGGGTCCTGTTCATCTAGCCTCCACCGGCTACTGTTCAACAAGCCCTCCACTGGGTCATGTTCATCCATCCTCCACCGGCTCCTGTTCAACCATCCCTCTATGGGGTCCTATTCAACCAGCCCTCCATGGGGTCCCTTCACCGGCTACTGTTCATCCACCCCCACCTCCTCGATCGGGGTCCTGTTCATCCAGCGACAACGGCCTCTACTACCATGGGATCCTATTCATCCAACCTCCACCAGAAATTGTTCATCCAACACCCACCGGGAACTGTTCATCAAGAAGCAGCTTGGATTGGCTTTAGTTAGCAGCAGTAGCGAAGGAATTACTCGGGTTCAGTTAACATCCTAGGGATTGATCAGGGTTCAGTAACGTAGCTACTGCAATCGCTCAGGTTCAGTTAGAGCCCAATGCCTCACACCCATGCGCGTACGTGTACGAGAGAAAGGCGCAATCCCTCTATGCATCGCTCGGCAATAACCAACCACCGTAACCAAGAACTCCCCGAAATTTTCCTTGCCCTCGCTTCTACCACGATTTTTTCTGTCATGGACGGCCCAAAGAATGTCATGTAGGTGTGTCTCTGGCCCGCCCAGGATGAAAATCCCATTTTCTATCATGATTTTTTGTCATAGAAGTAGGAGCCCACCACATCTATGATGATACCGGGTTTTGTCACAGTTATCGTCATAGAAGTGTCATAAGCATGACAGAAAAAATTCCGTTCGGGCCAAAATGTCACGGATGTGTCTTTTTTTGTAGTGGTTATTAGATACCTTGTTCACACCCCGAAGCTAGGTCTATGGTACCCCAAGGATGCCAAGTTTGACCTCATTGGGTACACGGATGCGGATTAGGCCGAAGACAAAGGGGGACGGAAGTCTACCTCCGATGCATGTTAGTTTCTTGGATGCTCCTTGGTAAGTTGCTCCTCTAAGAAGCATACTTGTGCCTCCCTCTCCACAGCCGAAGCTGAAATACATTGCAACCGCAAGCTGTGCAACTCAATTACTATGGATGAGGCAAACTTTGAAGGATTATGGTATCACTTATAGACATGTGCCTCTTCTATGCGACAATGAAAGTGTCATCAAGATTGCTGAGAACCCTATTGATCACACTCGCACCAAGCACATTGATATTAGGTATCACTTCTTGAGAGACCATGTGCAAAAAGGTGACATTGATATTGCTCATGTTAGCACAGATACGCAACTTGCCGACATTTTCACCAAACCATTGGATGAAGCAAGGTTTTGTCAGCTTAGACATGAACTTGGTATCTTGGAGCTTGATAACATTATGTGAAATCTTGTACCCATGCATACATTTACTTCATGTATGCCTAGATGTAGGCATATATTTAGGGGGAGAAATTAAGTTCATGAATCTTCGTCTCTCCATATAATGCACAAATAAAACAAACACTCTCAAAGTACTATGTCACCTCTTATGTGACCATGGTACTTTAAATGATGGAGTAGTAACCTTGGGTCCAAAGTTCAAATCTTTGTGATGTCAAGTTATGTATACTCACACATGGTGGCTTAGACCACCGCCCTTCCTAGGCTGAGATGTTGCGACTTTGTGTTGTGTCATGGGCATTGTCTTGGTTACACACACACGATATATATATATATATATATATATATATATATATATATATATATATATATATATATATATTCCCTCCTAGGATATAACATTTTCATCACCACCTTAGTGGATCTGGCCTCTCCCCTCATCTCTCACAATATCTATACCATTCAAACAGTCGGTTTTGTTCTTAGCCGGATCATCCAGATGGTCATCCGGATGTCCGGACTACCACGAACCTTCTGTCAGTTTACACCTAGATATCTGGGTCCTCCTCCGGTCATCCGGACCGGTCTAGATCATCCGGGACTTCTTCCGGTTGTCCAGATGGGTCCACTCCTAAAACAAAACAGTGTGCTGTGGAGGGCATAGGGTTACTCCTCTGTTTCCTCCCCACAACCCCGTTCTACTTGCCTGCTCCGCCGATGGCTTTTCGGAGCTGCCCCCGCCAATCCGGCTGGCCGAACGGCCAGATCTTGCGCCCTTACGCCCTCCTCTGCCTAATCTACTCCCCCCTCGCGTGGCTCCTCTCGGGGTCTACTCTCTCGTCTCCGATTTTTCCTTTCTGATCCCGGGGATCACCATGGTGGTCGGGCGTGGTGGAGGTGGTCGGAACTTCAAGAAGACGTCCATGGGCCCCTCTCATGGTACTACATTTGTGCCCCTCCTCCATTTTTTTCGCTTCTCTATAGTTATCTTGTCCATCTAGGTTTACATGTTCATCTTGTTGGCTCTCTCCTCTGCATGTACACAGACGCGCATCGTCAGGCCTCCACGGATTCCAAGGAGTCTGCTCATCTTCTCAAGAAGGCGTCGGGTCGTGCTCGTCCATCCTATGCGGGGCAGGACGACCTTGACTATGAGGCCGACCTCCATGAGGAAGAACTTGTGCATGTTCACTCCACGGCAAAATCAAAGAAGAAGAAAGCGGCCACTGCATCAAGCTCTCAGCCTGCCACAACTACTAGCCTTGTTCTATCCATGGCCAACCCAACCAACCGTGGTCATCGTTTTGTCGACTATCAGCCCATGGAGCCCACAGAGCATGCTGCCTTAAGAAGGGATGTCAATCAATTTGCTGCTCCTGCAAATGCCACTGATCCTCGTTTTCACACTTTGGTTTAGTAAGACATCTATTAGTCCGTGATTGCACACCTCGGTTTCTCTCCTCAACGTCATGTGAACTTGGCATACATTGATGCTAATCCTACCAAGTTCGATGGTGTTTTGGAGAAGATTGATGGCATGGGGCTTCATCATGCTATGACTCTCCATTGTGACTGGAATGGGGCTGCCATTCGGCAATTCTATGCCACTTGTTTCTTTCATCCGGATCGCTCCATCACTTGGATGACTCACCATTCTCTATCTACTGTCACCTTCGAGGAGTTTGCTGCTGCCTTGGGCATGCCTGGACCTGAGGCTAATGTGTATAGGTTCCATGAGGTGAATCCCAAGTTTGAAGCCATACCCATTGGTGCATATGGTTGCCTTGCCATGCCCGCCTCTTAGCTGACCACAGAGTAGATAGGGAAGGAGCTCAATGATATCTCTATCTTTCGTCCCAAATACCGATGGCTTTTCCAGTGTATTCTTAACTCCATTGCTCCCAAGAAAGGGGATCGTGGAATGGTTCGGGCCTACAACATTGACTTGATGTACTGTTCTCGGAAGGCTCCCGCCCGTCCCATTGACATGGTTGATTTCCTGTGGCACGAGATACACATGGCTTGTTGTCATAAGCTTCATACCCTTCCCCATGCTCCCTTCATTCGGACAGTCATTGACTCAGTCTATCCATGTCCCATCACCAAGACGTCCACTCACTCCATGTGGACTCCGCGCGATGACTCTTCCAACGTATCTACTTTTCCTAACGCTTTTCCTCTTGTTTTGGACTCTAATTTGCATGATTTGAATGAAACTAACCCCGGACTGACGCTGTTTTCAGCAGAACTACCATGGTGTTGTTTTTTGTGCAGAAATAAAAGTTCTCAGAATGGAACGAAACTTCGAGGTTTTTTATATCAAATAAGAGAATTTCGGAGCAGGGAGGGACTGAGGGGGCACTGGTGGGCACAACCCACTGTGGCACGCCGCCCCAGCGCGCCTGTGGGTCTTGCCCACTGGTGGCCCTGCTGATCGTCAAACCGACACTATAAAATCCCATATTACCAAAAAAAATCAGGGAGAAAGAATTATTGCATTTCACGAGACGGAGCCGCCGCCGTCTCATGTTCTTCATCGGGAGGCCACATCCGGAGTCTGTTTGGGGCTCCGGAGAGGGGGATCTTCGATCTTCATCATCACCAACACATCTCCATCGCCAATTCCATGATGCTCCCCACCGGGAGTGAGTAATTCCTTCATAGGCTCACTGGTCGATGAGGAGTTGGATGAGATTCATCATGTAATCGAGTTAGTTTTGTTAGGGCTTGATCCCTAATATCCACTATGTTTTGAGATTGATGTTGCTATGACTTTGCCATGCTTAATGCTTGTCACTTTGCGCCCGGGTGCCATGATTTCATATCTGAACCGTTTATGTTATCACCATTATATCCATGTTCTAGATCCGATCTTGCAAGTTATAGTCACCTACTACGTGTTACGATTCGGCAACCCCGGAGTGACAATAGTCGGGACCACTCCCGGTGATGACCATAGTTTGAGGAGTTCATGTATTCACCGTGTGTTAATGCTTTGTTCCGGTTCTCTACTAAAAGGAGGCCTTAATATCACTTAGTTTCCAATAGGATCCCGCTGCCACGGGAGGGTAGGAAAAAAGATGTCATGCAAGTTCTTTCCATAAGCATGTATGACTATTTACGGAATACTTGCCTACATTATATTTATGAACTGGAGCTAGTGTCATATCGCCCTAGGTTATGACTGTCTCATGATGAATATCATCCAACGAGTCACCGATCCAATGCCTATGAATTTATCTTATATTGTTCTTGCTAAGTTACTACTACTGCTACTGCTATCATTACTGCTACAATATCACTGCTATCACTGTTACTGTGACCATTACTATTAGTGCTATCACCAAAACTATCATACTACTATGCTACTAATCACTTTGCTGCAGATAATTAATCTCCAGGTGTGGTTGAATTGACAAGTCAGCTGTTAATACCTTCAAATATTCTTTGGCTCCCCTTGTGTCGAATCTATAAATCTGGTTTGAATACTCTACCCTCAAAAACTTTTGAGATCCCCTATACTTGTGGGTTATCAAGAACTTTTTCTGGCGCCGTTGCCAGGGAGCATAGCTATATTTGTTGAGTCACCTGGGATTATTATCATATTATCACTATGGAGAATCTGAAGGATGCTAAGACTAAGATTTTCCCTCAAAGACGAGGGGAGGTAAGGAACTGCCATCCAGTTCTGCTTTAGATTCACCTTCTGTTATAAGTAAACTTGCAACTCCACAACATGCTATTAATTCTGACATGTCGCAAGTTATTGGTGATGCTACTTCTGCTATGAATGCTACTCATGATGATGCTAGTACCTTGCTTGATGATGATGTGCCACTAGGTTAATTTATTGATGAACAAATTGCTAGAGTAAGATAATGTGATATTTTTTTAATCTGATGATGAACTTGAAACTGAAAATCTTGAAACACCTACTAGAACTAGTCCTCCAAGATATGAATTGCCAAAGGTACCGGAAGGTTATACTATGAGTGAGGAGGCAACTAGAGATATTCTTGCTTGTAAGGATAGAGATGATCTAGAGAAATTATTATGCAAGTATAAAGAAAGATCTCTGAATGCTAAAATGAAATGTGATCCCGAGTTTGCTACTTCATCTATTGTTATTGCTGATAAGGATTATGAATTCTCTGTCGACCCAGAGTTAATCACTTTGGTTTAATCTGATCCTTTCCATGGTTATGAAACTGAATGTAGTGGCACATCTTACTAAGTTGAATGATATAGCTACCCTTTTTGCTCATGATGAGAATATTCGCTATTACTATACTCTCAAGTTATTTCCATTCTCATTAAAGGGTGATGCTAAAGCTTGGTACAATACTCTTGCTCCTGGTTGTGTGCGTAGTCCCCAGGATATGATTTATTACTTCTTTGAAAAATATATCCATGCTCATAAGAAACAAGCTGCCTTGCAGGAAATATTTAACTTTGTGCAAATTGAAGAAGAGAGTCTCCCACAAGCTTGGGGGAGTCTTCTCCAATTGCTTAATGCTTTGCCTGATCATCCTCTTAAGAAAAATGAAATACTTGATATCTTCTATAATGGACTAACGATGCTTCTAGGGACTTCCTAGATAGTTGTGCTGGTTGTGTTTTCAGGGAATGAACTATTGAGCAAGTTGAAGAATTATTGAATAACATATTGAAAAATCATGATGATTGGACTCCTCCTGAAACACCTATTAAACCCACTCCAAAGAAGAGGGGTATCTTATATCTCAGTCCTGAAGATATGCAAGAGGCAAAGAAATCTATGAAGGAAAAAGGTATTAAGGCCGAGGATGTTAAAATTTTACCACCTATCGAAGAAATACATGGGCTTGAAGCACCACCACCACCTAAGGTGGTAGAGGTAAAATATTTAATGAAATTCAATGATAGTGATGATCCTCATAATAAACATCCTAGTCAATGCATTTATGAGTTTGATAATTACATTAGAAAGCAAGATCACTTCAATGCAAATGTTATGAAACAATTGAAATACAACTCTGATATGATTGCTCGCTTAAGTGACTTGTTATTTAGAATCTCAAATGATGCTAGAGGTGTAGGAAAACATGCCTCTATGGTTCAAACTCAATTAGAACAAGTTGCTAAATCTCAAAGAGAGTTACTTGATGAAATGAACAATAATATAAGTGACTTTGCTGTTAGAGTAGCAACTAGAGGAGGTAAAATGACTCAGGAACCACTTTATCCTGAGGGCCATCCAAAGAGAATTGAACAAGATTCTCAAAGGAACAACACCACTACACTTAGTCCTTCTAAAAAGAAGAAGAAGAAGAAGAAGAAGAAGAAGAAGAAAAATGAGAGGACTTTGCCTGCCTCTATTGAACCTGAAATAGAAAAACCTCCTGATAATGATAATGAAGTTTCTATCTCTGATGCTGAAACTCATTATGGTAATGAACACTTACCTCCTTATAATGAAAAAGATAATGATGAGGTTCATGAAGACACTCAACCTAATGATAAAGAACCAGATAATGATGTTGAGTTGTTGATCTTGATAACCCACAACCTAAGAATAAAACATATGATAAAAGAGACTTTGTTGCTAGAAAACATGGAAAAGAAAGAGAACCATGGGTTCAAAAGCCTATGCCCTTTCCACCTAAGTCAACTAAAAAGAAAGATGATGAAGAATTTGAACGCTTTGCTGAAATGATTAGGACAGTCTTTCTGCGCACTCGCTTGACTGATATCTTGAAAATGCCTCCTTATGCAAAGTATATGAGAGACATTATCACCAATAAGAGAAAAATACCGGAAGCTGAAATCTCCACTATGCTTGCTAATTACACTTTCAAAGATGGAGTACCTAAAAAACTTGGAGATCCGGGAATACCAACTATACCATGCTCCATTAAAAGAAATTATGTGAAAACTGCTTTATGTGATTTTGGAGCTGGTGTTAGTGTTATGCCTTTCTCTTTATATAGAAGACTTGATTTGAATAAACTCACACCTACTGAAATATCTTTGCAAATGACTGATAAATCAACTGCCATACCTATCGGTATTTGTGAGGATGTGCCTGTTGTTGTTGTTGTTACTATTTTGACTGACTTTGTTATACTTGAGATGCCCGAGGATGAAAACATGTCGATTATGCTTGGTAGACCCTTCTTGAATACCGTAGGGGCTGTTATTGATTGCAATAAAATCAAGATCACATTTCATATCAATGGTAATGAGCATACGGTGCACTTTCCGAAGAAACAATTCCAAGTGAATGGTATAAATGTTATTGAAAAATCTCACAATCACTATAGAAAGTTTTCAACTACCTCGACCTACTATTAAAAAGAAATATGAAATGCTTATTGTTGGGGACATTCATATCCCCATTGTGGTAACTTAGCGATTTATGAAAGTTCTTCGGTTTCATGTTAATCGAAAGTGGTTGTTAATAAGACTTGATCAACCTTATTAATGGATCATTTTTTAGAGGTATGAAGTTGATGAATTTAGTAAGCACTACCTTCTGTCCCTACCTTTTGTTTTCTGTTTTTATTAGTTAAATAAAATAAAATGCAATGCTTTGTCTGTTTTCTGCTTTTTCTGTGCAATAAAAAAATGACCCAAAAATAAAAGTTCTCAGAATGCTCTGAAAACCTGATACGATTTCTTCTGAATATTTCTGAATTTCTGGTGCAAATAATATCAGAGGGAGGTGTACCAGGTGGGCACAACCCACCTGGGCGCGCCAACACCCCCAGGCGCGCCTTGGTGGGTGCTGCCCACCTGATGGGCCCCCACACTTACTTCTTCCTCCCACGCCACTCCATTCACCCAGAAAAAAATAACCACTCTCTCTCTCTCTCTCTCGTGTTCTTGCCTCCAAAACCGCGGATTTCAATCTCTTTGCTCGAAGCTCCGTTTCCAAAACTATTTCGGGTATTTGTTGCTTGGTATGTGACTCCTCCATGTGTCCAATTAGTTTTTGTTTTAGTGGTCTATATTTAGAATAATTAGCCACTCTTGGTGCTGCTATAGATGAGCTTGCATGTTGAATTCTTAGAGTTCTAAGTAGTTTGAATGCTTGCCATGGCCTCTATACATCCCTATGAGTAGTTGCTATCAATTTTGTGAAGAAAAATTTTGTGGACTAAAAATTTCAGAATTTTGTTCATAGGAAAAAGATGAATATCTTCAGGAAGTTTGCTTCCAAGAGGAACTCCAAGGGGGTTATTGGGCAGTCATCTAACAATGATCTTCATACCCCGAGGTTGGCGGAGTTACGGCCGTGTGAGTGGCCGGACAATGAGTTCATGGGAGAGGCCGGAATTCTCCAAGAGTTCAACCAATATGCTGCTAATGCCGGCCTCACCGACTTCATTGCAGCTAAATGTGAACAGTATCATCTCCTCACAAATTCCTTTGTGCAAAACTTTCATTTTCATTCTAGGAATAATCCCCCTGAGGTGTCATTTAACTTATATGATGAACACCGCCAAATCCCACTTACTGAATTTTGTGACATATGCATGCTTCCTTCTGATGGGGGTTTGGTAGAGCCTAGGCCCTCAGAGTTTGATGGTTTTTACCATACTCTGACAGTGGGGGTGAGAGAGGAGTATCGGGCACCACTGCCACTAGTTTGCAGTTTCCTGCCATGCATTATTTTGCTTTATTTATCGCAAAGTGCTTGCTAGCGAGAGAGAAGGTTGGTTCACTTAGCGCTCTGGACTTTGCTGTTCTGCGTCGTGCACTTTATGGCGACAACACGTTTAGCTTGGGAGCTATTGTGGCATGTCGCCTTCACCTTAACAGATTCATGGGTAAAATACATGGGGGCATTTACGCTACTCGTTTGGCGACTCACTTCAATGTGCAGATACGCCAGCATGATTACCCCTTGCCCAAGGTTTACTTAGACAGAGCAGCTATGAAGGACCACCAGTTTCTTGCTACTGATTACCCTGATATTGACTTGCCTTACAATTTAGTTTTTAGTGAGGACACTCGTGATGTTATCTCCTTGCCTGCACCTGCTTTGTTTGATTATGTTGCCAGGAACGGATACAGAGTTATGCCTGAGGACATTGTCGCTTACCGGAACAACCTGGCGACGGCATAGGCGGAGCCTCAGCAGTGGGACCCTATGGTGCCTGCTCCCCAGCACTTCAACATTGGACCTCATGGCTTCTACGACTGGTGATTACCAAGTTAGGCCGAAAGCCTAAGCTTGGGGGAGTACGTATTCCCACCAACATTACATTCATGTTCGCACATTTCATTCCAGTTGTCGGTGTCCACACTTTTTCATTGTATCATCCATGTTTAATTTATTTTCTTGCTTTCTTCTTGTGTGTTTGAAAAACTTTGAGAAAATCAAAAAAAATGTTTCTTGCTTCTTTTTGTTTTTTCTTCCTAGTTTAAATTGTTGTAGTACTAAAAAGAAACCCCAAAAAGATTTCCTTGTTCTTCTTTTGCTTGTTGGGAGTTTTCCCGTGTAAATAGTTTTTCTCGTTTTTGCTTTTCCCCTTTTTGTTTGCTTGCTTTCGAACAACCAAAAACTCCAAAAATATTTCAGTGTGTTTCTCTGAATTTCTTTTTCTTTTATCGAGTTATACTGAGGGGAAGACCACTATGAAAATGTTGAGTGGATCTCATTGGCATTGTTGATCTAACAAAGAGCCCATATTACCTTGTCTTCTCCTCTTGAATAAAATGTTTGCAGATTTCAGCTTAGTCCACAGCACTCTTGCACTATTGTTATTTCAAATCGTTCGGTCGTGCAAGTGAAAGGCAATAGTGATGATATTAGATGAACTCGCCGTGGCAGAGAGAAACGGGTATGAACTCGACTTGTTCTGTTTTTGTAAGTATGTTTAACCTAGTATCCATGCTTCAGCGTATTATGATCAAACATGTTTGCAATGAAAATTAGAGATTATAGTTTCTCATGCCATGCATAAGTAGTTATGAGTTCATAATGACTTATCTTGAATATCAACATTGCGCTAAAATGATTGTGATGTAGTATGATGATATGGTATCCTCCTCTGAATGTTCGAGTGGCTTGACTTGGCACATGTTCATGCATGTAGTTGAATCAAAACCAACATAGCCTCTATGATATTTATGTTCACGGTGTTCATATCCTACTCATGCTATTATCCAATGTTACTTATGCATAATGCATGGTCATGACCATTGATGCTCTCTAGCTGGCTGCTTCTCAACCTATTTGCTAGCCTTCGCTTGTACTAAGTGGGAACTCTGCTTGTACATCAAAAACCTGAAACTCAAGTCATTCCAGATGAGTCCACCATACCTACCTATATGTGGTATTACCCTGCCGTCCTAAGTAAATTTACATGTGCCACCTCTAAAAACTTAAAATAAATATCCTTTTTGTGTGCCTGGATCTTTCATGGAACGACAGGAGGTAGTCGGTATCTTCCATGCTAAGCGGGTTATTCTCAGGTCGAGTGTTTATTCACTCGCCATCGCAGGAGAAAAGGGCGGTAATAGGGATGCCCAGTCCCAAACTGCAAAAAGAAAAGAGCTTACAAATAATCAAACAAAAACTCCCAATGGAGTCATAACCTTTACATTTCCGCTTGGGAACCGCTACAAGCGCTTTAGCATGGAAGATATTGATAACTGATGGTCGTGAAGTGAATGAGAAGGGTGCATGTCTAAAAATATCATTTACCTCTGTTCTAAAAGCTTGAGCTCTGGCACCTCTGCAAATCACTGCTTCCCTCTGCAAAGGAACTATCTATTTACTTTTATGTTATGTCATCACCTTCTCAAATAAGCGCCAGAACCTGAGAGCATTGTTGTCATGCTGATGCATTGTGTATAATTAATGTTGGGTGCATCATGACTGGATCTTTTCTACCATGAATTACAATGTTTATTCGTTGCTTGAACTTTGGGGGTGCTCTGCATTTATGTTTTGCGGTCTCAGAAAGGGCTAGCGAGATACCACTATTGTCATATTATATCATGGTTGTTTTGACAACATGTTGCTATTTGAGATATCTTATTATAGCTCTCTAGGTGATTATGTCATTGATATGAGTTAATATAATTTTTAAGAGTTATTGTCGACATCGTTAGTTATAATCCTTGCTAAAAACCTGGGTGTTGTTTAAGCTTATTTACGAAACAAGAGCAAAAGAGTTTGTAAAATTTTCTTTTTCACTTTCAGTTTATCAACTGAATTGCTTGAGGACAAGCAAAGGTTTAAGCTTGGGGGAGTTGATACGTCTCCAACGTATCTACTTTTGCTAACGCTTTTCCTCTTGTTTTGGACTCTAATTTGCATGATTTGAATGAAACTAACCCCGGACTGATGCTGTTTTCAGCACAACTACCATAGTGTTGTTTTTTGTGCAGAAATAAAAGTTCTCAAAATGGAATGAAACTTTGCGAGGATTTTTTATATCAAATAAGAGAATTTCTGGAGCCAGGAGGGACCTGAGGGGGGCACCTGGGTGGGCACAAACCACTAGGGTGCCCCCCCCGGCACGGCTAGGTGGGTGCTGCCCACCTGGTCGCCCCGCTGACCCTCAAACCGACGCTATAAAATCCCTTATTTCCAGAAAGAATCAGGGAGAAAGAATTATTGCATTTCACGAGACGGAGCCGCCGCCGTCTCCTGTTCTTCATCGGGAGGCCAGACCTGGAGTCCGTTTGGGGCTCCGGAGAGGGGGATCTTTGATCTTCGTCATCACCAACACATCTCCATCGCCAATTCCATGACGCTCCCCACCGGGAGTGAGTAATTCCTTCCTAGGCTCGCTGATCGGTGAGGAGTTGGATGAGATTCATCATGTAATCGAGTTAGTTTTGTTAGGGCTTGATCCCTAGTATCCACTATGTTCTGAGATTGATGTTGCTATGACTTTGCCATGCTTAATGCTTGTCACTTTGGGCCCGGGTGCCATGATTTCGGATCTGAACCGTTTATGTTATCACCATTATATCCATGTTCCAGATCCGATCTTGCAAGTTATAGTCACCTACTACGTGTTATGATCTAGCAACCCCGGAGTGACAATAGCCGGGACCACTCCTAGTGATGACCGTAGTTTGAGGAGTTCATGTATTCACCGTGTGTTAATGCTTTGTTCCGGTTCTCTATTAAAAGGAGGCCTTAATATCCCTTAGTTTCCTACAGGACCCCGCTGCCATGGGAGGGTAGGACAAAAGATGCCATGCAAGTTCTTTCCATAAGCACGTATGACTATTTACGGAATACATGCCTACATTATATTTATGAACTGGAGCTAGTGTCGTATCGCCCTAGGTCATAACTGTCTCATAATGAATATCATCCAACGAGTCACCGATCCAATGCCTACGAATTTATCATATATCGTTCTTGCTAAGTTACTACTACTGCTACTGATATCGTTACTGCTACAATATCACTTCTATCACTGTTACTGTTACCATTACTATTACTGCTGTCATCAAAACTATCATACTACTGTGCTACTAATCACTTTGCTGTAGATAATTAATCTCCAGGTGTGGTTGAATTGACAAGTCAGCTGCTAATACCTTCAAATATTCTTTGGCTCCCCATGTGTCGAATCTATAAATTTGGGTTCAATACTCCACCCTCGAAATTTTTTGCGATCCCCTATACTTGTGGGTTATCAGAAGGCTCCTGCTCCTCCCTGTGCTAAGAGCTCTTCTCGTCACACTAAACCCTTCATGAAGCCCTTTGATCGTCTGGCTCACTTTATTGAGAGGTCCCATAAAGCTATCTTTGACACCTGCCGCAACACAACCACTCACATTGCTACCAAGGAGGTTCGCCGGATCTCTGAGGCGAGCGCACTTCGGGCTTGACTCCGTGCACGCCCTAGGAGTCCTATGGAGCCTGATGAGCCTATTCCCGAGCAGCTTCCTCTTCCGGATGTCGATTTTCCTTCAACCGCAGATTTCCCCGAGTTCTTCCTAAACCCTGTTGATCTGAGCGATGGTGATGGTGATGAGGATGCTGAGTGATCCACCTTGGTACTTTTGTCTTTTCCCTTTTCGGTACTTGTTGCCAAGGGGGATAGGTATATCTTAGGAGTTTATGTCTATGCTTTGATGTTCCTAGTGCTCATGTCGTATTCCTTTGAAAAAATTGATGTTGGTTGAGCACTAGTTATATGTCTTATTGTCGTAATGAACCTATGGTCATGTCTTATGCTACTTTGTAACGGATTATGGTTTTTATGCTACTTTGTAAGAGCTTAAGTGTGAAACATATGTTACTCCATTCGAAGTTTATCATTACTTATGTCACTTCATAGGTGTTATGACTGATACAACATCTGCCATTTCAACATATTTGTGTTTGAAGGAATCCACTCTATGTGTACATCATTTTCTTATCACTCTATTCTCTATGCACACATTGATGGGGAGTTATACCGAATCTTTCTTCTAAAATATACAACATATATCTCTTGTTGAGAGCTATATGTATTTTTTTCATCAACTACCAAAAAGGGGGAGACTGAAAGTGTAATCTTGCCCTTAAGTATATTTTGATGTTGATGGCAAAATACATATAGGGGACTGATTATGTTTGCTGGGTACATACACAGGTCATTAGTTCCACCTTGGCATAACTTTGTGGATCATGGACACATCAAATGAGATATTGCTCAAGCCAGTGACCAACAAGAAAAGAAGCGTTTGTTTCTTTTATACATTTCTTGAGTAATAGGGATCCCGCACTATTAAGAGGGGATCTGAGGGGTTTGCTCAAGTGTTTGCCCAAGTGTCATCATTTGGTCACTATCTCCTGTCACACATGTTATCTCACGGTTTGTTTCATAAAGACCAAATATCCCTAGGAAAACTACTTAGCCAAAACCTACATCTCTTGCTCTCCACATATGGGTTCCTAGCCAGATCATCCGAACCGGGTCCCAGATCATACGGTCTTAGCCCGGACCATCTGGCTAGGGGCTCATCTAGCACCAAGACCCTCTGGCTGAAGCCGGATCATCCGGACTGTGTCCTGGATCGTCCGGACCTTTTTCCGGATCATCCGACTGGTCCCAGATCGTCCGGACCCTTTCCTGGATCGTCCGGTTAATTGGCCCTCGACTTTAGCAGCCTGTTGGGTGGAGCCTGATCATTCGGATGGGCATCCGGATCGTCTGGGCTTTTCCCAGATCATCCGAACATTCTCTCGGATCATACGGCCAACTCGCAGCTCTTTCTTACCATTGTCGTCCGGGATCGTTTCCAGATCATCCGGACCTTGTCCAAATCATCCGGATGGCAATCCGAATCATCCGGGCATGTCAACTTCTGCTCCAAACGGCTCTAATCTGTTGTGGGTATAAATAGCTCCTTACCCCTTCGGGATAAGGTTGACCACTACACTCTAACACGCCCGAAGAACACAAGTGCTCCCTCTCTCTTGCTCCTCCACAAAATCCTAGATCCCAGTTTGATTCTTGTGAGTTTGAGAGAGTTGTTCCAATCAAAAGAAAGATCTTCTCCCTCTCCTTCTTGTGACCGAAGAAAATCATGATTTGAGCAAGTCTTAAGCTTTTCCCCTTGGATTTTGTTACTCTTGGAGGTTGGAGACTCCTAGGCGGTAGGAGTACTCTGGCGAGGAATCGTTCATTGTGATTACCCCCGGAAAGTTTGTGAGTGTTTGGAGACCACCCCGAGGTCTACCACTGGTGGTTGAGAATCGCCTTCGTGGTGATATCTCAAAGAGAGAATAGGTGAGCCTTCATGGCGTTGATGTGCCTTCGTGATAACATCCACCTCTCTAAACAGTGACGTAGCTTCCCTCCAAGGAAGCGAACATCGGGATACATCCTTGTCTCTCGAAGTTGCGGTTATTCCTAACTCTAGCTCCCTACTTGTGGTTATTTGTCTCTTTATCTTTACTTGTTCCATATTATGCTTGCTTATTCATATTCTTGTAATACTTGGTCACCTTGCTTAGCTCATTGTATCATCTTTGCAATTGTTAGGCTCACCTTCATATTCCGCATTATAGCCTAAAAATGCTAAGTAAGAATTAAAATTTGTAATTGTACCTATTCAACCCCCGTCTAGGTCCATCTCGATCCTTTTAGAGGGCACTTCGGGATACTGGCCACATACCAACAAGTGAAGAAGCTATTTTCTTGGCCAAAACTGAAACAGTCACTCACTGAATTTGTGCAAAGCTGTGATACATGTCAGTGCACTAAGACTGAACACTGTGTGTCGGGGCGTCTCTCTGTGGCCACGAGCACCTATGGGGCAGGGGGCCCCTTCTAGTCCGGCAAGGGAGCAGAGGGCGTGCGCAGAGCAGATCGAGGTCGGGCGCGCGGGGGAGACGGGCAATTTTTACCCAGCTTCGGAGCTCTCCGGAGAGATAAAACTCCTACTGCTGCCTTGTGTTTTTATTTGTTCTTGCTCGAGAGCGCAAGCGTATGGTGGTGTTGGATCTACGAACGGAGGAACCCTAGTGTGGAGAAGTTCTGAACTGCCGAACCCCTTCTACGTGCGCATGGGCCTCCCTTTTATAGTCTGAAGGGGCACCCACAGGTGGCAGCGTAGGAAGAGGGGGTAAAAGAGTAAAAACGCAGGTTGGTACAACAGTGACCAACAGTGTCCCCTACCTAACTCTGACGGCAGGGGACAAAGGCATTTAATGCCCGTCCGGTCGCCCCAACAGTGCAAAGAAACGACCGTTAGGTGTGCCACCGGTTGCCACGATGGCCTCCTTGTCAGCTCCGCTTGCCACCTCGCTCCGCATGGCTGTGCAGCGTCTCGCCACGTGCTCCTGGGACGGACCTGGGGTGACACGTTGCTGGATGCGCTGGAGTTTGGGTGCAGGGTGGCAGCCTTGCCGCGGCAAGCGCCTTTTCGCGGCCCTTCTCTTGTTGCGCCGGCAAGCTTGCCAGCAGTCGGGCCTTGCCGGGACGCACGGGGCGTCGCGGCAAGTTCTTCTGGAGCGCCTTGGTTGGCCTTCCCGGCAAGCTCCTCTTGCCGGGGTCTTTGTCCTTCCCGGCAAGCTCCTCTTGCCGGGGTCTTGTCTATTTGGTTGACACTTTGTTCTTGAATGGCAGTAATAGGAAATGACGGAGGGTCTTGGCGGGTGCCCGGCAAGCCTTGCCGCGGGGCGCTGCTGTCGCCGTGCAGACAAGTTCGGGGTACTAAGGTACCCCTACTTTAGTACACCGACAGGAGCCCCTGGGCCTGGGCCATACACGGTGCCGAGCATTGTTGGGCCAGGCCCAAAACAGTGCACGGGCACGCGCGGCCTGGGTCCACACAAAACCCACTCCGCTCCCACCGCGTCCTCCCGCAACGGCACGCGTCGATTGCGGCGTCGTGGGAGGCATGGGTAGTGTGCGCGATCTTCAAGCGCCCACCCCGTGATTACGGGCAGGTGAGGCCACTTCATCTGCCGCCCTGCCGCCTCCCGCCACGCGGCTCCCATGCGCGTGGGGTCGTGGGCGGTGAAGGTGGGAAACCGAGCCGTCACGGGCGGAGGTGGTGGGTCGGCCCCGTTCCTCTGCTCTCCCCGTGCTCCGACTGGCTGAGCGGGGCGGCCGAGCCCCCACTTCGCTCCTTAAAAAGGGGCGGAAGGGGAGCGCAAAAATCCCGCACTTCCTCATCTTCTTTCCTTCTTCAAATTCTGCTACTCTTCCTCTCATCCGCCATGGAGGGAGGGAACCCTGGTCCTTCATCGGTGGCGGCGAGGGTCACCACCAGGCAGCGCGCCTCTCCCTATCCCGCGCCGGTGGTGGCGGAGCCAGCCGCGAGGGGAAGAGGGAGGGGGCGAGGTCGTGGACGAGGTCGAGGACGTGGTCGGAGCGCTCGGGGAAGAGGCGGCCGGGGCGGGGCGCCACCCTCGCCTCCGCTGGCAGCTCCTCTCCTCGAGGCGGTCCATACCGGGGACGATCCTTGGGAGTTCTTTGTCAAGCTGCGCCGGGCACCTCGTCGTCTCCTCCAGCTTCCGGCTCCGTTTGCGAGTGCGATGGAGCCGGACCCACCCGAGATGCTGGAATTGCGCATGAGGGGTTGTGGGATCAGCGGCACGCGAGTTAGTGTCGTATCCCCAGCCCCCGGCGTGATGTACTTCGATCGAGGGTGGAAGACGTTCGCCCGCATCCACAGCTTGACGGCGGGGTTCACCCTCCATTTTAAGTTAATGGAGGGCGACCTTCTCGCCGTCAAGGTCTTCGGGGACTCTGGCACCCGGGCGAGATGCTGCGTGGACAGCTCCTCCGATAACGAAGACTCCCCCTCGAGCGAGAGTGACGAGGAGGAGAGCGACAGCAACGACGAGGATGGCGGTGGGTCCGACTAGGCGTCGGCCGTCGCCTCGTGCGCCACCGGCGACCCCATCATCCGGGTCGCCGCCCTCGAACTCCCCGGGTCGTCTCCTTGGGCACCGGGCGAGGGAGGCTGCGGAAGAGGAAGAGGGTGGCGGCAAGGCCGTCAAGTCGAGTACGAGGCGTGGTGCCTCGACAAGATGCCGACGCCCCGCCGCCTGCTTCGAGCTCGCTTCCGGCGCCTCCGTCTCCGCCAAGCCCCGGCCGCCCCGGATGTTCTCTTGGTGTCTTCGGCACCCGTAGCTCACCTAGGCGCCTTTGCCCTTCCGGCAAACTTCTCTTGCCGGGCCTCCTTGACCTACCTCCCAAGAGAGAAACAGAGAGAGGATTACGGGCACCTTATCTTTTTTTTAATTTGTAAGCCTTCGGCCTTAGCTGCATTTAAAACTTGTAATCCTCTCTTTCATGTTTTTCATCCTTTATGGACTTGTCTTTCGAATGGGATGTTTTTAATGAAAAGAGGGAATGCTTGCGGGTTATATCCTTTACTTGACTCGTGCCTTGTATGTTTCCACCCCACGCTATGAGGGAACTTGCGGGCGCAAGCACACTTGCTGAGTGCGGAACATCAAGAGCCACCTGGCGGTGCTGTTTCCGCAAGAAACCTTGTCGGGTCGATTGCAGCAAGACTTGTATTGTTGAGCGGACTCAAAAACAAATCAAGGGCGAATCGAATCATGAAGTCGATTCCTCTCAGACAGAGTTTTCCATACAAGGCACGCTCGCTCAAGGACGCGGCCTCGCATTCCCCAGTCCATAAGAGGATGCATGATGAGGGATGAAAAACTTATCTGATATCACAGTCCCCGGTGACTCTGGCTTGCCGGGGGTGAATCTTGGTATCTGCAGCCCCCGGCAACACTGGTTCGCTGAGACCCAGGTGCCGGTGCTCCTTTCTTTGTTCTTGTCGCTGATGTCGCAGCCCCCGGGGGCCCTGGCTTGCCGCGAAGGAATCTTGGTGCTTGCAGCCCCCAGCAACGCCGGTTTGCCGGGCTCGGGTGCCAGCGAGCCCCTCTGTTCTTTCCTTGTTGCTGTTATTTCAGTCATGAAAACAACTTAGACAGTGCCGCAATAAGTTACTTTTTGCAACGTAACTTCATGTTGGGCAATGCAACGCTATGTTTCACCCTGTGTATGTTCATACTCTATGCTTTTAGGGGACTTGCCGGTGCATACACGCTTGCTGAGTGCGGAACATCAGCAGCCCGCTGGCGGTGTTGCCTCCGGCAAGAAACCTCGTCGGGCTAGTTGCAGCGTGCTTTCATTGTTGAGCGGACTCGAAAACAAATCAAGGGTGCAACTTAGCCACGAGCCGGCTCCTCCGCGCACAAGTTTCCCATACAAAGGACGTCTCATGGCAAGGCTTGCTACGTTACATCCTCTACCCCATTACATCCCTTGTATGTTTTTACCCTACGCTTTTAGGGAACTTGCCGGCGCTAGCACACTTGCTGAGTGCGGAACATCAGCAGCCCGCTGGCGGTGCTGTCTCCAGCAAGAAACCTTGTCGGGCCAGTTGCAGCGACTTTCATTGTTGAGCGGACTCGAAACAAAGCAAAGGGCGCAACTTAACCACGAGTTGGTTCCTCCGCGCACAGGTTTTTCATACAAGGCACGAACGTTCAAGGAATATAACGTGGAAATTTAAATCTGAAAGAGTTCTGTACTCAAACTTGGGCAACTTAGCTTTTCCGTCTTCTGCGCTTTGGCAGGGCCGCACTTCTCCCTTGATTCCCTCCCTTGTACGTTTTCACCCTCGCGCTTTCAGGGAACCTGCCGGCGCAAACACACTTGCTGAGTGTGGAACATCAGCAGCCTGCTGGCGGTGTTTGCCTCCGGTAGAAGAAACTCGTCGGGCTAGTTGCAGCGCGCTTTCATCGTTGAGCGGACTTGAAACAGACCAAGGGCGCAACTTAGCCACGATTCGACCCCTTTGCGCACAGGTTTTTTTTTCGTACAAGGCATGGTCCTTCAAGGAATGTGGCTCAAAAGTTTGGAACTGAGTGCTTTCTTTGATTTACTTGCCAGTAGAGCTCGATGGCACGTCCTCGACGGTAGCGCAACACTCCGGAGAGGTGTGCTTGCCGGAGTAGGCACCAGAGTTATTCCTGCCGGACTTATCCTTTGGCGAAACTGCTTTTGCCTTTTTGCGCTTGCCGGTGGAGCTCGATGGTGCGTCCTCGACGGCAGCGCAGCACTCCGGAGAGGTGCACTTGCCGGGGTGGGCATCAGAGCTGCTCTTGCCGGACTTGGACTTCTTCTTCCCTCGGGGAGCTTCAGCGGCAAGTGGCTCGCGCTCTGCTGCGGCTGCTGCTTCCCGGTAGATCTTGTCGGTGCAGATAAGTGCATCCTTCTTGTCACCTTGAACAGAAATGACACTTATCGGACCAGGCATCTTGAGCACATTATAGGCGTAGTGAGAGGCTGCCATGAACTTGGCGAGCACTGGACGGCCTAGTATCCCATTGTAGGGCAATGGGAAATCAGCAACATCAAACGTGACCCTCTCTGTCCTGAAATTCAGCTCGCTGCCAAACGTCACTGGTAGTGTGACCTTACCCTTCGGCTTGCTCCTTCCCGGATTTATCCCTTGAAAGGTACCAGTTTCTTCGAGCTCGCTGTCGGGGATCTGGAGCTTCTTGAGCACTGCGGAGGAAATCAGATTCAGGGGGCCCCGCCGTCAACCAACATCTTCGTGACCTTGAGGTTGCGGATTGTTGGCGAAACCAACATTGGCAAGCACCCGACCGCAGTGATGCGATCAGGGTGATCCTCAACATCGAAGATGATGGGTGTTCTGGACCATTTCAGAGGCTTGCGCGACTCGACGGACGGCTCAGCTGCGTTCACTTCTCGCACCCACCGCTTGAGTTGGCGGTGCGAGGTGTGCAGAGAGGCACCGCCGTCGACGCACAACACCTCTGTTGCCTTCTGAAACTCTTGGTCATCAGTCTCATCTTCCTCCATCTCATCATCCTCATCTTCATCTTCGTCCTTGTCGCGGCCACGGGGAGGCCTGTCTCCTTGCCGCGGCTTGGCTCTTGCAGTGCCCTCCCCGGCGGGAAGCTTCTTGCGGATCCTCCGCCACCTCCTCGGCTCTCTCCTTGTCGCGCGCCAGACTCAGCTTTTCAGAGTTCGCCATCCGCTCGACTTTCTTGCAGGTTTGGAGATCGTGGCCCTTAGTGCGGTGGATCTTGCAATACCGCTTGCCGGAATCTTCCTGCTTGTCGGCGGCTACCACAGCCTCACCGAGTCATCGGCTTTGGCCTTGTCGGAGCCGCCTCCGCTTCGGAATGCTCGACAGCTAGCACATCCATAGCCTTTCTTTTTTCGTTGTTCCGCCCGGTTCTTCCTCGCCGGGCGGCATCCTCCTTGCCGATCCTTCGCTCCTGCAGTCTCTCGGGATTTTCCTCCTCCTCGGCCCGTGCACACTTGTTGGCGAGCATAAAGCTCGCGACATCTCGATCTTGCACATCGCCATCTCCTCCTCATCCCGTGGTTACGACGCTCGTGGAACGCGCCGATAACCCATGGCGGGGTGGACGTCTCGGGATGTTGCGCCGCACAGCTAAATCTCAGATGTACTTGCGTTAGGGCTCTCCTCCTTCTAGACGAGCAGATGCAGATCGCTCTCCTGGCCATGGGGTTTGTGGCCGCCTGTGAAAGCGCCGACAAACTGATGGCACAGGTCTGCCCATGAAGGGATGGAGCCGTCCGGCAAGTGCATGAGCCGAATCTGACGTTGGGCTTGAGCACCGCCGGGAAGTAGTTGGCGAGATCTTTCGTCGCGCCCCCGCAGCTTGCACCACGATGGTGTAGATGCTGAGGAACTCCAACGGATGTATCCTGCCATCATACTTCTCGCACGTCGGGCTTGAAGTTCTTGGTATGAGCCATCGACTTGCCGCAGCTCACGGGCGAACGCAGGGCAACCGCCAGATACGGCAAGTCGCTGGTTCTTCGGGCGCATGCATATCGACAATGGGCCCAGCGCTGGTCGATTGACGTCGCGCTTCCCTTCTGCGCTCGATGCGAAAAGCGAAGCGTCTTCAGATCGCCGTTTTGGAGAACTTGGCGTTGATCGTGGCGAGTTCGCGGGTCCGACGACGCAGTGGAGTCGGCGTCGGGGTTGGCCCGGCAAGCCGACGATCTCGGCCTTCGGGGCGGGGAGTGCGCGGTAGTGGCACCCCCAGCGGTCTTGTCGGCGTCGGCTTGCGCCTGGGCGCCTCGCCGGGGCTTCGATGCGCTCGGTTGCCGGGGCTTGTCGCCGTTGGCGAAGCCGACGAGGCTATAAATGGTCATCCTCCAGTCGTCAAGCTTGTGTGGCGCCGGAGGGTAATCTAGAAGCAGCTGGGCTCGGGCGGCGCTTCTCTGCGATCTTGGGTGGCGGTGGCGGCGAAGCGGCGCGAGGAGCGGACGTGCTCGGACTCCCAACCGATTGAAGGAGCAACACCCGTCCGGCGATCAAGACTACTCGCGCCAAAGATCTTGGCATGCATGCTGGTCTCGAACGTCCCGCGACCCACCAGCTTGGCCTTGCTCCAACGCGAGCACGGTGCTAGGAGCACCGGGGCGTTGTCGACCTTGCACCTCCTAGGAAGGGTGCGGCGTCTGCACGGTCGCCGACGCTATGGGCCTTGTTTTGGACTGGTGACGACGTGAGTCCCACCGTCGGCACCCGCTCCTCCGCCGGCGTCCACTCCACCGCCCGTTTGCTCCGGCGGTGGTGGTAGAATCGATGTAGACGGAGCGGCCACCTCCGAAGGCTTCTTCTTTGGTGGCATGTTGATGAAGGCGTTGATGTAGCGCGCGCGGAGACCGAATCAGATGCTCACGACCTCGACGCCCCCCTACCTGGCGCGCCAAAGATGTCGGGGCGTCTCTCTGTGGCCACGAGCACCTATGGGGCAGGGGGCCCTTCTAGTCCGGCAAGGGAGCGGAGGGCGTGCGCAGAGCAGATCGAGGTCGGGCGCGCGGGGGAGACGGGCGATTTTTACCCAGCTTCGGAGCTCTCCGGAGAGATAAAACTCCTACTGCTGCCTTGTGTTTTTATTTGTTCTTGCTCGAGAGCGCAAGCGTATGGTGGTGTTGGATCTACGAACGGCGGAACCCTAGTGTGGAGAAGTTCTGAACCGCCGAACCCCTTCTACGTGCGCATGGGCCTCCCTTTTATAGTCTGAAGGGGGCACCCATAGGTGGCAGCGTAGGAAGAGGGGGTTAAAGAGTAAAAACGCAGGTTGGTACATGATGACCAGCGGTGTCCCCTACCTAACTCGACGGCGGGGACAAAGGCATTTAATGCCCGTCCGGCCGCCCCAACAAAGGCAAAGAAACGACCGTTAGGTGTGCCACGGTTGCCACGATGGCCTCCTTGTCGGCTCCGCTTGCCACCTCGCTCCGCATGGATGTGCGGCGTCCGCCACGTGCTCTGGGACGGCCACAGGGTGACACGCTTTGGATGCGCTGGAGTTTGGGTGTGGTGGCAGCCTTGCGCTGCAAGCGCCTTTGCCATGACCCTTCTCTTGTTGCGCGGCAAGCTTGCGGCCGCTGGCCTTGCCAGGACGCACGGGGCGTCGCGGCAAGTTCTTCTGGAGCGCCTTGGTTGGCCTTCCCGGCAAGCTCCTCTTGCCGGGGTCTTGTCTATTTGGTTGACACTTTGTTCTTGAATGGCAGTAATAGGAAATGACGGAGGGTCTTGGCGGGTGCCCGGCAAGCCTTGCCACGGGGCGCTGCGACTGCCCGTGCACAAGTTCGGGGTACTAAGGTACCCCTACTTTAGTACACCGACACTATGGCAAGCCAGGCCTCCTTCACCCGCATGAGATACCTCCGCACCCTTGGCACACGATCAGTTGGGATTTTGTTGAAGGCCTGCCATCTTCCCAAGGCTATCAAGTAATACCTGTGGTAATTGACAAGTTTACAAAGTTTGCGCATTTCCTACCCCTCAAATACCCATATACACCACAGTCAAAAAAACACACATATACAGTACTACAAGTTGCTCAAGTGTTCTTTGATTAAGTCTATCGCCTCCACGGTATGCATGCTCGCATCATCTCCGATCGTGATCCGGTGTTCACCAGTTTGTTCTGGACAGAACTATTCAGACTATCAGACACAATTCTAAATATGAGCTCTGCTCAACACCCGGAAACTGACGGCCAGACCGAGCGATTGAACCAATGCTTGGAGGCTTTCCTATGCTGCTCCACACATGATGCCCCAACCAAGTGGGCGAAATGGCTCTCGCTAGCTGATCATTGGTATAATACCATATATCACACTGCGGCGGGCATCACTCCATTTGAAGCCTTGTACGGGTATCAACCTCGTCCGTTTGGCATCACTACACCGGCCACCAGTGGCGATCTGCAGGAACTGATGGATGAGTGTGCAGCCATGACTGAGCTCCTCCGTCAGCACTTGCAACGGGCTCAACAACGCATGAAGAAACAAGCTGACAAAAGCCGGAGTGAGCGCTCCTTCAAGGTGGGCGGCCAGTTTTTCCTCAAAGTCCAACCTTACCTGCAAAATTCCCTCACTGCTCGTCGTAATCAGAAATTGTCCTTGAAGTTCTACAGGCCCTACACAGTACTAAGCCGGATTGGGGAGGTTGCATACAAACTTGATTTACCATCTAGCTCCAGGATTCACAATGTGGTCCATGTCTCGCAATTGAAGAAGCAAGTGCCTCCCAAGGTAACGATCAAACCAGATATCGGTTTAGCGACCCCGGAGCCACTATGTCTTCTTCAACTAACGGCGGTAGTGCAAACAAGACTCATTCAGCGTGGAGGAAAGATCATACCTCGTATCAAGGTACGTTGGGCAGACCGTTCTATAGATCATGACTCATGGGAGGAAGCCTTTCTGCTGCATCCGCGATTTCCTGCTCTGCCGGCTTAGGGTCAAGCCGCACTGCAAGGGGTGGGGAATGTTATGTGGTGGCGCAACCCAGGAAGACGGCCCAAGGCCTCTCGACGCACTTGCCAGCTGGACAGGGCATGTGTGACGCCCCCGATTCAATCGTACACTAATCATGCACGCAAACGTGTACGATCAAGATCAGGGACTCACGGGAAGATATCACAACACAACTCTAAAAACATAAATAAGTCATACAAGCATCATAATACAAGCCGGGGCCTCGAGGGCTCGAATACAAATGCTCGATCATAGACGAGTCGTGGAAGCAACAATATCCGAGTACAAACATAAGTTAAACAAGTTTGCCTTAAGAAGGCTAGCACAAACCGGGATACAGATCGAAGAGGCGCAGCCTCCCGCACAGGATCCTCCTAAACTACTCACGGTCGTCGTCGGCGGGCTGCACGTAGTAGTAGGCACCTCCGGTGTAGTAGTCGTCATCGGCAAGTGGCGTCGCTCTGGACTCCAAAGATCTGGTTGCGACAACCGTAAAGAAGGGAAAGGGGGAAAAGGGGAGAAAGCAACCGTGAGTACTCATCCAAAGTACTCGCAAGCAAGGAACTACACTACATATGCATGGGTATATGTGTAAGGAGGCCATATCGATGGACCGAACTGCAGAATGCCGTAATAAGAGGGGATAGCTAATCACGCCAAGACTACGCTTCGCAGCCTCCGTCTCATGAGATGTAGAAGAGAGTAGATAGAAGTCCTCCAAGTAGCATCTCCAAGTAGCATCTCCAAGAGCATCGCATAGCATAATCCTACCGGCGATCCTCCCTCGTCGCCCGTGGAAAAGCGATCACCGTCAGTTCGTGGAACTTGGAAGGTGTGTTTTATTAAGTATCGGGTTCTAGTTGTCATAAGGTCAAGGTACAACTCCGGTCGTCCTTTTACCGAGGGACACGGCTATTCAATAGATTAACTTCCTGCAGGGTGCACCACATAACCCAACACGCTTGATCCCATTTGGCCGGACACACTTTCTGGGTCATGCCCGGCCTCGGAAGATCAACACGTCGCAGCCCCACCTAGGCACAACAGAGAGGTCAGCACGTCGGTCTAAATCTAAGCGCGCAGGGGTCTGGGCCCATCGCCTCGAAAGCACACTCGCACGCTATGCGACGCTGCCGGTGAGCGGACCTAGCAACCTCCATTACAAAGGAAGTTGCGTTAACGCATCCAACCCGGTAGCGCGCCGCGCCGTCGCCGACGCCAAGAAGGCTTCGCCGATACCACGACGTCGGGATACCCATAACTACTCCCACGTAGATGGTTAGTGCGTATAGACCAAATGGCCGACTCAGATCAAATACCAAGATCTCGTTAAGCGTGTTAAGTATCCATGAACGCCGAGCAGGCCGAGCCCACTGCCTCCTAGGTGGTCTCAACTCGCCTGCCGCTCCGCAACAAAGTGTGATCGGGGCCGTCGGGAACCTGTGCCCACCTCTACGGGATGGAGCCACTGTCCTTTCACCCCCTCATCGTAATCACTTGCGGGTACTCCTCGATCGACCCGACTTTAGTCACCATCTCAGTATAGTATGTATGTATGTATAGTATATACCGTGATCACCTCCCGAGTGATCACGCCCAATAGTATAGCAAGGCGCATCGACACGAATGTAGGGCCAATGATGATAAACTAGCATCCTATACTAAGCATTTAGGATTGCGGTAAGGTATCAGCAGATGTAGCAACAATGTCGCTATGCATCGTAATAGGATCAATGAAAGCAAGAATATGCTACACTACTCTAATGCAAGCAGTATAGAGGAGAATAGGTGATATCTGGTGATCAAGGGGGGGGGGGCTTGCCTGGTTGCTCTGGCAAGAAGGACGAGTCGTCAACACCGTAGTCGAACTGGGGGTCGCCGGCAGTCTCGGGGTCTATCGAAAAGTAGTAACGAAGAGGGAACACAATAAATAACAGAGCAATCAAAGCATCACAAAGCGTAACAAGACAATATGCGGTGTTCGGTGTGCCCTAACGCGGTAGTAGGTGATACCGACGAAACGGGGAAACATCCGGGAAAGTATCCCCGGTGTTTCGCGTTTTCGGACAGGTGAACCGGAGGGGGAAAGTTGCGTGTTCGGTATGCTAGGGGTGTGTGGCGGACGAGCAGGCTGCGTATCCGGATTAATCTCGTCGTTCGAGTAACTTTCATGTTGAAAATAATTTAATCCGAAGTTACGGATTAAAAATATGATTTTCTAAAGATTTACTAATTTTCGGAATTTAATTAATCATTTAATTTAATTGAAATTGATTAATGACATCAAGCATGATGTCATGTGGACATCGGCGATCAGCGAGGATTGACTAAGTCAATCTGACATGTGGGTCCAGTGGGTCCCACCTGTCATACTCTGTTTATGTTAATTAGGTCTTAGTTAAACAAATTACTATTTAATTAAACTAATTAGTTAATTAGATTAATTAAACTGGATTAATTAACTTAATTAATTCACTTATTAATTAATTAATTATTAATTTTATTAAATAAATTATTATTATTATTTAGAAACGTTCTCGTGGGTGGGCCCTAGTCATCATAGGCCTAGAGGGCCTTAGCAGGTCTGTGCGTGGGTAATACCCGAACAGCGACGGCGCCCGGTGGCGGCAAGGCGCCCGAACAGGCAAATCCATGGCTCGGCCGGGTGGCTCGGAGTTCGCCACGGACGCAGCACGGCCGACGGACGGCATGGTCGGCGAACGGCGGCGGCGATCTTTGAAGACCGGTCATGGACGAGGCCAAGGAGGCGAGGCGTGGGCGCCGGTGGCGGGTGGCGGGCGAGACGGGCGAGGTGTTGTGGCGCATGTGTAGGCGGCGACGGGCGCAATGGACGACGCAGCGATGTGAGGGGAGGCCACGGCGGAGTGAACTCCGGCGTGGTGCGGGCTCGCGTGGTCGCTGTCGCAACGACGGAGCGTGGCGTCGGCGCGGTGAGGCGACACGCACGCATAGAGGAGGAGAGGAAGGAGGAGGTGGCGGCTCACAAGGGAACAGGAGGGGCATGGCGGTGGGCTCGGGGGACGATCCGTGCGGAGGAGGATGGCGACGACGTGCGGCGGGCGACGAGATCCGGCGGCGGGGTGGACGTAGGCGATGTAAATGCAGTGCGGTCGTCCCGGTCGGCGTGGCTCGAGGAGGCCGGCGGGGAAGCGACGATGGGGCGGCGCCGGCGATGCTGGCGAGTGGCGCCGGGGCGGTCCGGCGGAGACGGGTTCAATCCCGGCGGCGTCGGGCGAGGTGACGGAGGCGTTGAGCCCGATCCCGATTGGATCGGGGAGAGGAGAGTGGGGCGCGAGTGGGGGGGAAGTGGGGTGTCGGTGCCTAGGGTTTTCCGGGGGAGAGTGGATAAGGGAGTGGGGGTGGGCTTGGCCGGTTGGGCCGGCCTGGTTGGCCCAGAGGCCAGCTGGGTTGTGGCCCAGTGGGGGGGTCTTTCTTTCTTTTCTTTTCTTTTCTGTTTTCTTTCTATTTTCTTTTATTTTAGTTTTATAAAATCTAAAAGCGACAACTAATTTGTTGTTATTAAATAGGTCACAACCCCAAATAATCTGGCACTTTAAATAAAGTGTCTTGCATGTGCTTATTATTTTAAAAGCAATTTAGATAATTGTTTTATCGTTGTTTTAGTTTATTTAGTGCATTAAATATTTTATAAAAATGTGGATTCTCCACCATAATTACCTATGCATTATTTGTCACCTCTCGAACATTTTAATTTTTATATTTGAAATCTTTTATTGTTTGCTTGATTTTGAATTTGGTTTCGAATCGGTTTCAAACTAACGCGAGATTAGCAACAGTAATTGAGGTGACGTGGCATGATTAGCAGAGGGTTACTGTAGCTTAATTATCCGGGCGTCACAGCATGGCGAGCCCAGCAAGGAGTCCAGCGAGGAGAAACCATCGACAAGGAAGGGGATAAGTAGGTGGAAAGAACAGAGGAGAGGTCGTCGAAGAACAGAATGCTTTTCCCCTTTTGCACTGTCTTCTTTCATCCCTTCCTTGTATTCCAATCTTGTATCTGTAATCAAGGAAGAACTCTAGGGTGGGCATAACAGATCTAGACAGACGAACCCTTGCAAAGAACTTTCTGTGGCCATCGCAATCCGTGGCTAAGGAGCCCACCGTAGGACGTATGTCGCCGATTCGTCGTGTGGCTTCCATAGCCTGACTGCCGCAGTAGCAGTGCAAGGCCACGGACTGGTGAGGCACCAACGTGTAGAAGGATCCCCACAAATCGCGTTCTTCGCATCGAATCGAATCAGGGGCATGTCGTTCTTCGCATCGAATCGAATCAGGGGCATGTCGTTTGGACACGCCGACCTGGGGCCAGACCATGAACGGGCACAACCCGGCATCACGAAGGAGCTACACGAGCTGGCCATGCCAAACCGCCATTAAACATCAGCACTAGCACTAGCAGATCACGAACCACATGCCAGATTGAGAGAGGAGGCTTAAGAGAGGGGATGGCGGTTACTCAAAAGAAAAAGGAGAGGGGATGGTGCAGGCGTAGTGAGGTGGCCCGCCGCCGGCGGCCGACCGGCCATGGAGGCCACCGCCAACGAGGAGGATAAGAAAGGAGGGAGTTGAGGTTGCTGGCGGCTAGGGGTGCCTCCGGAGTGGCAAGAGCGACCCAGGAGGCGGTTTCCACGTGTACAGATATTCTTTTTAGAAGAACCTAATTTTACTTCCCCTCTGCACTATCATGATCCTCAATGATAAATACTCCCTCCGTCCGAAAATACTTGTCATCAAAATGAATAAAAAGAGATGTATCTAGATGTATTTTAGTTTTAAATACATCCTTTTTTTCCATTTTGATGACAAGTATTTTCGGACCGAGGAAGTATTATCTTGACACCCCACACACCAAGCTCTGCTACCCCTATCGAGAGGAGCAAGGAAATGTTCCACGATTGCCTAACGCTAGGTTTTATGCTGTGGCTGACCACTTCAAAAAGCAAACAGCGATTGCTCTACTCACATCACAGATAAAAAAGAAAGAACTGTATACCACCTCTAGGCTCCAGATTTATTCAGATATAAAGGGGGCAAGTAGTCTGAACACCAAGTATTTACAGGATGTTGACACGTAGAACGTTCGTAGTATGCAATGAGTCTAGAGCCGACAAAGGGAGTAGGGTAACCGTGACAATATCCGCCTATGCTGTTCATCGTGTCTCACAAAATGAAGGTGCACAACAGTGTAACTCCTAGAATCATACATCAAATCTCCTCGCGTACAAACCGTATCTTTGCTTCGCGCTGTAAAGCGCCACCGATGATGATAATGCATACACTGCACGCTTCTGTGTTGCTCAGCAAAAGCAGTGCCATCTGGTCTCAGATATCACCAGCATGCGCGACATGCTGTTGCTGGTTTGCGCCTTCTTGGCTGTCCAAAGGCATGTACTGAGCCATGATGGCGCGGATCTCCGAATCCATGTAACTCTGGTAGCACACATAAACAGGTATTATTATCAACAACTGACTGGTTCAAGTCCAACCCAAGACCACTTGAAAATAAATACTCCCTCCGTTCCAAAATAGACGACCCAACTTTGTACTAACTTTAGTACAAATTTGGGTCATCTATTTTAGAATGGAGGGAGTAAATGTCAAGCGTTACGAGGATGAGTAGAGATGTTTTACCCGTAGCCTGTATTTGTACACTGCATATGCTCCGACCCCGGCAAATACAAGTCCGAAGAAAATAACCCACATGAAGCTCCAGCCGACTGAGGAGGCAGCTTGTTTGCCTGCAACGAGTTTATCAACAGCATTAGACTCGCACTAGAGTACAACAATATAAACAAGTGATCAAATTAAACTGTGACACAATTTTAGTTGCTGACAGCATTAGGTTAACAGAATATCTGAAGAACTAGAGTATACATAAAACTGCATTTTTATGCACATGTATCATGTGTTGTCATCATTTGTGTTCAGGCAGCAAAATGGAGTGCAAGATCAATGTGGTGCGGATTACGGTAAACACATCCTGCAGCTGCTGCTTCACTTGCCAATACTTAAAACTGCGACTGTACCAACTTCTGTGAATAAAAACTACCCTTACAGTACACAGCAATATAAAGCCTTGGTGATCTGCATTGGTAAGGCTAAACAAAGAACGTGTAATAATTCACCATATACAAACATCAAGGAAAATCATTGTGGCGGTAGCCATCGTTTATTCAGCAACTAACACAATCCCTGATCTTCACAAACTTACTTGTTACTTGGAAACAACTAGTTCATCATTTAACTGAAGTATAATATCAAGCATCTCAAATAACAGAAAGTATAAGTTCAACCATCTCAAACAGAAGAAGCTATTTTGCTCAACTGAATAGGTGAATTTGCTTCTTATCACTAATAATATAGTAGTATACTGGTTCTTGCAAGACAAATAACAAGATAGTTAAGAAGAAATCTCAGGTTAGGCTACTCACTGATGCACGTGTCTTGCTCTCTCATGTATAACATGTTGTTACCACCACAGCTGCATTCATAACTTCCCCATGTATTCTCACAACTGCAGCCATTGCACTGACAGGCAGATTTCGCTTTGCATTCATCAATATCTGCACATAGGGTGGACCAAAGGAAATTTAGAAAAAATAATTCCAGAAGTCCTTAAGTTCTCGTACTTTGAAATCTTCACTCCGCTCGCAACATGAATATCAATAAAACAACCCCAATGACCGAATAATATCTCAACTAAAAGCAATTTATTAGTTTTCTCTAGAATATGTTGAGAGTTATGCAGAACTGACATGGATACACGTTCATGGTATCGGGGTGATATCAATCTGAGGACACACCGTTTTCAGAAAATGACAATATGTGGTTATGTTTAACTAGAGTATTAAAAGAACATTATATGCCATAGCTAAGTTGCATTGTATGGCCCCCAGTCACCTCGCATCTGGGTTGTCTGTTTGATTGCCCCCCTTAGTGTAAATTCCTGGCACCTTGCCCGTAGGAGATAAGAAGAATTGGTGCTAGCGTGTTGGAACACTTGAGCAGGAGGAGCTTACAACCGCCTGCTAGTCGCTGGCACCACCACCTAGGTGTCAAGGGGCGAAACCGCTAGTCATAGTGGGAAGTAACTTAGACTAGTGTCATGCATATGACACTAGTCTATATTACTACCTTCATAGTGCAAAGTGTCATAGAAATAGTATCATATATGGTTGCATTTATTAGCTTGTAGACTCGGCTTCTCTTGGGAAGCGCTATGTGATGGTTACATAAGCTGTTACTCCAAGCACCTCTCTCCTCATTAACTAGCTGCCACATAAGCAAACTTGTCTTGGGGTGTGTTATGTTACTAGCTAAATTACTCCCACTATGACTAGCATGAGGCGAAAGGGAGTGAGGTGGTTGGGGTCAGAACAGAGAAAGGGGCAGGGGAGTCAGGAAAGTGACGCACTAGACAAGATCACAGGAGATGATGGTCAAATTACCCTTGCGAGTTATGGGCTATTATTGGTCTGAGCTGTATCCACCACGTATCTAACATGCATCAGCATGTATCCAAGTTAATTTATTTTTATTTCTATATCTTCGATACCTCATGGATACAGCATTATAGTATCACAAGCCAGTAAATATCAGTATCGATATGGCATCCAATACGGAGTTGCCAGGCTTTTCAGGTGTTGGTGTTCAATGAGAAATAGGGTATGTTTGGATGGTGACCAAAAATAACGATACCATTTTTTTGGTAATAACCAAAAAAATTGCTCTTGTTTGGATGATTGCTAGTAATATTTTGCCATGCCCATGCCCTCTAGCCAATTCTAGTTCACTTTTCTTGCCAACATTGGCCAAAATATGTGTAACCAAAAACTTGAATAAAATATTGGTTAGAAATTTTGCTAGGGTTAGCTTGGGCTCAAACCAAATTTTGTGTTCAAGTCATGCAAAAGTAAGTTTCTGAATAATGATAAAGTACCTTCACAGCTTTTTACACCATCGCCCTTGAAACCTTGTGGACATTTGCAACCTTCAGATTCTTCATGCTGCAGATTTTCTGAATTTAGTTTTCACTCTTCTAAAGAATCGCGACTAAAACTAGTAGGCCTCATAATAACGTCTACTCATCCACTTACCGAGCAGGCAGATATTGTCTTCCCATTCTTAGTTTCTTTCCAGCATCCTCCATTGTTGATCTCACACCTACCAACACCGGAAGCTGATAATAGAAAATGTTAATACTAAGCTTACAAAGAATTGACGTAACTCCAATAATAGGATGGTGTGCAAAAGTGAACCAATACACTTTATGGCAACCACATTGTTCCAGTAGTAATTAATACGAAAACACCCATTACTGAAACCATTTTAGCAAATTCAATCACATAACTAAATTCTCATGGTACCTTCACAGTTGGTATATCCATCCCCCACGAATTTTACACCTTTGACAATAGGGCACTCACAAACACGCCCACGGAAGGTATCCTACATTTTCATATCCAGCGAATTAGAGTTATCCTACAAGACAAGAATAAATGAAGGAGAGAAGATGAAATATCAAAGGTATCCTGAGCTCAAACTGTACCTTGCATGCAGTGACGTTATTAGCCTTGTCGACCCAGCAACCTCCATGGTTCTCCAAACACTCATTTGTTTGAACATCTATAGTGAACAAAAAAGAAGAAAATAGCATTCCATGGTAAGGCAAGATCTAGGAAGAAAATCTACACTTAAACGAAAAGGTGGACATACCTTCACTCAAACAAATAGCGGGCTCAGTTGTCTCCTCAAATCCTGAACAGATTGCTTTTAGCACAGCACCTTTGTCCAACTTACCTGAAAACAGAACTAGACTGTAACACAGACAATATCTGGGGAGGGGGGTAACTAGTGGTAGAAAACCGGTAGACAACCTCGGTATTGCCTGTTATTGACGACAAGGGTTGGCAGTATCGTGACATCTCCTCGTTTACCATGACCAATCTATATCACAGAAACATGTAGCTGAATATACCATAATTTGATGAAAAATGTGCATGAATAAGGCACTATTTGACAGAAAAAAGGTCATTCTTTCTCAATAAGATCATACTTGGGCATCTTGTTCCGCCTTCAGAATTGAGTTTTCCTCATCAGCTTCAGGATCTCCAACACACTTCTTTATCTTGTCCATGTCCAAACCTGCAAGGAGCAAATTTAACAGCAATTATTAACAAAGCAGTTTTTTTTAGAAAATGTAACTCTGCAGGATTAGTAAAATATTATAAAGAATAATATAATGAAAATTTCTGAGATATGAACATCAATGCCAATTAGACCTACCAAGTGACTTAATAACATGACTTGCACATTCATGTGTGTATTTCTTCTCCTTCATTGGGCATCTAATGGCAAAGTCATGTACATAATCCCACCACAACCATGGCTTGCCAGTGTCATTGGCAACCTTGAATACACAGACTTGATGTAAATTCTGGACCACGACGTCCTTTCCATCATATCCTTTGCTGAAATCCTGCTCTGGGTCCGGTGCACAATATCTCCCATGATTTATGCACTGGGATTTGCATTGCTTGCTCACGGTAAAAGCTTCCGGGCAATACCATGTAATATAATGAGGAGTGAACTGTGTGTAACCCTTCTGCTCAAGAACTTGTGCGGTTCCTCTGAAGCTCTTCACAAAATCCATTTGCATATCACATTTAGGACCACATTCATCATTACTGTTTGTCCAGAATTCATACTCTACACGCTCATCAGGATGGGGAAGGGATTCCCTCCAATCCAGGAGGACACTAACCATGTCACCATTTTCAGCAGATTTCTTAAGGTCCTCGCCCAGTTTCTTTGTTATCAGCACTGATGGAATAGTGATATTTTCTAAGTGCTTCGTGCCAGTATCTTCTGGGTTGTCCATTGTGATCAAAGGCTCGTCCTTGCTATCCACAACGAGAATTGCTGCAGCTCCAGCAAGTTGTGCATTCCATGCCTTTGTTGTGAAAAAGCATTCTGTTCATCACAGAGGAAAGTAAACCAAGAAATTAGAATAATCACTTAAGACTAGGGGAAAATACCAAAGAGAATTAAGCAGAAAGATGCTAAACTAATTACATGTTTTAACACCACGAGCAATAACATGTACTCCCTCCGTTCCAAAAAGCTAGTACAAAGTTGAGTCACTTATTTTGGGACGGAGGGAGTATAACTTATTCAAGCATGGGTACAATAGAGCTGTTTTGCCCTGAATCATTTCTAACTTACATGTCAGATGGGTTCCATGTAAAAAAAAAGGATCGTGAAACAACACCGTGTACTATTTCATCGCGTCAACTTCCTATTCCAAGCATTATTCCCGAACCATCTAAATGTGCATCATTTTGTATTACAAGAACACTGAGAAGACTCCAAGCTTACAAGACTCGAAACCAGGACCAAAACCGAACATAATTAAGCACCGACGCACATTTTTAGGCATATTCAGGAAAAATAGAAAAAACACGTGCTAAGCCAACCAAAACAAAGAAAGGCAAAAAACAGGTGGCGTTAGCACTCCTATCCTGCTGGTGGCTTCCTACTCCAACTGTAACATCAAATTTTATCTTTACTAAAGCTAGAAATTTGACCTGAAACTTCTTTTGCTATTAAAGTTCTGGATCATATTACTTACTAGTTACAAAATTATAAGGCGTGTTTCATAAACACATTTATGCCTGCTCATTCTGGCTCTGCTACCGTAGGCTACTTGTATCTATGTATCATGCTAGATGAAGCAGTAAATGGTTATAAGAGATGATGATGTTACTACAGCAGCCAGCAGGACTTGTCTTCTTTTCCTGGGTTGCAACAACTGAACATCAACTGAGTTATTGATATTACCAGTGTCACAATAACCCAAACGAAGTGACTGCTACCCCAAATGTAGCTGAAAATGAAACCAATCCCCCATGCACGCATGTTGCTACCGCAAAGGCTATATATACAGATGGAAGAAAAACCTTACTGTATACCAGGGAAGAGAAGCGTGTTGGAGGCTAAAGATTGATGCTAGTAGTACAAACTTCCTAATAAGTGAGACCAATCGAAGATTGCCCTAATTAATCCCCTTATAACTGAACAAGCTTCCTTTTTTGTTTGAAACAACAGTAATAAATAAATGACCAAACTAAGCCGGTAGTATTAATCGCCATGAGCAGCATATAATAAATAATATAAATAAATAAATGAAGCACAGCAAAGCAAGATCCGAAAAGAAAAGAAAAGAAAAGAATCACCTCCGCGGTCGATGAGGACGAAGTTGGGGCGGGCTCCCGACTTGTGGCCCTTGAAGGAGACGTCGAACTCCTTGCAGGCCTGCCTGTTGTCCTTGGGGTAGACGACCCAGCCTTGCAAGGTGCCCCCGTACTGCGGCAGGCCGAAGTTGCCGATGGCGCACTCGTACTTGCCCTTGAGACTGTCGGGCGAGGTCACCTGCACGCTGTTCTTCTCCACCACGAACCTCCCCGCCACGGCGTCCGCCATGGCCAGCAGCACCAGCACAGCCCACCGCGCAGGACCCATCATCCTGTGTGTCCCCCGACCGTGCGATCCGGGGAAAGCCTCAGCGAAGAGCAAGAAAAGAATCGGGCCTTTGGACGGAAGCGACGGAGATTCCCAGGAGGCGCAGATCTGCCGAGCGAGCTACGGGGAGAGGCCGAGAAAACAAATCGGGGGCGGGCGGCGAGATCTAGCGAGGCGAAGGCTTTAGGTGCGGATGGATGGAGGGAGGGAGGGAGGGGTTGGACTTGCTTGGGAGAAGCGCGCGTCCACGGCGGGCTGCGTGGAGTCGTCTCGTCGTCGGGGTTGTGGGTTGTTCCGTCCGGACAAGCTAAACCCAACTTTTG
Source organism: Aegilops speltoides (assembly GCA_021437245.1). Classification (NCBI taxonomy): domain Eukaryota; kingdom Viridiplantae; phylum Streptophyta; class Magnoliopsida; order Poales; family Poaceae; genus Aegilops; species Aegilops speltoides. The sequence continues at coordinate 315,217,224 of CM038144.1, read as the reverse complement.
TTAGCTAAACCAGCAGTAGTACTGGTAGAAATCCGTTGCTGTCACTGTCAAGAGAGCAGAGCGGGGCGGGTCGGTTGCCCTACCCTCGTGACGAAGGCTCCTGCCGTGCGGCGTGGACAACGTGACCCGCTTCCTGATCTGCCCGGAGGGGCCGCGTGGGCTGCTTTCATTTATTCTAATCGATTTATCTGCTGCCTTTGAGATTCGCGCTCTGTCAACGACTCGTGGTTTCCCAGGCGTGGGGAGCACCGGAAACGAGTGGTGCCCAACGGGTAGCTCCAACAGTGTATCTCCCTTCTCATAAATTCATGCATTATATCAGTCAGTTGTGAGAAATAAATAATGAATGGATCACGATGATATATGGGGTTGTCAGCGTCGGACCCGGGCGGTGAATGTAAAAAAGAGCGTCCTGAAATCGTCAAAGTGCGGAAAACGCCAAAATTAATAAGATGTTCGGTTGTCGCAGAGACCAACCATAAGGCTGGTCGTAATGGTAGAAGATCAAATAAGATTACGACGCCAACTGCATAATTTTGATGAAGTGTCAAGATTAAACGTAGAAAAAGAGGGTGTGGTATCATATCATGATACCGTATCATATTAAATGCTATGCTACTTTGTGTCATGCATGGCAATAAATATAGTACAACATGATACTAACATATGATACTATGCATTAGGGAGGTAGTATCATACACTAGTATCATATGCATGATACTAGTATATGATACTCCCCATTACAACCAGCCTAATCTAGAAGTTAAGGCTGGCCTAATGGGTTAACATAAGTAGTATCATGCACTTGGGACTCACAAACATGTCTATGTGGCAGGCAATTAAAAAAACGATGGTTATAGTAACATAGGTAGATACCGTAACATAAGAAATATGATACTACTATGTGTCATGCATAATAATAAATGAGACCACATATGATACTAATCTATGATACTATGCACTACTCCTATGGAGGTAGTATCATGCCAACTAGTAACATGCATATGTTACTAGTCTAAGTTACTCCCACTATGATCAGCCTAAGCTAACAAAACTAAAAGTTACTACGCATCGGGGATTGGTTTCATTTTCACCTCGATCATTCACTACAAAATGAAGTTAAGGGAGCTCTCTAAAAGATCTTTTTTTCTCAACTATCTGCAAATGATTATGTTCATATCGAGCGCGTATTTGCCTTGATGATGGCCATTACTCATAGCTTTCTTTAGCGACGCATAAGTTGTTAGCTTTGGCATGTGAATGGACTCTGTGATAATTTTTAGTGCACCAGTCTTTCCCCATCTCGTAATTCTGACGGAAAAAACATCAACCAAAAAATTAGGTCAACCATCTGAAAGATGCCCCTGGTGAATTGCCTGCAAGTGATTATATTTGTAAAGCGTTTGTAATTGCCTCACCAATGACAGACAACGATGATCCTTGCCCACAGCTTTCTTTGCCGATTTATTATTTATGACATAAGACTATTCGCAATGGAAGTTAAGTGAGCGACTATTTAAAACACTAAGTGAGCGAACTATTTAAAATATAATATGAACGTTAAGCGACAATCTGAAGAAATCAACCCCAACCATTGCCATAGAGACCAGCTTGCAGTTAAAAAGAGAAATAACCAACAGAACTGAAAATGTGCTAAGAATCCATCTTCCAGCGAACCCATATCCCTTAGATTTTCATCCAATGGCCCAAAATCATGTGGTGCGCTGGGTGCATAAATCACCATGTTTTCATATGATAGGTTCTCGGCTACTCGGCACCGGCACCCATCGACGTATACATGGACAGAAGATCGCCTGCCTCCTCTACTTAAAGTTCCAACGCATGGCCTGATGAGGCACAAACAAGCGAGATGCTAATTCACGTGCGTAGATGGCCCGATCTTTCACGGTGATGCTCGATCAACAGTTTGTCCCATGTTCCTCCGTGCAACATCCGATAACAATATCTACTCGTGCATGATCAATACATAAATAAATATAATGACCCCTGGGATCAAAACATAGACGTCGATGTGATGATCAACCCTTTGTCGCTAATAGATTCCCTAGAAGAAAAATCACAGGGAATTCTCAAGATTGGATCGCCAAAAAATTAGACATTTTCTGACTTATTTTCACAACTCAAACAAAACTAATCCGATCCCCTTTTATAGGCGACGCACACTTGGAACAGACTAAGCCAAAATAAATTGAAACAGACTCTCCTAACAAACTAAGAATTTAACTAATTTCGCTACAAAAATAGTTGACTGACTAATTATCTGGCCACATTGATCACCTCGCAATTAACCTAGACTCGAAATGTGTACGTAACTAGTACGACTTGACTCTCACGTCTCCCACGTACAAGCAAAATTACAGGTCTTGATGGAACTCACGGGGCCTACCACCATAAAAATGACTTGATTAAATAACCCAAATGATAAGTGTCATATATGTGGCACGAAGCAACAAGGTCCAAACGCCTTTTTGACCATCCATTTTGCCCTATCAAATGGATGACATCGGCAGATTTTTTTTGTGTGTTTTTGGACTTAAAAATGTTTTATCTCTTAAACAAAAAAGTTGATTAAAAATTCATTTTCATCATTAAATTCATCTCGACGAGATCTTCAAAATTAGATCTTATATTGATATGTTTCAACGACTTTTTTCTAGGCCAAAAATTGCCATGATGTTTATACTGAAGTTGTCAGAGTTTATACTAGAGTTGCTATGATACGTTTTATCTATTTTTTTCTTCTAGATTTAATACTACTATTGTATTTTTGACTACTTTTCACGGTAAATTTTATTAATTGACCAGGGAAATTTTTAGTAATTAACCACGGCAAATTTTAATTCATGGGTCATGAAAATTCTTGTAATTCACCATGGCAAATTTAGTTTATAGATCATGGCAATTTTAGTATTTTGATCATGGAAATTCTAGCTTTTTACCATGGAAATTGTATTTTTATGAACCATGGAAAATTTTAGTGTATATATCATGGAAAATTTAAGTAATCACCATGACAATTTTAGTTTATGGTTCATGGCAAATTTGAGTCATTGACAATGCATTTTTAAAGTAATTGACGGTGGATTTCTTTTTAATTATGAACCATGTCAAAATTATTTCATGGATCATGGAAAATTGTAGTAATTCGCCATGGCAAGTTTAGTTTATTAATCCCCTTTCTATAACATGTCAAAATTTAATTTAAACATAGAAGAAAAAGTAGTTGATACATATTATGGCAACTTCATTGTAAACAGCATATCAATTTATGTGCAATAGACATGTCAACTTTAACCCTAAAAAAAATAGTCGAAACATATCGATATGAGATATAGATTTGAAGATCTCGTTGCAACGGAATTAATGTTGAGAATGGTTTCTCGCAAAAAAAATGTTGAGAATGGTTTTTCAATCAGAATTTTCATTTAAGAGATAAAATATTTTAAAAACTGAAAACCCAAAAAATTCACGCTGACATCATCTGGCTTGTCTTTCTTTGCATGCGTGTGTGGAAGAAACACGTGCATATGAGTTTTTCACTGAATCGCATATTCCAAGATCATAACAAATATAGCATGAAATATAAACTATTAGTTATGAATATGGAAATATAATAATAGAATTATTATTGCCTCTAGAGCATATTTCCATCTGTCTCCCACTTGCACTAGAGTCGATAATTAGTTAGCACTTTTAACTTTTATACAATGGCAATCCGGTGTCAGTCCATGTTTTGCTTGTGGTATAGACTTTGTCCTATCGAATCTGACAAATTCAGATCCGTGTGTATCATTGCATTTCAATGCATCCGTCATGCTTTCACGTAAAATCATAATTTGTGTGAAACAAGCTAAGTATATATTGAATCATCAGTAAGACCTTTGATTCCTTATATTGAGTTACAGAACCACTGTCTGAGAACAGTATTCTTTTTGCACAATCATCTAGAAACCATACCAAGTTCATAAGTGAACCTTTGATTCATCACCCTCTATTGTTCCTTCTAAAGCGAAAATATACTTAACTTTCTATTATATAATTCACCACATTAACTTTCCTGGACCAATTCCAGTTTACCATGCCACCATAAATCATTTAAATTGAAATTTGCTTGGAGCACCAATTGAAGATTTTTGTCGATGTTCCACTTACATCAAGCATGTATTGATGTTACTCCTTACAACAATCTCTCCATTTTCTCCATATGCGAGAAACATGCCATTAATACTTAATGATATTTTCACTGTTGTCTTATGATCAACAATTTGACCATTCTGCTAACTTTACTCACAACTTACTTGGAGTACTTGTACATATTTGGTTATTTACATACCATGGAATTATCACAAGTGTGATTGAAATCATGTATTTCACTCATCAGTATTTCAAGATACCGATTCTTGCTAAGAACTCCTTCCATGTGACTTTGACAAGAAAACTCTTCTTAACATTTTCCATACTAAACTACTTTAGTACTTTTGTTAATATGTATTTTGGCTAAGCCCGATTCGACACTACTATCTCCATAGATTATTATGTCTAATACAAGGACTATATTGCCTAAGTACTTTACTGAAAACTATTTCCAATAAAGTCTTAATCCGTGTCAAGAAATTTATGTAATTTCCAATCAACAATGTGTCATGTACACACATTGTTTAGCAATTTATCATGATCCCACTTACTTTGTTGTAAATATAATCATCTTTGTTTCTATCGATGAAATCATATAATTTGATCAATTCATCAAACCAAAGATTCCAACTTCAGTATGCTTGCTTCAGATCATTACTGGATCTCTTGAAGTTTGCACACTTACTAGCATCCTCCGGATCAAGAAAACTACCTTGGACAGTATCAAATATATATCCTTGGTTCTATTTCCATCTCATGGGATTCATTTTGACATCCATCTGTTATATCTCATAACTGAAATATTTAATAATTGCTCATTTAATCTGAACTGACTTTAAGTATTATTATGATGAGACAATCACGTTATAATCAACTCCTTGATATTGTCATAAACTATTTGCAACAAGTCAAGCATTATAAAATATTTTTATCTTTGTCAATTTATAGATCCATCACTACACTTTCGAGTTTAAGTCTTTCAGAGGGTCTATCAAGTTCTAAACTTGAATTATGTGTATGGATACTATCTCGAATTATTTTGGCGTATAGCCTATTCCGAAATCAAGGCCCATCAATGCTTCTCTCCGTATTATAGGTTCATTGTTTGTTTCAACAATATTTCGTCTACATACCCTAAAGGTCTGTACGAATTTTCCAACCTATATAGTTCAGCTGCATGTTCGACCGAAGTCTCTATATCCTATGTAGAGGTTTTTGTATTAGTCGCGGTAAGTTAGAATACTTCTAGTGTTTCTTTTCTTTGACTTGATCATGAAGATTCTGTAATCTCGTCGAATTGCACTGTCCTCCCACTCACTCTTTTGCAGAAAACATTTTCTTCAAAATTTCCTCAATTTGTTGACAAAACACCTTGCCTCAGCGTAATGATAAAGGGATGCCCAACCATTTGGGATAACCTACAAAGTAGCACTTATTTTGATAAATTTGATGGCGCTCTTTTCAGTGTAAAAGCCATAGTCTCTAAAGCATCACATTAAAAGTATATTGGTGGAACAATCAATGTCATCTCTGATCTCACCATGTCATACATAGCTTGATTACATCTACTCAAAACAGTCTACTCTCAATAGTGTTCTAGGAGGTGCAAGCTATAAAATTCTTTTATAGCTCATCATACATTCGCTAAATTTGCAACTCAAATATTCTTTTCTACAATCCAATTGCAGAAACATAATTTTCTTGTTATAATTAATAATTTCTACTTCATTACACTTAACTATATCCGAAGATCTGGAAAACTTGATCGGTAACAACACTTGAGCGAGTCTTAGAGGAGAGACTAGGAACCTATTGTTTATCGTTACTCATTTCACATGTGCATATGAGTTTTTCACTGAATCGCAAATTTCAGGATCATAACAATTATAGCATGAAATATAAACTATTAACTATGAATGTGGAAATATAGTAATACAAATATTATTGCCTCTAGGGCATATTTCCAACACAAGGTTCACATATGCATACTACTCCACAAAATAACACGTAGTTGCATGAACTAAACAACAAGGTTCATAGCTTCTTTTTGCTTCTTGTGCTCTTAGACGGAGGACATTTTTTGCTTCTTGTGTTCTTCGATGGAGGAAATTCCCTTCATGTGTTATTTGCTGAGCTATCATGTGTAGCAGAAGTCTTCTTGGATGCTTCAGGAACTGGGCTAGACTTTGCCCTTTTACCACCTCCTTTTCTCTTGTTTGTAGCACCATTTTAGAACTGAGAATGAATGAAAATGAAAGTGTTGAAATGCAAATTACAATAGGCAAAATTAGACTTCTATGCATTGGGTTGTTTGAAGCAAAATTAGACGCACCAGAATATAGAAAATACAGATTTACAATACGCAAAAATAGATCATTACGGGTTGTTTGAAGCAAAATAAGAATATTTTACTACTGGCAAAATTATACCATTGCGAATAAACTATGCTTATAAAAACTGATCACAACTCTCTTCTTTCTACTCTGTTCCATTATCTTGTATCTTGTTATGGAGAGAGAGGACTAGTAGCACTATATTACTACTGATGTAGTCCTATGGTTATGAGAACCAACTTAAGTGTTGCCGGTACATAGGCGATTGACATAAATGAACTACACTGTGCAATCAACGTGTATGACATATTTGTACCAATGCCATGACATATTACAATAAAATATGCAATATCTAGGGTAATGACCAGACTAGCATTTGCTTGCAATATCCCCTATCAGGTTTATCTCTAGCATGGGCATAACGCAAACGAACCAGCATGAGCACGGACATATGCTCGATGAACAAATGAAACACAAATGGACCAGCATCAATCTTGACCAGCATGAGCATTAAAAGAAATTTATTTCTAGCAGACCAAAATGCTACACATCAATGTTTCACTAGGTATTTGAGGACTTGAGAACTTTCCATCAGGAAGAGGAACCAGCAGGTTTGAGGGCTTCTGTCCCACCCTTGCCACCATGGCCAATGGTGCGGATCCCTCCACCCCGTGTCACCTCATGGAGCTGCTGAAGGCGGAGGAAGGGAGGTCGCTGGTGCGGACCACATCAGGTAGGGAAGCCGGAGTGGAGGAAGGGTTGTGGCTGGTGAGGACCGCGCCAGGTAGGGAGGCCGGAGGGAGGAAGGGAAGCCCTAGTGCAGACATCTTCGGGGAGGGAGGCCGGAGCGGAGGAAGGAAGGGCTCCGCGCAGGGGAGGCTGGAGATGCGTGGTGAGTGGTCGACTTAGAGGAGGGCGCCGAGGGGGCGAGAGCGAAGACGCACTGCTTCAGCGAGGCCAAAGGAGGGGGCCACGATGGGGAAGAGCCGGAGGGGACGTGGATGTCCCAGTGGACGAGGAGTATGGACGCGGCGGCGGCGGCACACTGGGAGATGCGGGAGCGCGGTGGCTAGTTAGGTCAGTCTGCATGATGGGGATGGGCGTGTGGTGTGTGTGTGTATTTTTGGTAGTATTCACTTGCAAAGTGGCCCCACAAGTCAGTAGGGGCAACTTCTGCCATTGTTGCAAATACTGACAACTTTTTTCCTGGTCAACTGGCTAGAATAAATGGTCAACTCGCGGATGTGTAACAGATTGGCATTTGTGATATATTGCCAAAAGTTAAGAGTGGCAAAACTAAGATGTCAAATCCTAGAGTGGAATAAGCAAAGTGTCAAAAACAAAGGTTTCCTTTATATTAATTATATTACATGTTGTAACAGTCTTTTTGACTACATGTAATTTGGGCAACTTACTTCATGGGATCCCAAGAAAACTCGTAGGATCGTGGACAAGAGGCATATCACTTCAGGTACCACACTTTCTTGGCGAGAGTTGCACATTGTCATGCGCTTCATGGAAGACATTAAGTCATCTATGGAGGAGATAAAGTTGGCTCGTACGATGGCTCATATGCGCCTTTCATGCACACTTTGAACACAAGCAATATTAAGAAGCCTCTCCTCGTATGAATGTATGAAATATCTACTTATTCATGTATTATTTGTGAATTTAATATGTATATATCTGTATATGTACCAATATATAATGTGGGCATAAATTTGAATATTGGTTGTTTGATGAAGCCAATCCAAAGGTATCTTCATAATATGCACAGCCAACTTTAGCACTCACAAATTTTTTGTTCTATATGAATCTATTGCTTTTTAATTTATGAATATCGACGCATAATATTCACATACCTACTTTATGTATGTACATGGCTATGAAAATATCTTCATAAAATGATTAACATTTATTTTTCAGTGCCATGAACTACGAGAATTAAATCTACATCTCATACATGATGCATATGTGACTATAAATTGTGTTCTATATATGTGATATGTGACATCGCATACATGTACATTTGCTTGTGTTATGTGATATCTCAATATTCAGTCATACTTTGGTTATGTAATTAATATCTCACATGCAATGCACGTGTACCTTACTAGCTAGTGCTTACTACTAATTGTGTTCTTGTAACAGAAAATCCCAAGTGCTATGGTGCCTGAGCAATTGCCAGCCAGTGGTGACATGCGCGTTGTTGTCTATGACGACACGGACGTACCATGCACCTACTCGATGTCGCTAGAAGATGACCGCCTCATCATTAGCGGATAGGAAGGAGGTATGCGACATGTACAAGAATATTGAGGTTGGAGACAAGATAGTCGGTATGCTCCACCTAGGACGGGCATACCCGGTTCTCTTATGCATACCATCTCTTTGTTTGACGACTAGGTGTCTTCACAGAGTAAAAATTATGCATAATTGTCACTTTTGGTTAAGGTTGTGCACTTGCTAAATATGTGATGTTACTGTTAAGTATGGTATTGTTAGGATTGTTGCTACGGTGTAATATGTCATGCTTAACTATGTTGAACATGTGCAATATTTAGACTATATGATATGGTGCATCTAATGCAAGTAATTGAAAGACTTGATATTTGTAGCCCAAGATGGTGCCAAATGTTGCATGAAAACATTTGAATCCTATTTTGCGGCCAAAGCAACCACTATATAAGGGCAGAAAACATTGGTACAAAATCATGCCTAACATAGAAAATGTTTTTTTATTCGGGCAACCTAAATTAGTAGCGCCCATTGGAAAAGAAACAGCACTAGCTTGAACCAAAGTTAGCAGTGTTAGGGCATGGCAAATGCCACCAAGTCGTCCCAATTTAGCAGCCGGTAAGACGCACACGGCTGGTTGTGAAACCACTAGCAGCATGCCGCGCACACGCTGCCGAAGCACGATCATTAGCAAAATTCCGACTGAATGTTGGTAGTGAGTACTTACCAATGTGCTAAAGTTCACTTTCGACAGCCGCTAATTAGGGGTTTCTGTACTAGTAGGAGTCTGATGGAGATATGCCCTAGAGGTAATAATAAAAGTTATTATTTACCTCCAAGTTCATAATTGTGTTTATGTTCTATGTGTTGGGGAGCGTTGCATGGAAAACAAAAAATTTCTACGCACACGCAAGATCTATCCATGGAGATTCGTAGCTACGAGAGGGGAGAGCATCTACATACCCTTGTAGATCGCTAAGCGGAAGCGTTTATCAACATGATTGATGTAGTCGTACACCTTCACGATCCACCCCGATCAAGTACCAAACATACGACACCTCCGCGTTCAGCACACGTTCAGCTCGATGACGTCCTCGCCTTCTCGATCCAGCAAGAGAGGTGAGGTAGTAGATGAGTTTCAGTAGCACGACGGCGTGGTAACCGTGGTGGTGAAGAACAATCTCCGCAGGGCTTCGCCAAGCACAACGGAAACTATGACGGACGATAAACTAGAGGGGACTGGGTTGCCACCACACCGCTTGGTGGATCTTGATGTGTTCCAGGTGCTAGCCGTGCCCCTCTATTTATATGTCTAGCCCTAGGGCCATTTCTTGGAGAAAGAGCCTCCTCAAAGTCGGTTTAGCCCGCAAGGCAAGATTCCTTCTCGGACTCAAGGACCAGACGCCAGGGTCCTCGGCGTCTGGCCCAGATGCTAGGGTCCCTGGCGTCTGGCCCCTAGCCTCTGCAAAAAATTCCTTTTGCACCTCCCTAAAACCCTGTGGGCTTTACCCCTTGGCCCAAATAAAGTGTCCTCGCACCAGAACATTTCAGGAAACATTCGAAACCCCTTTTGTGAACTCCGGAACCCTCCCGGAGACCAAACACTATTATCCCATATATCAATCTTTACCTCCGGACCATTCCTGAGCTCCTCGTCATGTCCATGATCTCATTCGGGACTCCGAACAACATTCGATCACCAACATACCAAACTCATATAAGAGTGTGGACCCTACGGGTTCGAGCATGATGTAGACATGACCAAGACGCTTCTCCGGTCAATAACCAATAGTGGGACCTAGATGCCCATATTGGTTCCTACATATTCTATGAAAATCTTTATCGCTCGAACCTTTATGACAACATATGTAGTTCCCTTTGATTTTCGGTATGTTACTTGCCCGAGATTCGATCGGCGGTATCTCCATACCTAGTTCAATCTCATTATCGGCAAGTCTCTTTACTCATTCCGTAAGACACCATCTTGTAAGTAACTCCTTAGTCACTTTGCTTGCAAGCTTCTTGTGATGTTGTATTATCGAGAGGGCCCAGAGATACCTCTCCGTCATACTGAGTGACAAATCCCAATATCGATGCATGCCAACTCAACAGATGATATGTCTCTAATGTATCTATAATTTATGAAGTATTCATGCCATGTTTACGATAATTTTATATGGTTTTGGTATGATTTGCATGGAACTAACCCGGACTGGCGCTGTTTTCAGCAGAACTACCGTGGTGTTGTTTTTTGTGTAGAAATGAAAGTTCTCCAAACACCGCAAAACTTTTTGTGGATTTATTATGGACCAGAAGAGAACCATTGGGCCGTAATAAAGACTTGGGGTGCCCCAAGGGCACAACCACCAGGCGCGCTGGGCCTCCACGCATACCGTGGGTTGTGCCCACCTCCACTACAAAAAAATACACTTCCGTGATGATACATGTTTGTCACGGTAGGTCACGTTTTCTGTCAGGCATGTACATCCATGACGATTTTATGACAGAATCAAGATAGTCATACCTGTGCTGTCATAGAAGTGTTCCATGACATGACCAAAATTATCATCACGGAAGTGTCCACTTCCATGACGATAAATGGCGCGTCATGAAAGTGCTTTCGTCAAGGGTGACCGACACGTGGCATCCACCGTAACGGGTTACCCTTAAGCTATCAGGTCCGGTTTTGGATCCGATAACCCGTTAAGAGCCCTAACAATTGAGGATTTTCCACGTGTAAAATTCTCATTGGCCGGAGGAAACACGTGTTGGCTCACCATTGGGACAGATGTCATCCACTCATTGGACAAGAGGCGCCTATGATAGGTCGACACGTGGCACGGCCCAAGAGTGGCCCATTCTGGTGCAAAAGGCCGGCCCAGTAAAAATTAGCAGGCCGGCCCATATAAGGCCTACTTGTGTCAGGTCCATTTAAGCCCATGACCCATATGAGATGTGCCAATTCGGCCCGTCAACGGCCCGTTAAGATTTGACACCATTGCAGCCCATCGTCAGTTCGAGCCCGATAACAGCCCGCTATATATTTGGGCTCAATATCGGCCCGATGTGATATCGGCCTGTTAACGGTCCATTCAAGGGATGGGCCAATTTTCAGGATGTGCATCTTTCGGCCTTTTAGCGACCCATTTAAGTGTTGGGCTAATTTCTGGCCCGGTGTGTCTTTCAGCCTGTTGACGGCCCATAAATGAGTTGGGCCTTTTGTAGTCAGACCTGAGTTTTGGCCTTTTAGCGACCCATTTAAGTGTTGGGCCAATTCCCGGCCTGGTGTGTCTTTCAGCCCGTTAACGGCCCATAAATGAGTTGGGCCATTTGTAGTCGGACCTGAGTTTTGGCCTTTTAACGGCCCATGCTCTTCATGGTCCAATACCAACCCGGTTTATCTTTCGGCCTGGTAAAGGCCCACAACACAGTTGGGCCATTTACAATACGACCTGACTTTCGGCCTCTTAGCGGCCCATGCTCTTCATGGTCTAGTACGAGCCTGCTGTCTCTTTCGGCCTGCTAAAGGCCCAAAGTATAGTTGGGCCATATGTAGCCCGACCTTAGTAACGGCCTGTTAATGGCATGTGAAATCAAATGGGCCCACCTGTTGCCCGCTTCGATGTCGGCCTGTCAACGACCTGGGAGGTAAGAGGGCCAACCATTAACTTTCGGCCTGGTAACGGCCCATTAACTTAATGGGCCCACTAAAATTTGTGCATATCTTTAGGCCAAATTAGATAATTTGAGCCCATTACGACAAGCAATTATGCGCAGGACCAAAACTGATCAAGCAAAGGTACGGCATACAGGGAATAACGTTGCACATCCAGCATATAGTACAGGAAATTACATCCACTGGGCAATCAAAGATTGATGCCAATGCAAATAAATGAGCAGAACCTAACCATCTACAACGTCACAATCTGCAACCTCAGCACAGATGACGCCCATAAGCATGTGGGCAAGTTCTTGCTGCTTTGCTACACTGTCTCTGAAAACATTGATCAGTTGTTGTTGTGCACGAATGTGCACCTCTGATTCCTCCACCATTTCCATCATTGCTTCAGCCATTAATTGGTTCACAAACATACATTTTTTCGCTGCATTCGAGAAAGAGGAAACTGAACAGATTCAGATGGCGATTTTGGCAGGCTTGTATTATTGATAGTGGAGAGTGTCTCAACCACTGCATCATAACATAAATTAGGAGGGGAACCAAACATATTAATCATGAGTTATTGCCATATTACCTGGCCTAGATTTATTGAAAAGAAACAATGGGGTTGCCTTGCTATTTTCAGAGTTTGTCTTCTTATCTTCAGCAGCATGCACCAAATTAACACACTAGCATTGCTATCATTGGCCAGGTCAGATAATAGGAAAGCAACATTGACACAACGAACGTTTGGGCAACTAGCCTACACCAAATTAACACAATATGGCACAACTATCATCAGCCAGGTAAGGTAATACAAAAGCAACATTGACACAATGAATGAATGGGCAACCAGAGCAGCACTACAATTCAGTAATGTGCATGATATGATATAGTACACTCATGCAGCTCAGAATGCAAAACTACCAGGCAGTTTTCCTTACAAAATCAACATTGGCGCCTTTAACATTTTGCTACAACTAATTTTAGATCAGACAAAGGTTGGATTCACGCCGATTAACAAAATACATGCCGATGTAAAAATATAGTGATATACAACAGATACTTACGTCCGCATTGGAGCATAGAGAATTCCCACAAGATATTTTCCTCGAATACGATCGCAATGGAGGAAGTCTTCTATCGTTTAACCTTATTTTCTAAAAGAGAAATGGGTAAGAAACATGTAGAAAATATGATCAGAGTGCTATAAAATTTCATGATGCGAGGATACGCACACGCTTCTTAGAATGGAATTGACATTCTTTTGCTGGACTGGAGCGGACTAGGTCTTTGTCCATTGGAATCTGCTTATTATCAGTGGGAGTTGAGTTTCTCTGTGCTGGAGCAGTATCTATGAAAACTGGAGTTGGTTTATTATCTCCTAGCGTTTGGATCTTTTGCAAAGACCTGGTTTGTAACCCTTCAGATTCTAACATAGCCGTCTTCCCCTTGCATGCCTTATATAGAAGAATGGTGCTTCAATTATAAAACATGCTACAATAGAGATGGAATAGGTACTAAAGAATAGAAAGGCATGACATATTGACATGTATTCCCTCCATCTGAAAATAAATGGATGGGTCTAGGCGTATTTCAGTTCTAGATACATCCAGTTTTATCCATTTCTGCGACATGTAATCCGGACGGAGGGAGTATGATGTAAGAGCTAGGTATATGACAGGACAACAGTGTAAAAAACACTACTTGAATGTAAAACTGTATGCTAGCGAAATACATACAGAAAAACACTAAGGCAACATATGCGTGTATGATTGGGAAACTAAGATGGCATTGCAGAGACCACTAGAACATCACTTCAATGTAAAAAAAGAACATGGTATGGTAGACAAATGATGTACATACTAATAAATAACAATGCATAGGATATTCAGAAGCATGATGTCTAAACTAAGCAGATGGCATTGCGATAGAATAGAATGACAGTACTTGAATTTGAAAACATGTTATCATGAATGGAATAGGCACTGAAAAACAGGAAGGCATGCCATATTTACATGCATGATCAGCAGGCTAAGCACAAGGCATTACAACAGAGTAGATGCACTCTAGGACATTATATGCATGTTGTACCCATATCAAGGGTCAAGTAAGAGCAAGGACCTTGTGGGGTGAATAGGATTCATCATCTTTCTGCAAGTCTTGTGAAGAACTGCCTTTACATGTTCCATCATATTGGGTATCGTTGACGTCAAGTTTGTTGGCCATTACATTGCTCCGCGAGGTTCTTGTGCATAAATCAGTGTGTGCAATTATATCTAACATGCATGGAAGACAACTAGTAGTTAGATTTATGTAATGAGTGCACAGAGGAGACGACATAAATAGTAGGACTGGGGTTAACTATCGCAATGTGTCTCAAAGACTAAAGGGAGAACAGGATGAAAGCTACGAGAATATGTATCGTTAGTACTCGAGATTAACTAGATGGCACACAAAAGTATTAAAGAACAACATAGGTAATACTAGAAGTGGTATAATACTATAATCACCACTGTGGGATATCATTGGCTGATGGATGATAACTATGGAATAGCGTTACCTAAAGAACAAGTCTCTTAGCTGAACTATGGAACAACGTTAACTCCTAAACAAGACCCATAAGAGATCAACATGAATATACAGTGAAATGTGATAATCTATTTTCCATGCTTAGATGAATAACAAAGCCATAAATGTTGCACACAAGTAAGATGAGGGTACAACCTATCTGGCCGCCATCCATAGGAGTGAGCATCATGTGCTGACTTGTCGATGGCCCTGCAGTTGTTGTGGCTTTCCATGTCGGGCACGTGCATTCGATGCAGGGAATTGTTGAGTAGGGACTATAGCTCCCTTCTGGTGTATGCTTCCCTTGTTGGAGTAGCTGCGGTGAGTCGGAAGACGGTGTGGCTGAAGATGCAGAAAATGCATAATGTTAAGAACGACACATCTCTTTGATCGAAAGAAATACCCTAAGAGATCAACAACAAGGTACAAGAGTGGTAGCACGTCTGTTTACTGAAGACTAAATTGGGGTCACACGATTTTATTTTATTTTGGTATTGTCCGATCTATGCCAGATGGCTTGATGGCCGTCTTGTGCCTACCGACTGACACTGTTCGGAATCTTCCCCGAAGAGTCAGCAACCAATGGCAGAGCATTCCGCCTCCGCCGTCCGTGGCCCCGACCAAGACCCCGCTCCCCGCCCCACCGCACTGCCGTGGTTGCGCCGCCCCCGGGAAATCCACAAAGACTCAGCGTCATCCATATCTGGCGGCGGCAGTACCTTCAACCCACGCAACTCTAAGATAGCCATCTAAGCGCTACTTCCGCGGCAAACTTGCGCCCTCGCACCCTTATGTTAGACACCAGCCAACCGGCAGCCTAGGAGCTCAGTTGCCTCGAGGGGTGCCGCTTCCCATTGGGAATTGATTGGCCCAGAATAAAAATTCAGACAACTGACGCCTACATAAAGTGATTTGAGATGAGGGTGCGACCTATCTGGCGGCTCGGTGAAGTAGGCAGCTCCAACTGCCGAGTTGGTGAGGCTGGCACGGTTGCGGTGGCGACCGGTGGTAGGGAAGCAGAGATGTCATGACGGTCGACGACTACAGGGAAGCATCACAGGAACTCTGGACGGATCCGAAGTTCAAGCCGCTCCAGCGCCGTGAACAACGGCGAGGGTGAATCGGCTCCGGTACGGTTGACGCTACCGTCGTCGAGGCAGCTCCAGTAGCACGGAGTAAGAGGCACACGTCCCAGTGCACGACGGTAAATGGACAGCCTCTCTGGCATTAGGGAGGAGGGTGGTTGTAAATTTGGTGTGGTGGGGGCGCCATTGAGGAGGGGCTGAGGTTTCGCGGCTCGGGAGAAGGGAGCTTCTGGGGAGAAGGTGATTTGGCGCCCACGAGGTATGAATGGGGAGGGAATTGGGAGGGGAGTGGAACCATGTCTTACAGACGCATTTGTCTAAAATATGTGTGTGTGTGTGTGTGGGGGGGTTACAGTTCTACCCCTGCCTTTAGGTTTCTCGGCTTGGGTCTATGTACTGAGGGTCGGGGATAGTAGAGTAACTTTGCTTCTCCCCAAATAGTGGGCGCGAGCGATCGGGCGAGGAGGGCGTGTTTTGAAATATAGTGGGCACGAGCAATTTCAGGCGAGGAGGACATGTTTTGAAATATAGTGGGCTTGAGCAATTTCGGGCGAGGAGAGCATGTTTTGAAATAGTGGGGTGAGCTATTTTAGGCGAAGAGAGGGTGTTTTGCCGACCATGGTTTATGAATTATTCGGCACATGTCATTTTGACCGAGGAGAAGGCGCGCTTGGATGAAGTTACGAACCTACCCTCGATGTACAACGGGCCAATTGATGCGTGTCCACATAGGCCGGTAATTTTGCGTCTCCCATTTATTTGCTCGGGCGAATTCCACCGAGCAGAGGGTGTTTAATGGTTTGGTCAAATTTTGGGAGAACGAGCATCCACGTCTACCTTACCAAGTCAATTCGATTCAAATTTTCAAATATTAGCTTGCCACTTCTTTTTTAGATGGAGAGATGATGCGGGAGTAATGTGTTTTTACATGCTCGTTGCTAGCAATTTACTATATGACAAATAGTTGACCCACTCAAAACGGGAATCAAACCCAAAATGAAATATCTCGATTCAATGAAATAGCTGGTTCACCAGATCAAAATAGTGAACTGAATCCAAAATTGAACACCTCAATCGAGTAGCATGTTGTACTGTATTATAGTACTCAATGAACATGTTGAAAGTCAAATTAATGAACTTGTTTGATATACGCATATCTCCGTTCATGTGTGGATTGCACACAACATGTTCTCCAATTTAAATATATGAATGCAAGTTTATATCGAAACATGGTTTATATCAGTCTTTGATGCATAAAACGCGACCTCCCCCTCTCCCGGACTCTTGCTCTCTCTCTCTCTCATCGACAATCTTCAATTCTGTCGCATGCATCCAACACACAAACCTTGTTGTCCCCTCTCCATCTCTCTCCATCTCTCTCTCTCTCTCTCTCTCTCTCTGTGTGTGTGTGTGTGTGTGCGCGCGCGCGTGTGGGGGGGGGAGGGTCTTTCTACTTCGCATGCATATATACTCCAGTCTCCATCTATAGGTCTCTCTCGCACACTATGTATGATTCTCTAGTCCAAGCTAAATATCTTGGGTGCACTCACGTACGCACACAAATTCCTTGGCTTGTTGCCCGTAACTCTCTCACGCACCACTCTGTCGTCTCCGAGCTCTTCCCTCTCTCTCTCAAACTCTCCATCTACATGGGTCACACATACACATGCATATCTCACTCTCACTCAATAGACTCATCTAAAACTCTAGCTCTCTCCCTCGTTCTCTCTCCATCTTACATGCACACACACACATTCTCATGCCTAGCCAAGTATGATGGTCTCTCACTCAATTGTAGGCACACGCAGTCCCCCCTATATGTATATGACTAGCTAATCTTAGTCTCCATCACAAACATGTGCATGGTCTATCTCGATTTCTCTCGGGGCATCTTTCTATCGCGCACGCACCTCCCTTGATCTCCCACCTGTTGACACCAGATTTTGGCACGGTCAATAACTTATTTAAGATGGCCTCAAATGGAGAAGTGATCTTCATGAAAGAGTTCCGTATTGTCGATATGAACATCTTTGAAGTTTGGGTCATCGCAATCCGATTTCATCTCGAAGGCCGAAACTATGCTCAAAGTACTAAGATCTTATATTCAGAGTACAGTTTGGATGATTAAGCCCCCAAGACGACCTCAAATGGAAAACTTATCTATACAGATTGTCTTTGCCTCGTCGAAACGATTGATTTTGATATAAAAATCGTTCCGATCCGAGTTCGTATGCAAAAGTTAGAGCTATCGGAATACAGCCCTGTCAGAGGCAAATCGGCGCGCCCACCGCACACCGTGGTCGATGGGTAGCGCGAGGATAGCCTGTTTTGCATGACCGATTTGACCCTCAAGATGACCTCTGATCAAAAAACGTTCAACATAAAAGTTGTTCGTCTCGTCGAAACGGTCAAGATTGCTTTTGGGCTCGTTTCCATCCGAGATCGTTTACCACCAAATAAAAGACCCACAAGGTGCAGCCAGTTTAAACCGAACAGTTTTGGAAAGTTCGGACAAAACCAATCCGAATTTGACTAGGGTTTTGGACGTGAATCCAAGCCTTTTCCTTGCACGGGAAGTCCAGCCGCCTCTTATATACCTAAGGGGTGACGGCCGATTGAACAACACACAATCGATCAATCAATCTACCACTTTTTATCTTTTATCTTTTCTCCTTAACCCTAGTTCTTCTTCTTCCTCGTTCTTCGTTCGTTCTTCTTCATTGTAGGGCGGCGAACCTCGAGGCCCTAGGGGCGATCAGGTCGACCTAGGGCAGCCCATAGCCGCCCAGCCGCCAGACGGGTCCCTCCCGGCGTGTGGGGTTTTCGGTCCCAAAAGCGCCGGCTTCTTGTCTTGCGATCGCTACCGAAGTCGGCCTCCCGGTGTGAGTTGCGGAGCATCTCCTCGGCGCCATGGGTACACATCGACGTGTTCGTGTGATGCGTCCAGCGTCAACACACTTTTGGCGACTCATTGGGACCAAGCTTTGAACGGTCTCCAGCCCGTTCTTCTACGAAGAGATCGTCATCAAGTTGCTGCAATCTACAAAGGTAATATGAATACCCAATTCCCCTTTGTAGATGCAAATAATCCATATGTTGTTGCTGGATCACCTATTGAGCGTAATGTATCGGCTAGCCCTAGTTTTATCAATCATGCATCTAATTATGTGCAAGGGCCGATGCAAAACAATCTTCATGTTTCAAATTCGTATAAATTTAGCAACATGCAACATATGTATCCCAACTCCCATGCTTCGGCAACCCCACAAATTCATATGCCGATGAGCAACATGATGAGTTCGATTAATCAATTTGAAACACCCCAAGTTAGAATTTCCAATGCCATACAAGAAAGTGTTTCACCCTTTTATTCATCGGCAGCTAATGTGCAATATAGTAATCCAACCATGCCGATGAATGAGAGAATTGGCCATGCTACTAATGGCTATTTGGCTAGTTACTCTCAAGCGTCATATGCTACACCTCATGTTAGTAATTTTTCGGCACCATACACAACTGTAGATGCTCATAATTCGGCTTCACACCTTCCTGGTTATAGCCGAATGAATGTAAATTTTACAGGAGCGGTTGTGCCCAACATTGTAGAAGATGAGGTAGTGGTGGCTGCATTGAAGAGTTTAGCCCAAAATAAGAGAATTAGTGCTCTTTGCCTTGAACAACATGAAAAGGGGCTATTTCCTGATTATGCCGCAATAAAAGCTAGAGTTTTGCAAGAAGATGAATCTTTGCCAATTGATAAAGTTGGTGAGAAAAAGTATGGTCTTACAACATTGCATATGCCTTCACCTAGTACTACATCATATTATACACCCCCTACACAATTGCAAAATTTCGGCAACACCTGTGTGTCATTGCCGAAAGAATCTAAAAGCATTGGGGGCAATCATATCCGAGTGGGCTGAAATTGAGAAAAGCTTAAAGCTAATTTTGCCGCCGCCATCGTAAACAAATAGAAAAAGAATTGGCTCAGATAAAATAAGCATTGCCAATTGGTACTATCAATGAAAAGAAGGATGATTCGAACATGAAAATGCTTCGCTGAAAAGCCGAATCAAGTAGTATATATTCCGAATCCATCAAATCCAACGAGGCAAGAATTATTGAGAAAGGGCATGGCAAGCATAGGAAAACAACGGTGCTTGATTTTTCTGAAGTTAATGGAACCTACTTCTTGCCCTATGAGTTCCGTGCCATAGAAATTGACAAGCTTCAACGACAAGAACAAGTAGCCGAACAAAGTTCGGCAGACAAAAATCTTCAAAGCAATGATGCACGGATTCAAGAAAAAGATGATGACAAGGTGTTGGGGAGCCATCCAAAGATGGAGCAAGATGTTCTTCAAATGGCACCACTATCATGCTCTCCCAACATATTTGAAGAGGTATGCATAGCGAGTAATTTACCTATTTTCAGATTTGGTCGCAACTTCATTATTGATGCATCTATAAGAAATATTCTCATAAGTAATTTTGAAAGACCAATGAGGAAGGGTAATTTACTTGTTAGCAGTAAAATTGTTATGGAACATATCGGTCAACCCATTGCACCATTTATAAAGACCGAAAATGACTTATTGTTACAGCCAAAGCTTTTCCGTTGCTTTCTAAAGTTCATATCTAGTTGGGTAGCTTTGCTTATTTCTTACTTGGCTTACACTTGGTCTCAATCGAGACATGTATGTTCTAAATATCTTCGCTTCGAAATTTAAAGCCAAGGTTAAATTCTATTGAGAAAACCGATGCTAATATAATATCATATCCAAAGACATCGGAAATAGAGTGGAAAACACAATGCATAGCCGAATGGGAAGATTCCAAATCTGAACCATTCGTTTGCTTATCTCCAAAGCCGTTCAAACAGCAAGATCGGCTAGGAAACAAGAAGTATACTTTCAATTCAAGCATGCGTGATAAAATATTTGATTTGTTGCTGAAAAATAATTACATTACAATTCTTGATCACCATGTTAAGCCATCAATCCAAGGACGACTGTATTGTAAGTTGCATGATTCGTCCAAGCATAATTTTGAGGATTGCAACATGTTTCATCAAATAGTTAAATCGGCCATTGAAAAAGGATGATTGAAGTTTGTTGAAACACCAAGAGATGACCAGTCTATTCTGATTGGTCCTGATGGCAAAAAGTTTTTACATCGGCTGCTTCAAGCCGATCCTAAAAAGAATGTAAAAGCTGCAGGTGATGGGATCAAGCTTTCATGTAAAGAAGTTGTTGAAGAGCATAATGAACATAACCTTGAGGGCAAAAATTCCATCGAAGCTACAATGGAGACGCCAAGGACTGGGGGGCAGCAAGCAAATCTAATGATCGATGAAAGCAAACCAAAAGAAAACAACGGCCGGAATAAGCGCAAGTGTAAGAGATCAAAGATCACCTTTGCTGAACTATTGGATAAATATCAAAAGAAGAGTGAAGAGAAGAATGCTTATCGGCCAAATCATGCAAAGAAACCAAGATCACCCCCAAGGCGCAAATATGAGGATCGGTATTGGCAAAGTGATAATTTTAATGCAACATCTTCATATCCTTATTTTGGGCCGCCGATGCCAATGCCGTGGATACCTCCCTATGCTCATATAGATACATATTCATCATGGGACAGGTATGATACAAGGGTACATTCTCCATCTTATTCTAGACCATCTCACCAATACTATGCAGCTCCAAGAAGATCAACATTTGAACAATCACGCGTCAAAGACCGTTTCAATCATAAGGAATCGGTCCAGAGCTCAAGAAAGAAGAAAGAGGTGGTAAAGCAAGTTTACCGCGTGAAAAGAGATGGTCGTAAGTGTGCTGCTTCAGATTTGATCTCAAAAAACAAAGAGCCAATTAAAGTGTTGACATTGGCTACAAAAGGCAAAGAAGTGAAGCAATCAACTGATAAAAATTAGAGTGCCAAATCTGAAGAAAAGAAGTTGAGGGTGCACAAGGCCCAAAAAGAGTTGCCATGGGTTGAAACAAAATCACAGCCGAGATGCCCACTCGGTTTATCATATTGGCAAAAGAAAAAAATTACAAAATCTTAGTGCACAAGAGCTGAAAAAGAAAAACATGGCATGGGTTCCCAAGAAGATCAATCAACACAAAATGATGTGCATGCTTCTGTTGCAACAAGTGTTACAAAAGTGAAGAAAGAGAAGGATGGAAGCCAAAAACAGTTAAGCCGAAGGTTTGCATCACCCCATCAAAATCTTTGGTTAGCACATCATCCATATTCTTCAACCATACCATTGATGCCTTTGCCATGGAATTCATCATCAGGTATGATAAATTACCCTCCCTGGATTTATTTTAATCCATGGAAGCGACATAATTTTCTACATCATGAGAGGATATTACCAAATCTCTATACATTTTATTAGCTACATTTTTTCTTGCTAATCCAAAGGGCCGAAATATTTGATTGCTATTTCATTTGTTTATTTCGGCTATACATGATTTGGTGAATGAATTCTACATGGGCATTATGTTGATGGCCGGTATTTATCTATCGCCCTAAGAATATGTCAAAGCATGGTTGATATAGTATCCTAACATCGTCCTTAGTTCAATTAGAGGCCAAAACGAGGTACATGTTCATTGATATTGCCCTTGTCTTTCTAGTACTATGGAGATTATTTTCGACAATAAATTTGTGGCAATGGCCAAGGTGTTGGTGTTGCTTATTTATCTCCATATGGAGCTATTTTGTGAAGCCTCAGGCCGCTTATAATATTTGCACAATCATCAAAGCCAAATATGCATTGTCATTCGGATTGGAGCTTTGCCTTGATATAGGTGCTATACATATTGGGGCTTCTGGTGATTCGTTATTAGTAGTGCAACAAATATCCAAGGGTTATCAATGTTTTGACGGATCACTTATAGTTTATCTTTTGGTATGTCTAGATGCAAGATTTACCTTGGGTTGCTTTGAAATTGTTCATATATCTAGGCATGACAATTCGAAAGAGTTGGCACAGCAAGCGCCCGGCTATTATGTTAACCATGGTGTATTGCATTTCTATCAATAGCCGATGCTAGGTCTTGTCAACATAGGTAAGGCTGAATCGAAGCCCACCGCTTCGGCCACTAATGAAACTTTTATGCAGGCGAAGTAAGGATTGGAGGAAGTTCATTCTTGATTATCTGCAAAATCCTAGCAAAAGGGTTGAACAATATGGTTCGGAGGATGGTTTTGATCTATGGAACCTTATCACCGGATTGTTATAGAAGCTGAGAAGTTTTCACCCAAGTTTGCATCAAGAGGTTCAAACAAGCAATGGCCGATATATACTTGTCGTCCTAAGAACATGCAAAATGGCCGATGGAGTGTTGACATCGTCCTTAGAACAAGCTATGCGGAAGTTATTTTTCGCACACAAACAAAAAAACATGTGTTGACACAGATTTTGTACGATCGATAACTTATTTAAGATGGCCTCAAATCGAGAAGTGATCATGTTTTGACATGATTGCACATCAGTTTCTTCATCAGACGATCACATCGATCATCATTTCACTTTTTATCTTTTATCTTCTTCTTCCTCGCTCTTCGCTCGCTCTTCTTCATTGCAAGGCAGCGAACCTCGAGGCCCTAGGGGCGATCAGTCACCTAGGGCAGCCCATAGCCGCCGCCGCCTGACGGGCCCTCCCGGCGGGGGGTTTTCGTCCCAAAAGCGCCGCTTGTTGTCTTGCGATCGCTACCGAAGTCAGCCTCCCGTGGTGTGAGTTATGAGCATCTCCTCGCGCCAAGGGTACACATCGACGAGTTCGTGTGACGCTGCCCAAATACAACATACTTTCAGTGTTCGTGTGACGCTGCTCCAGCCAACATACTTTCGTGTTCGTGTGACGCTGCTCAAAAAGTGTGTTGACGCTGAACGCGCCACACGAACACGCCGATGTGTACCAAGAGCACCGAGGGAGATGCTCCGAACTCACACCGCTGGAGGCCGACTTCCAAATAAGCGACACATTAAGACAGCAAGTCGGGCGCTTTTGGGACCCGAAACCCCACACGCCCGGAGGGACCTCATTCTGATGCAAGGGCGGTTATGGGCTGCCCTAGGTCGACCGGATCGCCCCTAGGGCCTCGAGGTTCGCCACCCTGCAATGAAGAAGAATGAACGAAGAACGAGGAAGAAGAAGAACTAGGGTTAAGGAGAAAAGATAAAAGATAAAAAGTGGTAGATTGATTGATCGATTGTGTGTTGTTCAATCGGCCGTCACCCCTTAGGTATATAAGAGGCGGCTGGACTTCCCGTGCAAGAAAAAGGCTTGGATTCACGTCCAAAACCCTAGTCAAATTCGGATTGGTTTTGTCCGAACTTTCCAAAACTGTTCGGTTTAAACTGGCTGCACCTTGCGGGTCTTTTATTTGGTGGTAAACCATCTCGGATGGAAACGAGCCCAAAAGCAATCTTGACTGTTTCGACGAGACGAACAACTTTTATGTTGAACGTTTTTTGATCAGAGGTCATCTTGAGGGTCAAATCGGTCACGCAAAACAGGCTATCCTCGCGCTACCCATCAGACACGGTGTCCGTGGGCGCGCCAGTTTTGCCTCGTGACAGGACTGTATTCCGATGGCTCTAACTTTTGCATACGAACTCGGATCGGAACAATTTTTATATCAAAATCGATCGTTTCGACGAGACGAAGACAATCCGTATAGATAAGTTTTTCATTTGAGGTCGTCTTGGGGGCTTAATCATCCAAACTGTACTCTGAATATAAGATCTTAGTACTTTGAGCATAGTTTCGCCTTCGAGATGAAATCGATCATGATGACCCAAACTTCAAAGATGTTCATATCGACAATACGGAACTCTTTCATGAAGATCACTTCTCCATTTGAGGCCATCTTAAATAAGTTATTGACCGTGCCAAAATCTGGTGTCAACACCACCCATATAGTCCCCTCACGATCTTGAGGGGATCTCTCAATCACAAACACACCCTCTCTCCCTACCCATGCATCCATGTTCTCCATGTGTCCCTCTCGACCTTTGTTCCTTGTTGGCCAGACCTCTATTGGACATGTGCTATATGGGTGTCTCTCTCCGTTGCAAACAATCATGCACTAGCTATCTTCATGTATCTCCTCACCTCGCTTTTCTATCTCGGAGATGCATGCGTGATATGTTTGCATAAGAAAGGAGAACACATGCACTCTCTCTAATTTATGGTTTGTTGTCACTTTCTCTTTCACACACATACTCTTTTTCCACACCCACTCATTCTCCTTCACACGCACTTGATCTCTCTCGACTTAGGCACACTCTTCGGTCCATAGCATATAGATTTATTGAAAAGTCAAACATCACAAAGTTTGACCATGTATGTGGAGAAAAAGTTTACATCTAGAACGGAAAACATATACCATTAGATTCACCATGAGATGTAGTTCCGTATGATGTATCTAAAAATTTACATGCACTGCATTATCAAGCGGATGGAATATCTCTTTCCCCCTCTCAGCTATCTGGCATACCACTCAGCCTTATCGGGGCTCCTCTATCTCTCTCAAACTTTATATCTCCCTGGTTCACACATAAACATGTCTCGCTCGCGCTACATATAGACCCATCCAACACTCTCCGCCCTTGTTCTCTCTCTCTATGTGACACGCACCCCCCTAAGTACCATAATCCCTCACTCCATCATAGGCGCACGCACTCCCCCCTAAGTATGATTATCTCTCACTAGCCATCAGGAACACACGTATTGTCTCCTTCCATCCATACGTCTATCTCGATATCTCTCGGGGTATCTTCTATCACTCACACACCTTGTCACTCGATCTCCCACCAATGTAGTCCCATCACAATCTCCAGGGGATCTCTCTATGACAAACATACACTCTCTCCTCCCCATGTCTGCATTTTCTCCGTACGTCTCTCTCGAACTCTCTCCCTTGTTTGTCAGACCCCTCTTGGCCACGTGCTAGGGATCTTTCTCTCTCGGTTGCAAACAACAACACAATATCTCCTCACTTTGCTTCCATTGTCGAAGATGCATGTGTGATATGTTTGCATAAGACACACACGCTTTTTCTCTACTTTTATCGTGTGTTATCCATGTCTCTTTCACACATGCACACACACTTTTTTCACTCACTCTTTCTATTTCACTCTCTCTATCTCTCTCTCCCTCTCTCTAGTTAGGGACTCTCTCACGTCCATAAGCATATGGATGTTTTGAAAAGTTAAACCTCAGAAAAGTTTGACCAGGTATATGTGGAAAAAAACATTTACATCTGGAACGATCATTAGATTCATCACAACATGTACTTACTTCATACTATCATTTATCTTTGGTATTGTAGATATAAGTAATTTCTTTATAAACTTGGTCAAAGTTTCAAAAGTTTGACTTTTAAAAAATGTTGGCACTACATTATCGAATGGAGGGAGTAGCTCTTTCTCTCTCTGCTATCTCTCACGGGCCTCCCCTCTCACTCGAACTCTCTATACCAACAGATTATACGCTTACTGTGTCAGCGTATAGCTCCATATATTGTTTAGTTTGACCGGTCAACCAGTCCACATGCTGCCTTGTCAGCTCGTGTTCTCTATCTTCGTGTGCTCGCCCATGTGGCAGAGGGTGAAAACAAGTAAACTAGAGGCCCATCTGACACACAGTGAAGTAAACAAAGATGAAACCACTCGGGGTAGCACCCCGCACGCTAGTAAATTGAGGGCGCATTGAGGACACACTTCTTCCGCGTGAAGGACGACTCGCGCATAATTCACCACCGCGCGGCGGCATGCACAGAAGGACGCACTCGTGCACACCCAGCTGATGACCCACAAGTGTAGGGGATCTATTGTAGTCGTTTCGATAAGTAAGAGTGTCGAACCCAACGAGGAGAAGAAGGAAATGACAAGCGGTTTTCAGTAAGGTATTCTCTGCAAGCACTGAAATTGTAGGTAACAGATAGTTTTGTGATAAGATAATTTGTAACGGGTAACAAGAAATGAAAGTAAATAAGGTGCAGCAAGGTGGCCCAATCCTTTTTGTAACAAAGGACAAGCCTGGACAAGTTCTTATATAGAGAAAAGCGCTCCCGAGGACACATGGGAATTATCATCAAGCTAGTTTTCATCACGCTCATATGATTTATGCTCACATTTTGATAATTTGATATGTGGGTGGACCGGTGCTTGGGTACTGCCCTTTCTTGGACAAGCATCCCACTTATGATTAACCCCTATTGCAAGCATCCGCAACTACAATATAAGTATTAAGGTAAACCTAACCACAACATGAGACATATGGATCCAAATCAGCCCCTTACGAAGCAACGCACAAACTAGGGTTTAAGCTTCTGTCACTCTAGCAACCCATCATCTACTTATTACTTCCCAATGCCTTCCTCTAGGCCCAAATAATGGTGAAGTGTCATGTAGTTGACGTTCACATAACACCACTAGAGGAGAGACAACATACATCTCATCAAAATATCGAACGAATACCAAATTCACATGACTACTAATAGCAAGACTTCTCCCATGTCCTCAGGAACAAACGTAACTACTCACAAAGCATATTCATGTTCAAAATCAGAGGAGTATTAATATGCATTAAGGATCTGAACATATGATCTTCCACCAAATAAACCAACTAGCATCAACTACAAGGAGTAATCAACACTACTAGCAACCCACAGGTACCAATATGAGGTTTTGGTACGAAGATTGGATACAAGAGATGAACTAGGGTTTGAGAGGAGATGGTGCTGGTGAAGATGTTGATGGAGATTTACCCCCTCCCAATGAGAGGATCGTTGGTGATGACGATGGTGATGATTTCACCCTCCCGGAGGGAAGTTTCCCCGGCAGAATAGCTCCGCCGGAGCCCTAGATTGGTTCCGCCACCTCGTGGCGGCGGAGTTTCGTCCTGTAAGCTTGCTTATGATTTTTCTAGGGTAAAAGACTTCATATAGCAGAAGATGGGCACCAGAGAGCTGCCAGGTGGCCCACCAGGTAGGGGGCCGCGCCCAGGGGGTAGGGCACGCCCCCCACCCTCGTGGCTAGGGCGTGGGCCCCCTCTGGTACTTCTTCCGCTGAATATTTATCATTAATTCCAAAAATGACTTTCATGGAGTTTCAGGACATTTGGAGTTGTGCAGAATAGGTCTCTAATATTTGCTCCTTTTCCAGCCCAGAATCCCAGTTGCCGGCATTCTCCCTCTTCATGTTAAACCTTGTAAAAATAAGAGAGAATAGCCATAAGTATTGTGACATAACGTGAAATAACAGCCCATAATGCAATAAATATCGATATAAAGCATGATGCAAAATGGACGTATCACCAACAGGCCCTCCACTATGTAGGCCAAAACATGTGCCAAATTCACTTGTGATGCATTTGGCATCGATGCCCCTCCATTGCTCACCTGGTGCCCCAATCTGGATCACCTACTTTGCTCCGGTGCCAAATTAACTCATGCAATGAAAAAAAACTTGCGTGGGAGAGAGAGAGAGAGGACTGAGGCAATAAAAAACACTTTTTTGGGAGAGTGAGAGGCTAGTGTAGTTGGTTTGATTGATTTTTTTAAACATGTGGTCTGTGTGCACAGCGGTGCCAACTCTCTCACATCGCGGGAGCGGTGCCAAATCTTTTGATTTGACATCGATGCGTATTATGTGGCATACTTTTGAGAAATATGGCATCGACCACATAGTGGAAGGCAACAAATGCCCAAGCTCTTCACATGCTCCTAGGTAAATGAGAGGAGAGAGAGAGAGAGAGAGAGAGAGAGAGAGAGAGAGAGAGAATATCACTAGCCAGCCAACCCTATCATATGAGCGAATGATATTGGTACCTCTTGATGACACGGCAATCTTATACAGCCAGCTGCTCTAATATGTTCTCTTCTTTTGTAGATAAAAAAGACCCGAAAGTGAAAAATGTGCTGCACTATAACAATCTCATCGAATGCCTTGATCTCCATCTTACAGAAATTGATTTGATCGACTACCGAGGCAGCACATTTGAGATTAAATTGGCCAGGTTCTTTGTTCTGGAGGAAAGTGTGCTCAAGGTAATGAGGTTTGGCATTCTCTGGCTCAACAATGAATGGCGTGCTGACCATTGCAAGTGTCTAAGCCTAAATGACAAAGTCTCCGCAGAAGCTGAATTTGTTTTTGAAACATCAAGTGGCCAGAGACTCGAAAATTTATTTGCCCATTAGTGACTTGTCAGGGCGGTGGATTTTAGTTTGTACGATAATGCTACATCCACCTAAAGTAACGAAAGTTCTTACGTAGACTTCCTAGTAATTCCCTCTTCGTAGGTGCAACATTACTCCTAACATTTGCAATATCAGTTTGAAACTTGTAATATTGCCGTGTCCTATTCCTGCATTTTCAAAATCCTGCGAATCAAAGAGGTCCTGAGTTGGTGATGATGTTGTGCCTACCATCTTTCACCAATAGCCGTCGGATCTAGATCTGACGCATACAAACCAAACTTCTCCAGTTTTGCAAAAAGATGCCCGCACTTGTTCCCTATTTACAAATAACTCCTCTCTCACAATCAGCCTTATCTCCTCCGCACCACATCTAGAAGACCATGGAAAAATCTCGCGCGATGGCCGCTGCCGGCGCCGTCCACCCCCAATCTTGGTGTTCCGTGCAATGCACGAGCATCTACGCACAGGAAATTGTGTCGAACACGGCTAGTTGTAAGCAGGCTAGCTCTACAGCCATGATGATAGTGACTGCAGATGGTGAGGCTGACTATGGTATGCCGAACACGACGCCTATACTCAGGTGTCATCTCTGGCGCAGGGTCTTGTCACTTCACTGTGAGGAGCAGCACATAATAATTTGACCAACGGGTAGTACAGTGCTACTACATTGGTAGTACTACTACTAGTACTAGCACCACCGTCTGGATTTAGTAGTACTACCACGTCCATATGGATTTAGTATTTGACTAGCAATATATAGTAATGCATGTCACAAAAAATGTACTACTCCCTCTGTAAATAAATACATGGTGTATTGTATTATTCCTATCGGCGAGAGAACTTAATGTCTTTTTGCTAATTAATAGGATTACATGCAATGAACTAACCATTGCATGTCATGTTTGGTAGTCTCAAGTCATTGAAAGCATGCACGGCCCACATCTCTCATTGGTTGATATGTCACAAAATAAGAAACGAGGAGGGAGTTAATGTACCGTGCCTAAGTGTTTTGGGATTATTTGGTTTTTGTAAGGTGACTTACACAACATTTTTGGTTACATGCATTAACATTTTATTAGTTAAATCAAATGTCAAAACTTGGCACAAAATGCAAAGGGGACCAATAAACCAGCAACATCAAAGTTCTCTCGTTTGGCCCCAACTAGAGGTCCGGTGAGATGACTATACTGCACCGGCACGGAGGGGGACGCAACTTCATTGACTTACTGCACCTGCCTTTGGGTGTATGACACGTGGGCCCAACGGGTGGGTGGCCCATCTGTCATACAGGCAAAGGCAGGTGTAGTAGAGGGGCGAGGAGTAGATGGCCAACATGCACGTGAATTCAACGTAGTCTGCACTTCTCATATAAAGGCTCCCCGCCAGTCCAATCTACAAAATCCTACGCACCTATGCACCCTAACCAAGGGCAAGAGTGATCACTCCAATCGCAAGATCAGTTGACTAAAAGCTAGACCCATGGAGGCGATGAGCGCGAGCATTAGCCGGCTATGCCAGATAGTCCACGACGCCGGCCTGCGGCCCGGTACTGAGGAATGTCTCCATTAGTGCTTGAGGCCGGCAGGGCGAGGGGCCACTTGGACGACAACTTCGTCTCCTTGTTCGACGAGGTCCTCGTCGGCTTCCTCATCAAGTTCACTGCCGTCAAGAAGCTCGCGGACGACCTCGACTTACGCCCAAATTTCACGCTACCAGCTCGTGGATGCCCGCCACCTCAACGGCCTCTATGGTGACAACCTCTTCGACGACTGGTGGCCTCGCGACGCTCGCCATCGCTACGGAGAATGTCCACCTCGAGGTCGCGTTTCACAAGAACGCCAAGCAGAAAGACACCATCGACATAATCACCCACGTCTACGGCAAATCGCCCACAAGGACTACTACATGCAACAGAGGACGATAGGACGCTGGCCTTCTTGGACCGCAGGCAACCTTGGACGACATTGTTCGAAGCACGTTGAGCTCGCCGCCTATGCCATCGCTCCTCACACGTCGGTTGGTGACCCAGCGCACTAGGGCATGAGGATGTCGTTGATGGATCCGTACGTATCTTTATCTTTCCGTCAAATCCATGTAGTGGTATATGGTACTACTAGTAATTATCTTACCTTTCGCATCAACTACATAATTTTCATACGTACTCCATGCATGAACCGCGCCAGAACCAAACTTCTCATTACTCTAGGGAAATCGTTATTTCTATCTATCGGTCGCGCCATGGAGCAGAACCAAATTTTACAAGTTACAAGTTCAAAAGGAAAAGCCCGCCGTGTTCGCGTCGCACCCCCACACGGTTGGTCCGGCATGCCGCTCAAGGGGGAATGCGTGTTGTGTTGCATTTTTACTTACAAGTGGGACCGTAGTTGAGTAAACCGACTATCGTCAAACCCCCACCCCGCCAACCACACGATGGCTGAGAAACAGGAGAGAGAAGAGATGGCTGTAGCACGGACTCCAAGAAAATTGGGGTCGGATGGGACTCATGTGGGTGGCGTGTGCCGTACTGCTAGACGTGAATGCTAGTTATGGCCCATGCCACCCCACTATATCAAGCCTATATCGAGGTGCTGGTTACGTAGAACAAATTTCCTGGAGTCCGTGCTCAACCCTCCTCTATCTCTCTTCTCAGCCAGCCAGCAGACGCACAGAGCCCATCGTTTGTTTGCTCATATGTGGTCCCACATGTCAGTGAAAACACAAGAGGACCCACTGAACCTGCACATCTTTCACCTTGACGTGCTAGTGATGAAAAACAAATCCAATAAAGATCTTCGGTGGCCGCTTTTGGAGTTACTCAAGAGTAGTAAGATTCTATTTACAGTTTAACCCAAGATGCACATCACGTGGCTTCAACTACCACTCCATTTTCTTGCATGACACGACCTGGATGCTGGATGTCCCACGTGTCGGCAAAAAAGGAGGAAGAACTCGACCAAATCTTCTCCACATTTAGACCAGAGGAGTAGGAAACACGACAAGCCCTATTCCTACATCATATTACGTACGTACAAGCCCACCTCACGCAGTCATGCTATCACCATATTTCTCGACCTCCGTGCGACACCTAGATCTAGTTGATCTAACTAGAACTAACTATTGGTTGGCTCTATGTGATGTGGCAACTTCATACTACTACGGATGCTGGCTATACTACTATGACACTAACACTCCAAGAAGTGAGTCAAAAACCATTTATAAATTGAGTTTATGACATGCATATGCAAATGTACCATTCATTACATACGACAAGTCATCAACACACAACGACAACGAGGATACATGTTGGATTATATATTAGTTCCAACAAAACATTCTAGTAAATACTAAAGTTTTCATCACACAACTAATAACAAGCAATGAAATGAACTTCAGCTCAACCACTCCTCGGCGTTGGAAACACTTGCTTTGAACCAGAAGAGTTTGTCTCGAAAGGGGCAGCTACTGTCAATCTCGAGACCAACACAGGACTGATCATCCAGGCTGAAGCGGCCTATTTCATGACCCATATTGTGATAGCCACAGTAGGGAAGCATAGCAATGTCCGAGGTATAGATACAGTTGCTTCTCATAAATGGTAGTAACGTTGTGTGAATAGCAGCTGGATCGCCTTTCACCATGATTGGATAGTTTTGTCCAAGGAAGAGCGAGTTTCCTCCAAGAGTATCAATACTAAACTAGGCAGAAGGTGTTGGCACTAGCACAGTAGTATCCATCCCGAATACCCTGCAACGGATGTTGGAATAGGTCCGAAGAGTGCGACCATGCGAGACAACACTTGCTTCCTTAGTATCATCAGCAGTGCCCTGTACATAGACAAGAAGAGGTGATCCATCGAAATAAGTTGCCAGACGCCACTGAGTATATGGGTCCTGCTCATCCTCATGCTCGTGATCATCACCATTATCATCTCCCCCTTGGTTTTAAATTTTTTCAAGTATAGGTGGTGGAATGTTCACAGGACCTTGGAAACACAAGAATGTTAATTAGTAAACGGAAACTAGCTAATCCGCATGCATGTGGAAGAAACAATTATAATTACGGTGGAAGAAAAACGTACCAAAAACATAAGGAACCCATGCAAAAACAGTGCCATGAGTGGTGGCAGCAAACACAAGGCCCTTGTATTGAATTGCATCACAGTACTCATCCGTGTACAGAAATTGATTTTTGAGCAATTTCCATCGAGGCATGGAAGTAAGGACGGCAACAAGCTTGTCGAAGATAGCAACAACTTCATAGTTCGTGTAATCCCAAGAGCGGTTGGGAACTCTACAAATTGCTATCTTCCGTAGACGACAATCACCATGATCGTATTTGAACGTGCGTAGAATACCTGTGTGCTCAACCTCTGGGCTGTATGAGATTTTTGGAAGTGGAACCCGGTGATGAGTGTACACATTCACAAGTTTCCACTCGCAGTTGGACCCAACAACCCAATCTCTATTTGCGCCTGCCCAAGCCTTACCCTCAAGCGATGGCATCTTAACATCACATGTATCATTATCAAGCGGCATCAACTTGCACAAGGCGAGGCCTCCGTCGTCCGCGCACCGGTCAGCACAGTCAGGGCAAAGAAGATAGGGGAGATCAAACCGCTCCTGGACCCTTGGGTTCCTTTTAATGATCTTATTAGTCTAGTCGAGAATGGTCTTGAATGAACCTGCCATGCTAGCTAAGGTGATGACGTCGCACCAATCAATGAGTTCCTCCACCACGTCATCTTTCAGATCGCGGCAAGAATAACAGGGTCGTTTCCGGCCTGCTCCCTCCATGGAGAAGACGATCGAACAATGGCAGAAGGAAGGGTGAAGGCAAATGGAGGAGGGAGGAAGTGTGTGCGACAGCAGTAGGGAAAGGTGAAGAGTCGGTGGACGGTTGCCACGGTACACGAAGAGGCACCCCGGCCTACATAGACGTCCGTCCGGAAATTGTACAAAAGGATTGGTCGTCGTTGAGGGAGTCCTGGATTAGGGGGTATCCGGACAGCTAGACTGTGTACAACGTCCGGACTATTGAAGCATGAAGATACACGACTCAAGACTTTGGCCCGTGTCCAGATGGGATTTTCCTTGGCGTGGAAGGCAAGCTTGGCGATCCGGATATTATATTTCCTTCCTTGTAACCGACTCCATGTAAACCCCAGCCCTCTCTGGTGTCTATATAAACTGGAGAGGTTGGTCCTTAGAAGGCCGATCACAATTACAATCATACCATCATAGGCTAGCTCCGAGGGTTTAGCCTCTACGATCTCGTGGTAGATCTACTCTTGTACTACCCATATCATCAATATTAATCAAGCAAGAAGTAGGGTTTTACCTCCATCGAGAGGGCCCGAACCTGGGTAAACATCTATGTCCCTTACTTCTTGTTACCGTTAGCCTTGACGCACAGATCGGGACCCCCTACCCGAGATCCGCCGGTTTTGACACCGACATTGGTGCTTTCATTGAGAGTTCCTCTGTGACGTCGCCACAAGGTTTGATGGCTCCTTCAATCATCATCAGCAACGCTGTCCAGGGTGAGGCTTTCCTCCCCGGACCAATCTTCGTGTTCGGCGACTTCACACTACGGGCCGACCCGCTCGGTCATCTGGAGAAGATCGTGTCAGGTTCGCTGGATAGTTATGACGAGCATGGCTTGGACCTGCCGTCAGACGATGCTCGGGATATTACCCCGGCAGAAGCCTCGGGTCTAAATTCGGGGCAGGTTGCGTTGCCTAAGGACGGAGGGCTGGTCCCTGTCCTGCAGGCCATACCCTCGTTGGCGATAGAGCCGAACACATGTCTCACCTCCACGGGAACCTATGACTCCGGACCCCGGATTCATATCCGGATGTAGGTTCCAGTCTGCGCGTCCCCGAGCCCGCCGATCTTGGTTGGGCTCCGGTGATGGAGTTCACCGCGGCGGACATCTTTCAGCATTCGCCCCTCGGCGACATACTAAACTTATTTAGAACCCTCTCTTTGATAGAGAACTTCAGGCCGAACTATGTAAGGCTCGAGTGGGAAGCAGGCGACGAAGAAATTCGTTACCCACCCACCACCCACTTGATAGCCATGGTTGATGATTTAACCGACATGCTGGACTTCGACTCCGAAGGCATCGACGGTATGGACGACGATGCAGGAGAAGACTTAGAATCTACGGGGTACCAGATTCCGGCCTCGTCACAAGACATATACATGGTGGATACGCCCAAGGAAGGCGACGGAGACAATCCAGAAAATAACACCCCTGGGCAAAAACCAAAGCAACGGCGCAGACGCCATTCCAAATCCGGCAATAGTAACAACATCAGCAAGAGCGCTAGAAGAATGGATACCCCGGTCAACCCTGAAGGCAATAACGACCAAACAGAACCAGCGATGGAGCAGGACGAACCAGGTCACGCCGAAAATAGTCCGGAGCGTACGCCCGAAAAAGACGATCAGAAGGACGAGTTCATCAAACCGGCCCAGGACAAGAATATAGTCCGGACGACGGCGCATTCATCATTCTGGAAGAACGCGTGGAATGAGAGAACCTCCACAGAAAGCTTATGGCCACAGCGAGAAGTCTGAAGAAGCAGAAGCAACGGCTTAAAGCCGCACAGGAAACGCTCAATCGCAGATGGAACAAAGTGCTAGACACTAAAGAAAGATATGGCGACGATCGCCATACAAAGAGCTACCCAAAACGCAAGCTACTGCCAGAATTCGACGACGAGGCCGTTCCACCGAAGAATAACACGACCAGGAGACCAGGAGTACCACTTCATAACCGCAATAAATCAGCTGCGGAAGACGCCAACGATCTACGTGAGCACCTGGAGAAGAAAGCTGGCGCAGCTAGGTCCATCTACGGATCTAAAGGAGACACCCCGGTGCGGGACTATGGTCGTCAAAACAATTATGACAACCAAACACCAGTTCGGAATAAACACCGAACACAACAACAGCCGACGGCATGCCACAGCGCGTCCAGATACAGAGCGGCTGCTCACCCCCGTGCTTTACCGATGAAGCATCGACCATGAATTCCACAGTGGCTTTAAACTCAGTAAACATAGAGGCATATGGCGGAATGACAGACCTGTGGGTGCGGATCGAGGACTTTATCCTCCACATACACATGGCTCGTGGAGATGACCTCCATGCCATCAAATACCTTCCCCTCAAACTGAAGGGACCAGCTCGGCAGTGGTTGAAAAGCCTCCCCGAAAATTCAATCGGGAGCTGGGAGGAACTAGAGGACAATTTCAGGGCCAATTTTCAAGGGACCTATGTCCGGCCTCCAGATGCTGACGATTTAAGTCACATAATCCAACAACCCGGAGAGTCCGCCCGCAAGCTTTGGAACAGATTCCTCACCAAGAAGAATCAATCGTTGACTGTCCGGATGCCGAAGCCTTAGCGGCATTCAAACACAGCATCCGTGATGAGTGGCTCGGCAGACACCTCGGCCAAGAAAAGCCAAGGACAATGGCAGCCCTAACAAGCCTTATGACCCGCCTTTGCGTGGGAGAAGATAGCCGGCTAGCCCGTAAAGGCACCAGCGACCACAGCACATCCGAAATAAGGGATGGCAACGGGAAGCCACGGCGTAATAAAAATAAACGCCAAAACAAGGAAGATAGCCCGGACAACACAACGGTTAATGCCGGATTCAGGGGATCTCGACTTAACCAGCAAAATAAGCAATCTAAAGGCAGTAAAGAAGGACTGTCCGGTCTGAACAGAGTTCTGGACAGACTATGCCAAATTCATGGCACCTCCGACAAACCTGCGAACCACACGCACAGAGAGTGCTGGGTCTTCAAGCAGGCCGGCAAACTAAACGCCGAACACAAGGAAAGGGAAACACCAAGTGAAGACGAGGATGAACCTCGCCAGTCGAACACTGGGAGGCAGAAAAATTTCCCGCCAGAGGTCAAAACAGTGAACATGATCCACACGACTCGCACATCCTTGAGGAGGTACGAATGCGCCCATAAAGACGCGCGCGACATAGATCCCATCGTACCCACACCTAACTACTGGATGTCTTGTTCAATCACTTTCGACCGACTGGACGGCCGAACTAGTATTCGCGCGGCGATCAAACGCTTTGGTACTTGACCCAATAATCGACGGATACCATCTCACTCATGTCCTCATGGACGGCGGCAGCAGTCTCAGTTTAATATATGATGACACTGTCCGCAGGATGGGGATAGACTCATCCAGAATCAGCAAGATCAACACCACCTTTGAAGGGGTGATACCAGGCGTTGAAGCCTGCAGCAGGGCTCCGCCATACCGAGGTAACATTCGCTCTCCAGTTACTCGAAGCTTAAGAACTAGTCTTCATCATCGCACCCTTCCAAAGCAGCTATCAAGCATTGCTTGGAAGAACGGCCTTCGCCCGCTTCAATGCATTGCCGCACTATGGCTACCTTGCACTTAAGATGCCCGGTCCTCGCGGCGTCATCACCGTTAACGGAATAACATAGCGCTTTTCACATGCAGAGGAATACACGACGGCCTTAACGGCCAGACTATAAGCGGCCTCTAACAAAAATATACCGGGTCGTCAAGACCACGGACACGGCTAGACGAGTCCGGCATCCCATATTAAACCAGGGCACTGTATATGTAATCCTATAGAGGACACCAGGGGCTAACAATAAAGCTCCACACTCGGCTCAACCTTATTGGCAGGCCAACATCTTATATTTTCTACTATCCATCGCATACTTACGTTGCACTCTCCTATGAGACTCCCTTTTCTGCAGACAATGTTCGCACGATACCTTCCAGGATGCGGTACAACAGAGACAAAGGCGCAGACGTGCAGCAGGGCCCCGTTCAACATGTTTCTTTTTAGATTAAGCCCCTGTGTAAACCTTTTCTATTGCCTCTTGTTGTTTCATCATCCCATGGGTTCCATACCCACAGCGGATACTGTCGTTTTTGGCATTTCGCCATGACAGATTAATGCACGTACCTGGAAATACAGGGTTTATAATGAATGGGCATTCTTGAGCTCATAATCTGTTATAAAGTCCGAATACCTTGGGGAGTGTTCGGCGTCACGAGTTTGGCCTTATATGCATCAGCTCCGAATCATGTCTTTGGTCAAATATTGGGTTTGCCCGGCTCCTGGGTTTGCCGCCTTACGTTCCGTCATAATCGGCTAAGGTGGCCAAAGGAGAACTACTGCGATTGTGCCCTGGTTATTCCGGATGAGCACCTCAGTAGAGAAAGCTGAAAACTGACCGTCATGATACAACGAGAGACTGGTCAACCACTCGACGACTCACTGGAATCTCTAGGATTCCTCCGCGATTAACGGAAAGGCCATTTTTCGCCAGTACATACGCCCGTATTCGGATGCACGCGAAGGTACCAGGGCTACATAGTAGCCTCAATGTTAGAATCCCGCGGCTAAGTGAAAGTGCTACAGCTATATAGTCCGGTTGCCTAGTTCGACGTGCGATCACCTCCTTGCCGGACCAAGACGTTGGATAAAGAGTGATCAAGCACATTTTTTCGCGAACACCCCCGCATTGTATGCGTGGGGGCTGAAGCCAACGACTGCTATCTTTCGGATTACCCACACATATATACATATATATAAACGGCCGCACAGGGGACACAATCATATTTTCAGACAAAAATTATAAATATAACCTTCTAATCAAAATGTTTGTACAATGATTTGAATCATCACTCGAAGAGGAGATTCTTCGGGCACTGCGCCTCTATTAGGCGGGCACCCTCCGTGACCTGCACCAAGTAGTGCCCGGCCGGATACTGGACCCCCACCGGATCCTGAGACGCTACCATAGTGGCATCCATATCCGTCCAGTACGCTTTAACGCGGGCAAGGGCCATCCGTGCACCCTCTATGCATGCTAACCTCCTCATGGCATTGATCCGAGGCACGACCCCAAGGAACTGTTGCACCAAGCCAAAGTAACTGTCCGGCTTAGGCCCCTTTGGCCAAAGATGGTCTATTACAGACCGCATGGCAAGACCGGACAGCCTGTGAAGCTCCGCCACAGCGGCCATCCTATCACTTAACGGCAGCGGGCGAGTGGGAGCATTGAACTGCGACCAGAAAAGCTTCTCCACCTCCTTCTCACCCTGATCTTTGAAGAATTCCACAGCATCAGCCGTACTCTTCGCCAGGTCCGCGTATGCGTTCGGCGAGCTCCAGCGTCCATCTAGGGGATCATACTTCGGATCAAAGAACTTCGTCCGCAGTAAATAGGAGCCTCCAGCCGCGATCTTACTGGCCTGTTGAAGCTCCTCCCGCGCACTTCTAAGCTCGGTCCGTATTTCCTTGGTGGCATTGAGTGCCTTGCTCAGGTCAGCCGATTTATCCTCATGCTCCTTTTTCAGGAGCTCATACCGGTCAGCGGCATTCTTTAACTCGATAGCCATTTCGGCTACCTTTTCCTCGCTTCGGCGATGAGCAGCCTGTTCGGCTCTCAATTCCTCGGCCGCCTTTAGGGCAGCCGT
Source organism: Aegilops speltoides (assembly GCA_021437245.1). Lineage (NCBI taxonomy): Eukaryota > Viridiplantae > Streptophyta > Magnoliopsida > Poales > Poaceae > Aegilops > Aegilops speltoides. The sequence continues at coordinate 315,177,456 of CM038144.1, read as the reverse complement.
ATGGCTCACCCGAGCCTCTTCCTTGGCTAGAGCAAGTTCCGCCCTCAGGGCCTCGATGGCAACAACAGCATCTGCAGTCCGAACATATTACATTACTATATGCCACCTCAAATATTTTCCTATGCAGGAAAGACAGGACACATACCTTGCGATTTATCCAGCCGCTCATTCATCAGAGTGATATCGGCATCAAGCTTAACCAATTTGCCTCATCAGTTCGGTCACTTCAATGGACGGACGGCGGCGGACCCATTGTGTACCGCACATATTTATAACATAAATCTTTGGTTGATGATCCCCCGTTTGCCGCCTAAGGCGGGAAACCAGAGTTTCAGGGGCTACTGTCTATATGGAGCACACCTAGCGCGTGCGTCCCAATGAAAGAAATGGTGGATTCTCCATTACATACCTCAAAGCCTCTGAGCAGGCTTGTGAATGCTTCATTCAAACCGCTCGTAGTAGATGAAATCTTCTTAAGCACCGCGCTCATTAATGAGCGGTGCTCCTCCGAGGGCGCAACTCGCTCCAGCAAGCCCGTTAGCACGCTGGCCGGATATCGAATCAGACGGATTCCTCCCATCGCCCCCGTTGTAGCCAAGTGCTCGGGGGCGGCCGATTTAATCGATTGCGGATTCGGTAGATCCGGACTCCTCCGTGACGACACCGCGATGTCGCCCGCTTCATGAGTCGGAGAAGGGGGTGGGGTCTCGCTCTCCATCATCTCCGGAGGAAGGTCCCCCGAAGACGAACCCTGTTGAGAGGAGCTGCCGGCCGGACTGCAAAAATTTGAATCCTGGTTACTAACCAAGGAGAAATGCAGTACCTTCGGACTGTAGATTGACTTACAACTCAGTGGAGGGCTGGCCCGTTGGAGGGCATGGTGCGATGAAGGTGCCTGTCGGGGCAAGGCCCCCTGGGGATGCCTTTTTCCCCAATTTGGGCATCTCTGCCTCCAAATCTTCGGAGGCGGCCCTCTTCTTCCCGCGCGGGGAGGAGGCCTCGACCTCTCCCCCTGGCTATCCTCCTTGGGGGAGGTAGCAACTCCCCCGGTTCGGATGCATAGCGTGTGCGGTTCAGATTTTTCATCCCTCCCCTCGCCTTTCCCCGAGGGCATCCTACTGAGTACTCGGTCAAGCATCTTGGCCATGGTGGGAGCAGGCGAGCCTTCGGGAAGTGGCACTGGACACCTGATTCTCTCCGCCTTGCTGAGCCATTCCTGGACGCGGATGATTTTCAGAATAAACAATCATGACAAAGACAAAACTGGGTGTCCGGTATTAAGTCTACTTACTCGAGTGTCTAGGCGATTGCAGCTTAGGCCTGCATCCTCGGTGGTGTCCGGACACGTTACTTTCCATCCGATGAATAATTTGCACATCTCTTTGGGCTTCAGGCCGAAGAAGTGCTTGACGGTCCGCGGACCCTCTGGATTGAACTGACACATCCGGAGAGGCCGGCGTTGGCACGACAACATCCGCCGGATCAACATCACTTGCATTATGATGACGAGAATAATGTCCCTTGCAAGAAGCTCCCGGATGCGATTCTGCAGTACTGGTATATCACCAGCGGGTCCCCAATTCCATCCTACGTCTGTCCAAGACGCCGACTGTGACGGAGGGCCCGAGCGAAACTCGGGGGCAGCCGCCCACTTTGTGCCTCTGGGAGCCGTGACATAAAACTACCTCCGTTGCCATACATCAGATACTTCTGGAAAAGAACCCTCCAGCCATGGGGCGTCGGCGTTTCTGCTTATTACGGCACCTTCGCACTCCACATGTCACCCCCCGATCATCTTCGGCTTCACATTAAAGGTCTTGAGCCATAGGCCGAAGTGCGGGGTGATGTGGAGAAAAGCCTCGCACACGATAATGAACGATGAGATGTGGAGGATAGCGTCCGGAGCCAGATCATGAAAGTCTAACCCATAATAGAACATGAGCCCCCTCACGAAAGGATCGAGGGTGAAACCCAAACCGCGGAGGAAGTGTGGGACAAAAACAACACACTCATTGGGCTCCGGCGTGGGGATGACTTGCCCTGGAGCAGAAAGCCTGTGCTGGATATCTGCGGTTAGGTATCCGACCTCCCTAAGCTTTGCAATGTCCTTCTCCTCAATCGAGGAGGCGACCCACCGGCCTTGAGGATCAGATCCGGACATATTGGAGGATTCCGGAGGGGTGGAGCTTAGGTTTTGGGTGTTAGAACTCAAGGTGTGAGAAGGCGCGATGAAGGTGAAAAAAGAGGCGTAGGTCTCGACCCCTTTATAAAGAGGGCGGACATCAAGAGTCCCTTGTGTGACCGTTTGAGGCTTATCTAAAAACACACGGGGTAATACCAACAGCCGTCGTGGGGTCACGCACGCTCATGTTGATGGAAAATCCCGTAATAAAAGGGACACGATCTCTGCCTCGACGGTACGTGCCATAAAATAGCCTCGTAACACGAGTCGCTGTGGGGTAGGAAACGTCGGTTCATGTTGGACCGAGCCACAATGCAAGGGCACGACGCATGAAGATTGCCATAAAATCAGATCTGTACCATACGAAGATCATCTTGCAGATCCGAACACGGCCTACGTGTTCAATAACCACTTTGGAGTATTCGAAGGAGGAACCCGCCTTGCAATGCCGAAGACAATACTGCGCGCCGGACTCATCGTCATTGAAGCCTGGTTCAGGGGCTACTGAGGGAGTCCTAGATCAGGGGGTATCCGTACTGTGTACAACGTCCGGACTATTGAAGCATGAAGATACAAGACTCAAGACTTCGGCCCGTGTCCGGATGGGACTTTCCTTGGCGTGGAAGGCAAGCTTGGCGATCCAGATATTATATTTCCTTCCTTGTAACCGACTCCATGTAAACCCTAGCCCTCTCCGGTGTCTATATAAACCGGAGAGGTTGGTCCTTAGAAGGCCGATCACAATTACAATCATACCATCATCGGCTAGCTCCTAGGGTTTAGCCTCTACGATCTCGTGGTAGATCTACTCTTGTACTACCCATATCATCAATATTAATCAAGCAGAAAGTAGGGTTTTACCTCCATCGAGAGGGCCCGAACCTGGGTAAACATTTGTGTCCCTTACTTCTTGTTACCGTCAGCCTTGACGCACAGATCAGGACCCCCTACCCGAGATCCGCCGGTTTTGACACCGACAGTCATCTCACTGACATGTTGGAACGGGACCACATGTCAACGAAACATGGTGTGTAATTTCTCGTGCAAAATGCGATCTGGCCGCGTTGGCCCGAGGTGCCACATTAGTTATCGACCTTTATTTTTTTAACATACAATCTGAGTGGATAGCTCCTGTGGTCATCACACATGAGCGGATATATAGGTGGCTGTCGGTGTCAAAACCGGCGGATCTCGGGTAGGGGGTCCCGAACTGTGTGTCTAGGCGGATGGTAATAGGAGACAAGGGACACGATGTTTTTACCTAGGTTCGGGCCCTCTCAGTGGAGGTAAAACCCTACTCCTGCTTGATTAATATTGATGATATGGGTAGTACAAGAGCAGATCTACCACGAGATCAAGGAGGCTAAACCCTAGAAGCTAGCCTATGGTATGATTGTTGTTCGTCCTACGGACTAAAACCCTCCGGTTTATATAGACACCGGAGAGGGCTAGGGTTACACAGAGTCGGTTACAATGGTAGGAGATCTACATATCCGTATCGCCAAGCTTGCCTTCCACGCCAAGGAAAGTCCCATCCGGACATGGGAAGAAGTCTTCAATCTTGTATCTTCATAGTTTTGGAGTCCGGCCGACGGTGCTAGTTCGGCTATCCGGACACCCCCTAGTCCAAGACTCCCTCAATAGCCCCTGGACCAGGCTTCAATGACGACGAGTCCGGCGCGCATATTGTCTTCGACATTGCAAGGCGGGTTCCTCCTCTGAATAATTCATAGAAGAATTCGAACACCAGGATAGTGTCCGGCTCTGCAAAATAAATTCCACATACCACCTTAGAGAGAATAATATTTACACAAGTTCAATCTACAGACGTATCTCGTGGCATGACGTCACTCCACAGTCAAGCCTTTATTCGAATCGTTTTAACTGTTCCGCCTCAGCGCGTTTAGCGAAGCGGTTTCCTTGGCACGTCCTGTCAAAGCAGAGATTGTGTCCCCTTATTCCGGGATTCTCATCAATACGGGTGTGGGTAATCCAACTGCGCCATTGATTGCGGCACTTGGGAGACAAGCGAGTTTTACTGGGCTGGTGGGGACGCATAGTTTCGTCCGCTCATATATAAGGGGATAAGAATCCACCTTTTCACCTACGCCTTCTTCCTCCTTTGCTTATCCATCTCCGCACACTTGAGCTCCAGCGCCCAAGTCCGCACATCTCACCTAAACCTTCTCCAACCATGTCCGGAGCGGGAGGCAAGTGGATGGCCTCCTCTGTCACGGAGGGGCACATCAAGAGGCTGCGCAAGGCCGGATACTTGTCCAGCGATATCGTGCACCGACTCCCCGACAAGGGGCAGCTCATCCCCACCCCCAGGCCCCATGAGAGGGTGGTGTTCCTTCCCCATTTCCTCCGCGGACTGGGCTTCCCACTCCACCCATTTGTCTGGGGGCTCATGTTCTACTACGGCCTGGATTTCCATGATCTGGCCCCGAATTTCATCCTCAACATCTCAGTGTTCATCATCGTGTGCGAGGCCTTCCTCTGCGTCCAGCCCCACTTCGGCTTATGGCTGAAGACTTTTAATGTCAAGCCGAAGGTAGTGGGCGGGCGCCAAGCAGAGTGCGGAGGCACCATGGTGGGCAAGATGCCCAACATTACATGGCTCGAGGGCGCCTTCGTGGAAACCATCAAGGGGTGGCAATCGGGGTGGTTCTACATCACCGAGCTGCGTGACCCTGAATGGGCAGCGGCCCCCGAATTCAGATCTGGTATCCCCACACGGCTCACCTCCTGGAAAGAGAAGGGTCTGACATGGGGCGATTCGGAGGAGCTGACCGGACTGCAATCCTACATCCAAACCCTGGTGAACAAGAAGCTCAAGCTTGTCAACGTAATCCAGGTCATGCTCATCCGCCGGATCCTCCCGTGCCAACAGCGGGCTTTCAATTTGTGGGAGTTTGATCCGGCACAGCACCCAACCTTGAGCAGGCTCTTTGACACTACGTATGAAGACGCCTGGAGGGTGCTGTTCAAGGGCGCCGAGGCTCCCTCATCCGCTACCGAAGATCGCAGATTCAGCTCGCAGCGTCAAGCCGGTGAGGTAAGCTATTTTATCCTTTACGGGACACTTGCTTTCCATAGTTTGACTCTATGCGGGATCTAAAACTCCCATTACCTTTGTGAGCTTGGCAGAAGGCGTCGGGCAGGTTAATCGCCCGACTCCCTGCCCAAGACCCAGCGGATGCCCGACATCGGACTGCTGCCCCGGCGCCTACGTGGTCTTTGGAGAAGAAGGTTAAGAAGAAGGCCACGAGAACTCGGAGGAGTTCCCGGCGCCAGGTGTTATCGGACTCATCGTACGACGACTCCGAGGGGGACTCCTCCCACGAGGACGAGGAGGAGAAGAAAGAGGCCTCCCACCAGCGGGGGGAGAGAAGAAGAGGAAGGCTTCCCCAACGGGGGAGGCCAAAGGGTCCAAGAAGGGAAGGACCCTTCCTCCGTACTGTTCCACCAACGCCGACGATGGCGAGGAGGAGTGGTCCTCGAGGGCCAAGCCTCTGGCGAGATCGTAAGTGTCTGGATCCCAGAATAACTTATGATTTTCCTTTCGCCGCATAGTGTCTTCTAATGCCGAACACCACCATATAGCCCGCCCAAGGATGATCTCCCCGCTTCGTCGAGTGGGTCCCTGGGTTCGTCGGATGTGAATAGCGCTTCACTTCCGACCGCCTCCTCCCCTCGTGACGCAGACGACGCCGAGGCGGGGTCCCAGAAGGGGACCGACCAGGAGGAGGAGGCCCCGGAGGTGCCGCAGGGCAACCTCCCGGACTTCGGGCCGGACTCCGCGCCGGAACCTTCGGTGGTTCCGGAGTCCGGCGGGCGGCCCCTTCGTAAGAAGGGCGGGACGACGATGTCGGTGACCTCCGTCCAATCGGAGGCGCCGGATAATTTGCTGGAGGCGCTCAACGGCGCTTCCATCAAAGAGGAACACCGCACTGTTATGAGTGCGGTGATTCGAAGTTCATCCGCCAAGAGCGGGTGACAAGCTCGCACCACCTTCTAACAAAGCTTTGAGGTAAGGGTTTTAAGATATGTAAAAATAGTACCGCATAGACAGTAGCCCCTGATGCTCAGTTTGGTGTTCGGAAAGAAAAGCCGGACTGAGGATCTAATAAGATATACGCAGGAGTCTAATGTAAGTATGTCAATATGGGAATGCAGGCTGCGCTGCTGACCTCTGCCGCACTGACTGTGGAGGTCACTGCCTTGAAGCAGAGCCTCGAGCAGTCTGAGAGCGAGCTCGGCCGTGCTAAGAAGCAACTCGAGGACAAGGAAGGTAAGTAATACCTTATTAAAGTGATACCTTATAGAAAGGATTTGGTTGCAAAAAATGATAGGAATAACGTGGGTATTGCAGGGGCTACAAACGAGGTGGCGACCCTGAAGGAGGTGGTGTCCGCGACCGAATGCAATGCGGCCGCGGAACGCACCGAGCGAGAGAAGCAGGAGGCGCGGGTGGCGGAGGTGCGACAAGAGCTCCAGGCTCTCGTGGGAAAACACGAGAGTTTGGAGCGTGACTCGAAGACTCGAGAGTCCGAGCTCGCGTCGGCTCTTGAAAGTGCCAAAGCCGCTAAGGCCGAAGCCCAAAAGGCCCTCCAGGAAATCGAGGCGGTGAAGAAGATAGCGGCGGGTAAGGCATTCTTCATGCAAAGCAAGCATGTTAAAGTGAATTACTTGTTACTTACCCGAATTAGGAGCTCTCCAGGAGCGTTCGCAGATCTGCCCCGTAGCGTGTCCGATGCTGCCGCGTACTCTGAGTGAGGAGGGAGCTCGACGGAAAAGGTGTTCGGTCTCAAGATGCCGAGGCGGACATCCGTGCCTCGAGCGACCAAATTAAGCAGCTGGTCGAGCTCCACAAGGTGGCGAACAGGCCATGAAGGGCCTCATAGTTCATTTGTGGCCCAAAGAAGCCATGCACAGGAGCTACTTGATGCAGTGCGGGCTTTGGTGGACTTTGCCCATGGGTTGAAGTCATCAAGCATTCCGCTTTGATTGAAGGTGCCCGTCGGGCCCTTACCCGTGCTAAAGTGCACTGGGGCAGGATGGACGCCGAGAAGCTTGTGACGGACGCGCCACCGCCGGGCAAGGAGTATCGCACGCCCGAGATGTATTATAAGGGTGTCCTGAAGGGTGCCCGCCTTATTGCGGGTGAATGCTCCAAAGATGTAATTTTTGAGTAGACTCGCATTTTGTTATCCTGTGCGCTGAAAACTTTGTTCATATGCGCTAAGCAACGCTTGTTAATTTAAAATATTACCTTCTGTGCGGCCGTTTATCAAATCTGAGAGATGGCAAGTCGTTGGCTTTGGCCCCCATGCCACAAGTGCTGGGGTGTTCGGGATAAACTTGAGCGCTCTTGTTCCCATTTTTGGGTCCTTCTAGGGAGGCGCTCAACACAACGAACGAGGCAACCGGACTTATAATGCTTGAACACTCTCACTTAGCCATAGAATTCTATAATTTTAAATTTCGGCGAAGCCCCTAGTGTTCGGAAGGCGAATTGGGCGCTATCACGCTGAGGCCGCACAAAGCCGGCTCCTCGCCTAAGCGGCATAAGTCTTTAGGGACTCAAAGACCTCTCGAACAGCGACTAGCTCTCGCCTTATCATGACGGTCAGTTTTAGCTTTCTCACCGAGGTGCTCAACCCAGCTCAAGCTGGGCTGTCATGATGGTTCTCCAGCGCTACCTTAGCCGATATAATGGAACGTAAGGTACCAAAACATGGGGAGCGGGCAAACCCAACTGCTGACCCAAGACATGATTCGAGCCGATGCATATAATGCTATAAGTTCGGGCGCCAGACTTGTGGAAGTGTTGGACTTATCACACCATACTTTGGGGAACTTAAGCCTGGTGTATTTGGACGCACCAAAAGGCGTGCACGGTGCAATATGTCATAAGTGAACATATATAGAAAGGAATGCAATGATAGGCAAAAAGCGATGCATTGTTTATTCAAAAATACTGCAATAAAGGCGAGAATGATACAAGTAGTGCGATAAGCGAGGGTGGGACTATTTAACATGTCCCTTCGAGGGTAGGCTGCGGAATGGTATGTAAAACAGGTATAATGCTCGTAATGGAGACCACCGGATACTCGTCGTAGCTTTTACGCTTCCCTGGTGTTGATCGTGAGTTCGGCAGATCCATCACGGACAGGCTTCTGAAACGGTGTCCCGAGAATAAAAAAAAAGAATGACAAATTTGGGAGCCCCTGGTGTGGTTGATCCGCACTCTGGGCATGCCGTGGTCGTGCCCCTCCCCCTATGCCCATGGTACCTCCAGAGCGTAGTGATGTACGCGTGGTATTGGTCTCGCGATTTCGCGAGGGTTGGGGTTGGGGCCGCATTGCTACGCGTGCTCCGAACGTGCGAGGTGGTCTTGTTTTAGGTTACTCCGGGCGCGCTTGACGGTGTCGGGTCGCTTAACAGCTGGACTCGAGAATTGCCTTAGGAGGCTACTCTGTACTTTCGCCGCGAGAGCCGATGTGTGCTCCTCCGTTTGGAGAGAGCGTTCGGTGTTTCCGTTGACCGTGATGACTCCTCGAGGGCCTGGCATCTTGAGCTTGAGGTATGCGTAGTGCGGCACCGCATTGAACTTTGCAAATGCGGTTCGTCCGAAAGCAAAGGCATGATAGCCGCCATGAACGGGACTATGTCAAGATTAACTCCTCGCTCGAAGTTATCCGGGATCCGAAGACCACTTCAATTGATCGAGCTCGCATAATTGGCCTCTACGCTGGTATGATGCCTTTGAAGGTCGTCTTTGTGGGTTTAATCCTTGAGGGTCTATGCCCATCTTGCACTCGTATCCTCGATAAAGCAGGTTCAGGCTGCTGCCGCCGTCCATCAGGACTCTAGTGAGGTGAAATCCATCAACGATTGGGTCTAAAACCAATGCGGCGAATCCGCCATGGCGGATACTGGTGGCGTGGTCCCTTCGATCAAAAGTGATCGGGCAGGAGGACCACGGATTGAACTTGGGGGCGATCGCTCCATCGCAGATACGCCCTCGAAGCGCACTTCCGCTCCCTTTGGGTATGTGGGTTGCGTATATCATGTTCACCGTCCGCACTTGTGGGGGGAATCCCTTCTGTCCTCTATTGTTCGGCGGCCGTGTCTCCTCCTCATCATCGCTTTGCAGCCCCTTGTCGTTGCCTTCGGCGATTAACTTGCCTGCCTGCTTGAACACCCAACAATCTCTGTTTGTGTGATTAGCTGGCTTTTCGGGGGTGCCGTGTATCTGGCACGAGCGATCGAGTATCCGGTCCAAATTGGACGGGCCCGGAGTAGTTCTTTTGAATGCCTTTTTCCGTTGACCGGGTTTAGAGCCTCTGAATCTGGTGTTGACTGCCGTATCTTCAGTATTATCACCGTTAATGCCGCGTTTGTGCTTATTGCGATGTGACCTGCCATTGTTGTCTTTGGTATCCGAACTACCAGAGTTTTTGGTTAGGTTGTTACTGCGGGCTAGCCAGCTGTCTTCTCCCGCACAGAAGCGGGTCATGAGTGATGTGAGGGCTGCCATTGATTTTGGCTTTTCCTGTCCTAGGTGCCGGGCAAGCCATTCATCACGGATGTTGTGTTTGAAGGCTGCAAGGACCTTTGCATCCGGACAGTCGACGATTTGATTTTTCTTTGTTAAGAACCGTGTCCAGAATTGTCTGGCCGATTCGTCTGGCTGCTGAATTATGTGGCTTAGGTCATCGGCGTCTAGTGGTCGCACATATGTGCCCTGGAAGTTATCAAGGAATGCGGCTTCCAGGTCCTCCCAACACCCAATTGATTCTGCTGGCAGGCTGTTGAGCCAATGCCGAGCTGGTCCTTTAAGCTTGAGTGGGAGGTATTTGATGGCGTGAAGATCATCACCGCGGGCCATGTGGATATGAAGGAGATAGTCTTCGATCCAAACACCAGGATCTTTGTTGCCATCGAGGATTCAATGTTCACGGGTTTGAACCCTTCGGGGATTTGATGATCCATTACTTCATCTGTGAAGCATAGTGGGTGTGCGGCGCCTCTGTATTGGGCTATATCACGACGCAGCTCAAACGAGCTTTGTCTGCTGTGCTCGGCCCGGTCGAGATTGCTGTATCCGGCGTGACGGTTGTCGTTGCGTATCGTGGGGCGCCCATGCGATCCATAGATCGATCTTGTTTGTCTTGCCTTATCCTCCAATACGTCTCGCAAGTCCGACGCATTCCCTCATGACTTTGTACTTTTCGAGCGACGCCGGGGTATGGCTTTAGTGGAGGGCCTAGAGGCCTCTCTGTCGCGGCCACGAGGTGGCCCGTCAGCCGTATTGTGCGCTGGTGATGTAGGTTTATGTGCTTCCTCCTCTAATCGGGGTAGCAGCTTGCGTTTGGGGTAGCTTTTGGAGGGGCGTTCGAGTTCATACTCTTCGGCCGCGAGGACTTCAGTCCATCTGTCGGCTAGCAAGTCTTGGTGAGCTCTAAGCTATTGCTGCTTTTTCTTGAGGCTGCTTGCCGTGGCCATAAGCCTGTGTTTGAAACGCTCTTGTTCGACGGGATCCTCAGGCACGACAAATTCGTCATCATCGAGGCTTGCCTCGTCTCCGGAGGGAGGCATGTAATTATCATCCTCTACCTCTTCGTCTGCCGCTCTCTCACGAGGGCTGGCTTCTCCGTCCTCCTCTGGCTGAATCTTCTTTGGAGGGGGGTTGTCTTCGCACCGTCCCGGTGTTATTATCTCCGGTGCGGAATCTCCATTCTTGGTGTGGCGGATTTGGAGCGGCGCCACGACGCCGGGCGCTTAGGCTGCTTTTTGAGGGTCATCCTCCGCTAGTCCATCGCCATTCCCATCCTTTGGGGTGTCCACCATGTATATGTCATATGACGAGGTGGCTTTCCGATGCCCTCAGAGGTGCTGGTTCTGGTCGCCTCCCGCATCGCCGCCCATACCGCCGATATCTTCGGAGTCGAAGTCTAGCATGTCGGTTAAGTCATCGACAGTGGCTACGAAGTGGGTGGTGGGTGGGCTTTGAATTTCTTCATCGTCCGCTTCCCAACAGTTCTGACCATAATCCGGCCAGGGCTCTCTTGATAAAGAGAGACACTTTAGCGAATTCAGGATGTCGCCAAAAGGCGAGTGCTGAAAGATGTCCGCAGCGGTGAACTCCATGATCGGCGCCCAATCGGATTCGATTGGCAAGGGCGCAGAAGGTTCGGGGTCCGGAGAGGAGTCCGGCATCTTGGAGTCACGAGCTTCACAAGGGACAGGGTCGGTATTCGGCTCTATCGCCATAGAGGTAGCAGCCCTCGAGGTGGTGTCTAGCCACCCATCCTCGATTGGCGCCGTCGGCTCTGAGCTAAGGGTCGGAGCGGACTCTTGTGCGGCCTCCAGGGCACTGTTCGGCGGCAGAGCTAGATCGTGCCCATCGCGACAGTGCGGCGCACTTGGCTGTGGCTCGAATCCGTTGAAGATCAAGTCTCCGCGGATGTCAGCCGTATAGTTCAAACTTCCAAATCGACTGATGGCGGGCGTAGCTTTCGATCTGCTCCAGATGGCCAAATGAATTGGCCCGCAGTGCAAAGCCGCCGAATACGAAGATCTGTCCGGGGAGAAAAGTCTCACCCTGGACCGCATTGTTGTTGATGATCGAAGGAGCCATCAGGCCTATAGGTGACGACACAGAGGAACTCTCAATGAAAGCACCAATGTCGGTGTAAAAACCGGCGGATCTCGGGAAGGGGGTCCCGAACTGTGTGTCTAGGCGGATGGTAACAGGAAATAAGGGACACGATGTTTTTACCCAGGTTCGGGCCCTCTCGGTGGAGGTAAAACCCTACTCCTGCTTGATTAATATTGATGATATGGGTAGTACAAGAGTAGACCACGAGATCAAGGATGCTAAACCCTAGAAGCTAGCCTATGGTATGATTGTTGTTCGTCCTACGGACTAAAACCCTCCGGTTTATATAGACACCGGAGAGGGCTAGGGTTACACAGAGTCGTTTACAATGGTAGGAGATCTACATATCCGTATCGCCAAGCTTGCCTTTCACGCCAAGGAAAGTCCCATCCGGACACGGGACGAAGTCTTCAATCTTGTATCTTCATAGTTTTGGAGTCCGGCCGATGGTGATAGTTCGGCTATCCGAAAACCCCCTAGTCCAGGACTCCCTCAGTGGGCTAGGTGGGCAGGCGGCAACAATCTGAGTGCTAAAGGAGTTGATCGAATGCTTGGTTTTGTATGGATTTTCCAACTATGACCATTGGATAGAGTGAATCAATGGCTGTCGGATATCGGGTTCCGGCAAAACCCTTAATGTTCAAACTCTGGGGTGCGCGCGAAGATCTTCCCCCTACTAATCCACGTCCCAACGCCTCGCCGTGAATCTAAGCTACACGATGAACAACACAAGGGACACAAGGTTTATACTAGTTCAGGCCACCGTTGTGGTGTAATACCCTACTCTAGTGTGTGGTGTGGTGGATTGCCTCTAGGGCTGATGATGAACAGTATGGAGAAAGAATAGCCTCGCAGGAGGTGTTCTTGAGCTGGTGCGGTGTTCTACTTGGGATGGATCTTCCTGCCTCTAGATGAGATGATCCCTACTGTGGTGGCTAGCTCTATATATAGAGGCCCTGGTCCTCTTCCCAAATATTGAGCGCGAAGGGAGCCAACAACGGCCATTTTGAAGGGGAACAACTAGTACAAGCTATCCTGACTAAAGTTGGTCTTCGACTGCCAAAGGCACTGGCGATGACGCCGTCTTGGGCTCCACGGTGACCTCCGTCCTGCCGCTCTGCTGGTCTTGGTCTCATTGCACCGATATGGTAACCTTTGCTTGATGCCTCGGTACTCCGCGCCTGCACTTGCCCCATTTGCACCAAAGAGGAAACGAGGACACTACGCTGGCTGGCGCCTGCCTGGAGCCCGCCTGGTCTTGATCGTCATGGCTTGCGTCATGAGCACCTCGCGAGGTACCCCTGCCTTGATCTCTCCGCCTCCTCGCGAGCCTGCCTGGTGAGGCCGCCCCTGTGGAAGCCTTGTGTCGTTCGCCCCGCGAGGCTTGGCCCCTCGCGAGGGTCTTGAGCTTGTGTTGATGAAGACGGGCCGTATTGGGCCATTGCTTGAGCCACGCCGCAGGCCGCAGGCAGGCAAGTCTAGGGAGCCCCGTTCCCAGAACGCCGACAGTAGCCCCCGGGCCCAAGGCGTGCTTGGACTTGGCTTAGCAGCGAAGTGAAAGGGCAAGTGTGGAGCGCCGCGGGCCCCAACAGTCTGCGGCCTTGGTCGCTGCGTGGCGGTTGATTGGACGTGGGCGTCTCCACTTCCCCTCGCTGCCTCGGCAACTGCCCGACTGACAAAAGGCTGGTCTGGGTTAGGCTTACCTTCATTGCTCCCAGTCGCCTTACTCCTGATTCCCTTTCTTGCTCTTGCTCTCCTGCTTCCGAAATCTCCAGATCTGCCTCATCCTTCCTCCTTCAGCGAGCAATGGCACCCCGCAAGGCCGCGGCCGAGGCTCCACCGGCCTGGTACTCTCCGGCTCTGGACCCCCCAAACATGACGGAGAAGAATCTTGCCCTCACCCGCCTGATGACGGTGGCGCAAGGCAGCGAGATGGAGGAGACTATGCTCTGAGCAGGCCCCGCCCAGCCGGAGGCTAAGGGAGTACCTTCTACCCCTTCTTCATGAGCGCCGTCATCATCGGCCTGGTGCCTCCTTTTTCTGAGTTCTTCTATGCTGTCCTCCGCCATTACAATCTGCATGCTCTGCATGTCCATCCCAACTCTATTATCCTTCTGTCGATTTTCGCCTACTACTGTGAGGCGCACGTCAGGGTGATGCCTTTCGTGGCCTTGCTGCGCCACTTCTTCTCCCTCCAAGTCACCGACCCACATACCTCTGCGTGCCCTAGCTTTGTTGCGTACTCCAAAGCCAACGTGATCTCGAAGGCCGGGAAGAGGGCCGATGGCTTCTGGAGCAAGTGTGTCATCTTTCGATTTGGATGCATCCACTCTCATTGGCGCTGCCTGAGCAGCCCAGTGCTGATGAGGCGTGGTCCCGTGTGAAGCTTGACGACCGACGGGCGAAGCTGGTGCTGGAGAAGATGAATGCCGACCTGAGGCCGAGCAACTTGAAGGCGACAAAGCTGACCGAGGCCACGCTCCTGAGGGAGTTCCTGGCGCATCGGGTGGCTCCACTTCAGGGGCACTCGCGCCCGCCGTGGAGGCTCGGAGATGCGGACGGCGATCTCCGCCTGAGCTCGGAGGCCCTGGCTGATGAAGATCTGGCCGCATCTCTCTGCTTCCTGGTTGGAGAGGACATGGCAGGCCTGGAGGGCGCTCCTGTCCCCTTGTTCCTTTGCGACAACTGGCAACAAGTGGTGGACGCCATGCCCACCTTTGATGGGAGCAGTCTGGTACCAGAGGTGCCTCCTGAGGGCCAGGAGGCGGCGGCGCCGATGGACTTGTCCTTCGATGATTCCCGCGGAGGAGAGGAGGAAGACGAGGAAGAAGAGGAACGCAACTCGAAGGAGACCGCTGAGGAGACGGGGGAGACTTCCCCTTGGCGCAGGGCCAACATCCTCTGCACCCTGCCGGACGATGACGAGGCCGACGCCAGGCGAGGGGGAGAGGACCCGCCCGTGATCCCGAAGAAGGACAGGTCGGGGCTGATCTGCCGAGGGGCTACTTTGGCCCCGGCACTGCTCGAAGCTAGCTCCAGCCCTTCTGGTGCGCCCTCCTCTGCCTCTGGACCTCCCGAGGCTGCGCCCCGCAAGAGGCTTTCGGGCTTTAAGGTCGGTAGGAGGCCGCCGGAACACCACGCGATTGACCAGTAAGTACTCGAACTCTGCTTGGCTCTTGTTTTTGCTGTCAGGGCTTGACATCCTCCGTCGCTTGGGTAGGCTGCCACCTACGACGAAGACGCTGAAGGGGGACACGGTGGCTTCGCTTGGGGCAAGCTCACCCGTCGTGGCCGCGCCTTTGCCTGTGGGAAGGGGAGGCAGTGGAGCTCGCACCTCCCCTGCCCGGTCGTCCTCGCGAGGCCAGGGGGAGCGCTCTGGCGGGGTGCCAGCCCCTGTGGCCCCGCTGACTCTGGAGGCCCCGGTGCTTGATGCTGTCGCTGAGGTTGCCAAGGAGGAGGTCCCAGCCTCCCAGGCCATGATCACGCTGCCGTCTTCTCCTCCTGCTCCACTAGTTCCTGATTCCTCTGCCTCCTCCGCCGTCTTGTACCATGCTGCTGCTGAGCTGGGTCGGCTGCGAGAAGATCTCTAGGGCGCCAACCCCCGCCTGGTGGCCGGGCGCCTGGAGCTGTGATACGTCTCCAACGTATCTATAATTTTTGATTGCTCCATGCTACTTTATCTACTGTTTTAGGCAATATTGGGCTTTATTATCCACTTTTATATTATTTTTGGGACTAACCTATTAACCGGAGGCCCAACCCAGATTTGTTGTTTTATGCCTATCTCAGTGTTTTGAGGAAAAGGAATATCGACGGAGTCAAAGCGGAACGAAATCAAGCTGGAGAAGTTATTTTTGGAAGGAAAGCAACCTGTGGAACTTGGAGTGCACGTCGGGGAGATCTGGGCTGCCCACGAGGGGGGGCGCCCCCCCCCGGCGCGCCTCACCTCGTGGGGCCCCCGTAGCTCCTCCGACGTACCCCCTGCACCCATATATACTCTTGTACCCTAAAACTTCCAGAATAGAAGATAGATCGGGAGTTCCGCCGCCGCAAGCCTCTGTAGCCACCAAAAACCTCTCGGGAGCCCGTTCCAGCGCCCTGCCGGAGGGGGAACCCATCACCGGTGGCCATCTTCATCATCCCGGCGCTATCCATGACGAGGATGGAGTAGTTCACCCTCGGGGCTGAGGGTATGTACCAGTAGCTATGTGTTTGATCTCTCTCTCTCTCTCTCTCGTGTTCTCTCTCGTGTTCCCTCTATGGCACGATCTTGATGTATCCCGAGCTTTGCTATTGTAGTTGGATCTTATGATGTTTCTCCCCCTCTACTCTCTTGTGATGAATTGAGTTTCCCCTTTGAAGTTATCTTATCGGATTGAGTCTTTTATGAGAACACTTGATGTATGTCTTGCCGTGATTATCTGTGGTGACAATGGGATATCATGTGCCACTTGATGCATGTTTTGGTGATCAACTTGCGGGTTTCGTGACATTGGGAACCTATGCATAGGGGTTGGAACACGTTCTTGACTCTCTAATAGAAACTTTGGGGCACTCTTTGAAGTACTTTTATGTTGGTTGGATGAATCTGAGATTGTCTGATTCATATCGTATAATCATGCCCACGGATACTTGAGGTGACAATGGAGTATCTAGGTGACATTAGGGTTTTGGTTGATTTGTGTCTTAGGGTGTTATTCTAGTACGAACTCTTCTATAGATTGATCCGAAAGAATAACTTTGAGGTGGTTTCGTACCCTACCATAATCTCTACGTTTTTTCTCCGCTATTAGTGGCTTTGGAGTGACTCTTTGTTGCATGTTGAGGGCTTGTTATATTATCTATCTATGTTATTATTGTTGATAGAACTTGCACTAGTGGAAGTATGAACCCTAGGCCTTGTTTCCTATCATTGCAATATCGTTTACGCTCACTTTTATCATTAGTTACCTTGCTGTTTTTATTATTTCAGATTACAAAAACCTATATCTACTATCTATTTTGCACTTGTATCACCATCTCTTCGCCGAACTAGTGCACCTATACAATTTGCCATTGTATTGGGTGTGTTGGGGACACAAGAGACTCTTTGTTATTTGGTTGCAGGGTTGTTTGAGAGAGACCATCTTCATCCTACGCCTCCTACGGATTGATAAACCTTAGGTCATCCACTTGAGGGAAATTTGCTACTGTCCTACAAACCTGTGCACTTGCAGGCCCAACAACGTCTACAAGAAGAAGGTTGTGTAGTAGACATCAAGCTCTTTTCTGGCGCTGTTGCCGGGAAGGCTAGGTAAGTGAAGGTATATCTTTAGATCTTGCAATCGAATCTTTTTGTTTCTTGTTTTAGCACTAGTTAGTCTATAAAAGAAAATTACAAAAAATGGAATTGAGTTTGTCTCATACGCTTCACCTTTTTAATATCTTTCGTGAGTATGATGGAAAGGAAAATTGTGCCAAAGTGCTGAAGGAGAATTACATAGAATGCTTGGCATGAAATATGTGAATGATGAGCATGATTGCAATGTTGTTAGTATGAATTCCTTGAATATCCATGATGCTAATGATATGCAAAGCCACAAGCTTGGGGAAGCTATGTTCGATGAGGATGATATTTTTTGTCCCCCAAGCTTTGATGAGCAAATTTACTATGATGAAATCATGCCTCCTATCTATGATGATTATTGTGATAACATGTATGCTTTAAAGAATAATGATAACCATGAAACTTGTCATCTTGATCTTAATTTTCAATCATATGATAGTTATTTTGTTGAGTTTGCTCCCACTACTATTGATGAGAAGAATTTTGCTTATGTGGAGAGTAATAAAATTTCTATGCTTGTAGATCATGAAAATAATGCTTTAGGTGCTGGTTATATTGTTGAATTCATTCATGATGCTACTGAAAATTATTATGAGGGAGGAATATATGCTTGTAGGAATTGCAAAAATATCAAGTTTCCTCTCTATGTGCTTAAAGTTTTGAAGTTATGCTTGTTTAGCCTTCCTATGCTAGTTGATTATTGTTCCCATAAGTTTTTTGCACACAAAATACCTATGCATAGGATGTGGGTTAGACTTAAATGTGCTAGTCATATGCTTCATGATGCTCCCGCTATGTTTCAATTCTTATCTTTTATGTGAGCATCATTGTCATCATCATGCCTAGCTAGAAAGGCATTAAAGAAAAGCGCTTGTTGGGAGACAACCCAATACTTATCCTTACTGATTTTGTGTGTTCACATGATTATGCTACTGTAGTAATCATGTTTTATAGCTTTTGTTTCAATAAAGTGCCAAGTAAGACCTTTAGGATAGCTTACGGTGATAGTTGTGTTGATCCTGCTGAAAATCAGAAAATTTTGCACCCAGTAAATTAGTTCTGTTAATTCACATAAACGTGCTTTTGATCTTATTATTTTTTATCTGGATTGGTACACAAATTGCTTAGTACTTCCTAATTTGGTATAATTTTTGTAGTTCCAGAAGTATACGTTTGATACAGATTATTACAGACTGTTCTGTTTTTGACAGATTCTGTTTTCTATGTGTTGTTTGCTTATTTTGATGAATCTATGAGTAGTATCGGAGGGTATGAACCATAGATAAGTAGGAATACAGTAGATATACACCAATATGAATTTAGAATGAGTTCATTACAGTACCTAAGTGGTTGTTTTACTTTCTTATACTAACGGAGCTTACGAGTTTTCTGTTGAGTTTTGTGTTGTGAAGTTTTCAAGTTTTGGGTAAAGATTCGATGGACTATGGAATAAGGAGTGGCAAGAGCCTAAGATTGGGGATGCCCAAGGCTCCCCAAGTTAATATTCAAGAATAGCCAAAAGCCTAAGCTTGGGGATGCCCCAGAAGGCATCCCCTCTTTCGTCTTCCTTCATCGGTAAACTTCACTTGGAGCTATATTTTTATTCGCCACGTGATATGTGTTTTGCTTGGAGCGTCATTTTATTTTGTTAGTATTATCTTGCTGTTTTTTATAATAATGTTTTGCATCTTTAGTTTCAATAAAGAAGTCAAGGATAGCCTTTGCCATGCTTATTTTGTTAGTATACATGTTGCTGTTTGAAAAACAGAAAGTTTACCGCTGTTGCAAAAATTCCCTAGAAAAGTCAGTGAGTGGTATAATGTTGAATCTTTTCCACATTGAGCTCTGATAAATTTATTACAGTGGGAATTTTAGTTCATAAATTTTGGAGTCAGGGAAGTATTGATACTCTTGCATTCTTTACAGACTGTACTGTTTTGGCAGATTGCTGTTATGGTTGCATTGTTTGCATATGCTTGCTTGTTTAATGATTCTATTTGAAGATAGGAGTATTAAATATGCAGAGGCATTTAGTATGCAATGTTGAATAATAATTTTTGTGATTTGTTACAGTAGAAAATGATAAGGGTTTGCATTGGTGTATACTAACCTATCTCACGAGTTCTTGTTGAGTTTGTTGTGAATGAAGCTTTTGATAAAAAGAGAAACCATGATATGAGAGGAATTAAGGAGACACAAAAGTTCAAGCTTGGGGATGCCCAAGGCACCCCAAGATAATATTTCAATAAGTCTCAAGCATCTAAGCTTGGGGATGCCCCGGTAGGCATCCCACCTTTCTTCTTCAACAACTACCGGTTAGTATCGATTGAGCCTAAGTTTTTGCTTCTTCACAAGAGTTCTGCTATCCTTGCAATGTAGTTTTCTTTAGCTTTGCTTGCTGTTTGAATAAAGTATCAAGATCTGAAATTATTAATTGGGAGAGTCTTCACATAGTTGTGTAATTATTCGACTACTCATTGATCTTCACTTATATCTTTCGGAGTAGTTTGTCATTTGCTCTAGTGCATCACTTATACCTTTTTAGAGCATGGTGGTAGTTTTATTTTGAAGAAATATATGAACTCTCATACTTCACTTAGATTATTTTGAGAGTCGTTAATAGCATGGTAATTTGCTTAATATTAATATACTTGGTATTCAAGATATGCGAAACTTTCTTTTGAGTGAATTGAATACTAAGATATGTTTGATGCTTGATAATTGTTTTGAGATATGGAGGTGATAATATCAAAGTCGTGCTAGTTGAGTAATTGTGAATTTGAGAAATGCTTGTGTTGAAGTTTGCAAGTCCCGTGGCATGCACGTATGGTTAAAGTTGTGTAACAAATTTGAAACATGAAGTGTACCTGGCTTCTGCATCCTTATGAGTGGCGGTCGGGGACGAGCGCTGGTCTTTTCCTACCAATCTATCCCCCTAGGAGCATGCACGTAGTACTTGATTTTTGATGGCTTCTAAATTTTTGCAATAAGTATATGAGTTCTTTTGACTAATGTTGAGTCCATGGATTATACGCACTCTCACCTTTCCACCTTTGCTAGCCTCTTTGGTACCGTGCATTGCCCTTTCTCACCTTGAGAGTTGGTGCAAACTTCGCCGGTGCATCCAATACGCTCTATCACACATAAACTTCCTTATATCTTCCTCAAAACAGCCACCATACCTACCTATTATGGCATTTCCATAGCCATTCCGAGATATATTGCCATGCAACTTCCATCATCATCATCATCATCATCATGACATACATTAGTTTTGTCATATTGTCATTGCATGATCATGTAGTTGACATCGTATTTGTGGCAAAGACACCCCACATTATTTTTCATACATGTCACTCTTGATTCATTGCACCGTCCCGGTACACCGCCGGAGGCATTCATATAGAGTCATATCTTGTTCTAAGTTTCGAGTTGTAATCCTTATGTTGTAATCAATAGAAGTGTGATGATCATCATTATTAGAGCATTGCCCCCCCCCCAAAAAAAAAGAAAGGCCAAAAAAAAGAAAGGCCCAAAAAAAAGAAAATAAATAAAAAGGGCAATGCTACTATCTCTTTTTCCACACTTGTGCTTCAAAGTAGCACCTTGTTCTTCATGTAGTGAGTCTCATATATTGTGCTTCAAAGTAGCACCTTGTTCTTCGTGTAGTGAGTCTCATAAGTTGTCTTTTTACACTAGTGGGAATCTTTCATTATAGAACTTGGCTTGTATATTCCTACGATGGGCTTCCTCAAATGCCCTAGGTCTTCATGAGCAAGCGAGTTGGATGCACACCCACTAGTTTTCTTTTGTTGAGCATTCATAGCTCTAGTGCATCCGTTGCATGGCAATCCCTACTCCTCATGTTTACATCAATTAATGGGCATCTCCATAGCCAATTGATTATCCTCGTCAATGTGAGACTTTCTCCTTTTTTGTCTTCTCCACACAATCCCCATCATCATATTCTATTCCACCCATAGTGCTATATCCATAGTTCGCGCTCATGTATTGCGTGAAGGTTGAAGAAGTTTGAGATTATTTGAGTATGAAACAATTGCTTGGCTTGTCATCGGGGGTATAGAAGTTGGGAACATCTTTGTTTGACGAAAATGAAGCATAGCCTAACTATATGATTTTGTAGGGATGAACTTTCTTTTGCCATGTTATTTTGAGAAGACATGATTGTTTTGATTAGTATGCTTGAAGTATTATTATTTTTATGTCAATATGAACTTTTGTCTTGAATCTTTCGGATTTGAATATTCATGTCACAATTAAGAAGATTTACATTGAAATTATGCCAAAGTATCACTCCACATCAAAAATTCTTCTTTATCATTTACCTACTCGAGGACGAGCAGGAATTAAGCTAGGGGATGCTTGATACATCTCCAACGTATCTATAATTTTGATTGCTCCATGCTACTTTATCTACTGTTTTAGGCAATATTGGGCTTTATTATCCACTTTTATATTATTTTTGGGACTAACCTATTAACCGGAGGCCCAACCCAGATTTGCTATTTTAAGCCTATTTCAGTGTTTCGAGGAAAAGGAATATCAGACGGAGTCAAAACGGAATGAAATCAACTGGAGAAGTTATTTTTGGAAGGAAAGCAACCCAGGGAACTTGGAGTGCACGTCAGGGGAGATACGGGCAGCCCACGAGGGTGGGGGCGCGCCCACCCCCCCGGGTGCGCCCCCTGCCTCGTGGGGCCCCCATAGCTCCTCCGACGTACCCCCTGCACCCATATATACTCTTGTACCCTAAAACTTCCAGAACAGAAGATAGATCGGGAGTTCCGCCGCAAGCCTCAGAGCCACCAAAACCTCTCGGGAGCCTGTTCGGCGCCTGCCGGGGGGAAACCATCACCGGTGGCCATCTTCATCATCCCGGTGCTATCCATGACGAGGAGGGAGTGGTTCACCCTCGGGGCTGAGGGTATGTACCAGTAGCTATATGTTTGATCTCTCTCTCTCTCTCTCTCTCTCTCTCTCTCTCGTGTTCTCTCTCGTGTTCCCTCTATGGCACGATCTTGATGTATCCCGAGCTTTGCTATTGTAGTTGGATCTTATGATGTTTCTCCCCCTCTACTCTCTTGTGATGAATTGAGTTTCCCCTTTGAAGTTATCTTATCGGATTGAGTCTTTTATGAGAACACTTGATGTGTGTCTTGCCGTGATTATCTGTGGTGACAATAGGATATCATGTGCCACTTGATGTATGTTTTGGTGATCAACTTGCGGGTTTCGTGACATTGGGAACCTATGCATAGGGGTTGGCACACGTTCTTGACTCTCCGGTAGAAACTTTGGGGCACTCTTTGAAGTATTTTTATGTTGGTTGGATGAATCTGAGATTGTGTGATGCATATCGTATAATCATGCCCACGGATACTTGAGGTGACAATGGAGTATCTAGGTGACATTAGGTTTTTGGTTGATTTGTGTGTTAAGGTGTTATTCTAGTACGAACTCTTTTATAGATTGATCTGAAAGAATAACTTTGAGGTGGTTTCGTGCCCTACCATAATCTCTACGTTTGTTCTCCGCTATTAGTGGCTTTGGAGTGAGTCTTTGTTGCATGTTGAGGGCTTGTTATATTATCTATCTATGTTATTATTGTTGAGAGAACTTGCACTAGTGAAAGTATGAACCCTAGGCCTTGTTTCCTATCATTGCAATACCGTTTACGCTCACTTTTATCATTAGTTACCTTGCTGTTTTTATTATTTCAGATTACAAAAACCTATATCTACTATCTATTTTGCACTTGTATCACCATCTCTTCGCCAAACTAGTGCACCTATACAACTTGCCATTGTATTGGGTGTGTTGGGGACACAAGAGACTCTTTGTTATTTGGTTGCAGGGTTGTTTGAGAGAGACCATCTTCATCCTACGCCTCCTACGGATTGATAAACGTTAGGTCATCTACTTGAGGGAAATTTGCTACTGTCCTACAAACCTGTGCACTTGCAGGCCCAATAACATCTATAAGAAGAAGGTTGTGTAGTAGACATCAAGCTGATCTCTGGCTGGCTCGCTCTGACACCTTCATCCGAGCGGCGCCGAGCTAGGCTGTGGTAGCTTCTGAGGAGGAGAAACACGTTGCCACCCAGGCCATAGCTGCCCGTGACGTGGCATTGAAGGATGCTTTGATCGTCCAGGAATGTTGCAAGGCGCTGGAGAATGAGCTGCAGGGCCTGCGTGACGAGCTCACCAAAGAGGCTAGCGACCGCCAGGCAAAGGAGGAAGAGATGAAGGCTCGAGAGGCCACCATCAGGGATCGCGACGCCGAGCTATCCGCTGATCATAGCCGACTGAAGACACTGGAGAAGAAGCTGAAGGTGGAGAAGGCCGAGCTGGACGCCACGGCGAAGGTCTTGGCCGAGGATCGTGTGGCCTTCGCGGATTAAGAGGAGAGATCTCACAGGGCATTGAAGTCGCTTTACGATGATGGACTGGAGAAGCCGCTGGCCGGAGCCACGGATGGCCCCGCCAAGCTGCTTCCCTTCCTGGTCAAACCACTTGAGGAGGTCGTGACCGGCATCGGCCCCATGGCCGAGGTTGAAGCTTGCGTCCTTTCCTCTGCGGCGCTGACGCGGATCCTCAGCCACGTCTACCTTCGCAACCCCGACGCCAACCTTGACAATCTGCTGGAGCCTGTGGACGCTGAGCGCTCCACCGCTGCTGCTGAAGCCATGAAGGGCCGAGTGGAAGCCTTGCTGGCGAAGTTCCGCGCCTTCGCCACTGCGCCCAAGGCAGGTGCTGCTGGTTCTGCGGCCTCGGGAGGTGGAGCTGACAGGCTCGACTCCACCACGGAGGCGGGGCTTTCGGCGAATGACGGCGCTGCTCAAGGGTGTTCTCCTCTTGGCTTCTTTCCTGTTTCAACTCCTTCAACATGCACTGTGCCTCGTGGAGGCGTTTAAACTTGTGTTTGGTATCGTGAGGACAATTTATGGTTTGTAATATTTGCTTCTGAATTTGCGAGATTTTGCGGCTTCCTTCCTATTTGCTTTGTGTTCCACGTCGGCAGGGCCCGGCCCCGTGCATACCTCAGCCGCCATTAGCCCCGACCGGATCACCAGGACGGGACCAAGGAGTGAGGGGCTACATGACAAGTAGGCTCCTGAGTCGCGATGCTCAGGAGTCCCGCTTGATGCGCAAACAGCAAATAGGGAGGGGGTGTAGGAGTAGATCTGTTGTTCTACGTTGGCAGGGCCCGGCCCCGCGCATACCTCGGCCGCCGTTAGCCTTTCGGAACTAAGGAGTGAGTGGCTACGTGACCAGTTAGGCTCCTGAGTCATGATGCTCAGGACTCCCCCTTGACGCTCGAACGGTCTTCATACCTTGGCTCCGCTCGGGGAGGGGCACGCGACGACCAGGTCCGGGGGACTTGGCTGGGTGGCATGCGCTCGGGCGTGACCCGGGCGCAGCCCCCGTGTCCAGCCCCCTCGCGTGGCGCTCCCGAGGGGAGGCGTTGCGATGAGGCCAGACACTGAGCTCTGGGCTCCCTGAGGTTGATACAACCATGGGCTTCCCTCAGTTGTTTATCACCAACGCGGAGCATAGCGCTTCCGTATGTGTATGGGCATAGCCGCTCCTCGGCAGTGTTGTCAGCCAGCGCGGAGCATGGTGCTTCCATCTGCACGTGGGAGGGGCCCTCGAGGAGCCCCCGGCGCAGACGGCCCGCCCGACACGTGGCCGGCACGGTAGGGCTAGATGAGGTGTATTTGGGCACCCGTGAGCCAGCGCGGGACTCACGAGGCCCTACCTCAAGGCGGGTTGCGCCTGGTCTTGAGCCTTGGGCGGCTGAGTGTTTCTGCAAGGTGGTTAGATACAAATGCTCTACGTCCTTAGGTCCCGGCCCTCGAGCGAGCTCAGCCGCCGTTGGTATGCCAGGTCGCGATGCTGTGGACAAGGCCAGGGGGTGAGGGCTGGAGAGCCAGTAAGAGCTCGTGAGTCGCGATGCTCTGGCGCCCCCCTTTTAACGTGCAAGCGATTTGCATGAGGGAGAAAGAGGGGACGCGGCAGGCGGGAAATGATAATCATGGGTAGGTTAAGCATGAAGGCAAACCAACTTAGATAGATGCAGAAAGGATACATGCCACTGGGTCAGGCCCAAGCGTCTTGGGGATGATGCAGCCCGAGGGGCGCCCCCAGCAAGGTAAACTGAAGACATAAGCAAAAGGGATACATGCCGCAGGGACAGACCCACGCGACCTGGAAATAATGCAACCCTAAGGGTGCTCCCAGCTGAAATGAAACTCGAAAAGACGTCACCTGATACCATTGTAGAGCGGGTGTTGAAGTAGCTGACGATGCGCGGTGAAGAGGCCGATCCTCACGAGCCGCCAGAGCCCTGAGCCTCGGGAGGCTCTGGGGGTCCGAGTGTTCCTCGAGGACCATCTCCATCTCTGCTAGGACCGCGTGGTCCCTGGCCTCATGAGCTGCCAGAATGCTCTACAGAAGACGCTGGTGAGTAGTTGCCGCGTTCGGCAGGCCGAAAGGCATGCGAATGTAGCTATGCGGCGGACCCTCGCAGCATCCCACGCGCGAAGGCCAGAAGCGCTCCTGAGACGCGACTCGGTTGAGCCCTGGGTAGTCGATGCAGACACACAGCCCGCCATCCTCGCCTGGATGGGGAGCTACGCCAGGCAGGCGGCGATCGCCGCGTATGACTCTTGACTCCTGCAGCTCCAGAGTGACCTTGGTGATGAACTCCTGAGGGCTGGGCCCTCCTTTCCCCATGCCTTCCTGAGGGAAATGTGCCGCATAGCACGCCTCCAAGTGGTGCCCGAGTGCCTCCCTCGTGATCTTGGCAAAGTCTGAGGCCCTCCAGGAGAGAGCCCCCGAGCCTTGCCTGAGGAGGGCACCGGGCGCGCCTTCCTATGCGACAGAGGGAGGCGCCCCTTGCATGGGCACAGATCCTGAAACGGCGCTTCTGGAGATGCCTACCTCCTGAGGCCTTGAGCTGGGTGATGTCTTCTTCTTCTTAGGAATTGCCTCGGGAGGGTTCTCAGTCTTGCTGTCTGGGTCTTCGACTGATGCAGAATGGAAGGCACGCTCGAGGGAGCACACCGCATCCTTCTCTTCGCAGGGGACTGTGATGATTCCGCCGCTTCCCGGCATCTTGAGGACATTGTAACCATGGTGAGTCACCGCCATGAACTTGGCCAGGGCTGGGTACCCGAGGATGGCATTGTATGGCAGGAGAATGTGGGCAACATTGAAGTCGATGAGCTCGGTACGATAGTTCTTGTGCTGTCCGAACGTGACAGGGAGGCGAACCTGCCCTATCGGAGTGGTGGAGCCGTCAGTGACTCCTGTGAAAGGCTTGGTTGGCTGAAGTTGATCATATGGCACTTGGAGGTTGTTGAACGTCTCAACGGACATGATATTAAGTCCTGCGCCACCATCGATGAGGGTCCTAGTAACTTGCACATTGCTGATGACTGGGGAACAAAACATTGGGAGGACACCAGCAGTAGCCGCACACTTGAGCTGATCCGTTGAGCTGAACGTGATGGAGCACGTGGACCACCTGAGAGGGCGTGTGGCCTCGAGCTTGGGGAGGACTGCGTTCACCTCGCGAGCAAACTGCTTGAAGATGCGCTGAGAGGCTGGGGCCTGGGCACCGCCCAAGATGCAAGCGATAGCACGTGGCTCCTGGAAGCCCCCAGCCCCCTCGTCCTGGTGGTGGTCATCATTCCTTCTTGGTGGTGGTGGCAGAGGAGGAAGGCCTGCGTTTCCCTGAGGGCGGTCCTCGCGAGGCTGATCCCTCCAAGCCACCTCGCGAGGCTGGTCCTGCCAGCGATCCTCGCGAGGTCGATCATGCCACTCCTGGTGAGGGCCTCGGCCGTCCCATCGTCCTCCACCTCTTCCTCCTCCTCGGCCATATCCCCAGTCGTTGCGCTTGGGGCGTCGACCGATGCGTCCTTCCCGAACGGCCCTGAGCTCCTGGCATTCATTGGTGTTGTGGGTGTAGAGGTTGTGGTAGGCGCATAATCGGCTACCCTTGGACGACTCTGGCTGGTCCCTGCCGTGCTTCATGTCTGGTTCTACTGCAAGCACAGCTGCTCCTTTGCGCTTCACGTCCTTGGCCTTGGCTTTCTTCTCTTCTGGGTCAGCAGCTGGAAGCTCAAGAAGGGAGAGGCGCCCCTCCTCGGCCCTTACGCACTTGGTCGCCAGGTTGAATAGCTTCGGGGATGTGCACAAATCCTCGTGGATAGCGAGCTCCTCCTTCATATTGACGTCACGGACGCCGTCAGAGAACGCTGAGATGATGGCCTCCTTGGTCACCTTGGGAATCTTGAGGCGAGCGCTGTTGAAGCGCTGGATGTACTTCTGCAAGGTCTCTCCAGGTTGCTGCTTGATACGACGCAGGTCACCCATGACTGGAGGACGGTCGCGAGTGCCCTGGAAGTTGGCGATGAAGCGGGTGCGCATCTCGTCCCAAGAGGAGATTGAGCTGGGAGGCAGGTTCAGGAGCCAGGTGCAGGCACCATCTTTGAGCGCCATGGGAAACCACTTCGCCATGGCCTTTTCGTCTTCGTTGGCCGCCTCGAAGCCCAGCTCGTAGAGCTGCAGGAACTCCGCAGGGTCGGCAGTGCCATCGTAGCGAGGAGGAAGATCCGGCTTGAACTTGCCCGACCAGGCGACACTTCGTAGCTCGGTGGTGAAGGCGCGACAGCCGGCAGTGGCCACCGGAGCCCTTTGCAGATGCATGGCTTGCTCTTGGAGGTTCTCGCGCGCCGCCGCCAGGGGCAGCACGGGGTCTTGACATGCTGGCGTAGGGATGCGGTCTTGACGTGCCGGAGCAGGGAGCACACGAGCGCCTTCTTGAGGCCGAGGGATCTCTTGGCAGCTCCTTTCTTGTCGCGCGGGCATTGGATGCGGCGGGTCCCATCCAGGGGCCGCGTGCCTTCGAGCCAGGGTGCCTTCTTGGGGAGGAGGTGGCGGAGGTGCCTCCTGAGCTGCATCACCCATGCAGGACGGAGGGCGAGGCAGCGAGAGGGAAGGCGCGGGAGAGCCCCCTGCGGCGCTGACGAGCTCGATGATGTAAGCGAGCCACTCCTCGTAGAGGTCGTCGACGGGGCGGTAGTGCAGGAGCTCACGTGCCAGGAGCAGCGCGGCTGCGCGTCCGTGGGAGCGCGACGGGCGTGAGACGATGAACCAGCTAGGGTTAGCGACGGAGTAGTGGTGCGGCCTTCCCGCCGCACCGAGGGATGCAGCGACGACGTTTGCTGCTTGTACCCCGCCGAGCCGGTGGCGGCATTGGCGGCAAGCGACGGGGAACGACAGGGAGGCCCACCGACGGGAGCCATCTGGGCGAAGCGGGCGACGAGAGCAGCCCGACGCTCGGCGTGAGCTCGGCGAGCGTCTGCCATGGATGCGACGAACAATGGAACGCGGAACCGCGGAAGAAAGATTCTAGCGCACCCCTACCTGGCGCGCCAAATGTCGGATATCGGGTTTCGGCAAAACCCATGAGGTTCGAACTCTGGGGTGCGCGCGAAGATCTTCCCCCTTCCAATCCACGACCCAACGCCTCGCCGTGAATCTAAGCTACACGATGAACAACACAAGGGACACAAGGTTTATACTAGTTCGGGCCACCGTTGTGGTGTAATACCATACTCTAGTGTGTGGTGTGGTGGATTGCCTCTGGGGCTGATGATGAACAGTATAAAGAAAGAACAGCCTCGCGAGAGGTGTTCTTGAGCTGGTGCGGTGTTCTACTTGGGATGGATCTTCCTGCCTCTGGATGAGATGATCCCTACTGTGGTGGCTAGCTCTATATATAGAGGCCCTGGTCCTCTTCCCAAATATTGAGCGGGAAGGGAGCCAACAACGGCCATTTTGAAGGGGAACAACTAGTACAAGCTATCCTGACTAAAGTTGGTCTTCGACTGCCAAAGGCACTGGCGATGACACCGTGTTGGGCTCCACGGTGACCTCCGTCCTGCCGCTCTGATGGTCTTGGTCTCGTTGCACCGATATGGTAACCTTTGCTTGATGCCTCGGTACTCCGTGCCTGCGCTTGCCCCCTTTGCACCAAAGAGGAAACAAGGACACTGCGCTGGCTGGCGCCCGCCTGGTGCCCGCCTGGTCTTGATCGTCATGGCTTGCGTCATGAGCACCTCACGAGGTACCCCTGCCTTGATCTCTCTGCCTCCTCACGAGCCTGCCTGGTGAGGCCGCCCCTGAGGAAGCCTTGCATCGTCCGCCCGGCGAGGCTTGGCCCCTCGCGAGGGTCTTGAGCTTGGGTTGATGAAGACATGCCATACTGGGCCACTGCTTGAGACACACCGCAGGCCATAGGCAAGCAAGTCTGGGGACCCCCGTTCCTAGAACGCTGACAATGGCTTACGTTCAAAGTTATTCTCATACTATAGAATGGTATAGGAACTTGGAGAGATTTGGTTGATTTTATACCGCTGAATAATATAAAATATTATGAGTGTAGGTGCTCCACCGCGAGGTTGGTTGCTCCTTCTCGGTCGTCAAGAATCTATGTTCTTCCACTCTTTCATTTAAGACATGAGCTTTGTTCATCCTTTTGTCAACACGCGGGACATCTAGCATCGAGGTGGACGTGTCATGCAAGAAAATGGAGATATGCAGTGCGTAAGTGAGTCGTGCACTTTGATGGCACCTAGTACGACGCAATATTTTTTCTCCTCGATGGCACGTGAATAGTGCACGTACTCAATGAGAGAGCACGGGATGGTAGCCATGAACATGGTCGGCCCTTTTTGAAGAGAGTACTAAATAACTTTTATGTGTCCCATAAACTCGACGAGAAGCTTGCTCACTACGCCTTCTCCCTCACCAACGCGTGCGTGGTGGCTCGCATCATGAGGACAAACTTTTGCTTAGAAGCGGTGGACGTGCAGCAGTTCATTTGGTGTCAGATTGCCAGAAGTACTACTGTACCATCATTATTGTTCGACTTATGGAAGAGGAGAAGAGCCAAGCGCAAGGTCACCTACTAACCTAGTACAGTACTACTATGGCCAAAGTTGGTCCACCTTTTTAGAGCATGGTTAATTATATAGGCGGCTCTTGCAGCGGCACATCATTTAGAGCAAGTACTCTCTTCGTAGGAACAAAGGAAGTGAAACAAAAGTTGGAGTGGATGCTAGATTGCCAATTAAAACATGATTACATAAGAAAAAAAATCCTATAGCATTCTATCCTATGAATCAAATAACCAATGTAGAAAAATTATGAGGGGGTCTCTCCAACAGTGTTCCTCGGCTCACAGCTAGCATCACGGTGGTCGAACTTGGAGTCATTCATCTGGTACACGTGGCATCTCAGATCTGGACACAAGGTGGCACGACCTCTCAGTTCGTCCGCCATTTGAAGCGGCGCGCCGGTGGAGGGCTAGCATACTCCAATACTAGGTTTGCTCTATGTGATGTGGCAACTTCATATACTAACCGGATGCTAGCTATACTACTACGGTACTCACACTCCAAGAAGTGACTCGAAACCATTCATAAATTGAGTTTTTGACATGCATTTGCAAATGTACCATTCATTACATACAACAAGTCATCAACACACAACGACAACGAGGATACATGTTGGATTATAGATTATTTCCAACAAAACATTCTACAAATACTAAAGTTTTCATCACACAACAAATAACAAGCAATGAAATGAACTTCTTCTCAACCAATCCTCGGCGTTGGAAATGCTTGCTTTGAACCATAGGTGCTCTGGGAAGGGCCAGCTATTGTCAATATCGAGAGCAACACAGGACTGATCATCTAGGCTAAAGCAACATATATCAGGACTAGGGTAGGGAACTACCGCAATGTCTGAGGTATAGATACAATTGCTTCTCATAAATGGTAGTAACATTCTGTCAACAGCAGCTGGATCGCCTTTCACCATCATTGGATAGTTTGGTCCAAGGAAGAGCGAGTTTTCGCCATGACTATCAATACTGAACCAAGGAGAAGGTGTTGGTGCTAGCACACTAGTATCCATCCCGAATACCCTGCAATGGGTGTTGGAATAGGTCCGGAGAGGGCGACCATGGAAGACAACACATGCACAATAGCTGGATCGCCTTTCACCATCATTGGATAGTTTGGTTCAAGGAAGAGCGAGTTTTCTCCAAGACTATCAATACTGAACTAGGGAGAAGTTGTTGGCGCTAGCACACTAGTATCCATCCTGAATACCCTGCAATGGGTGTTGGAATAGGTCCGGAGAGGGCGACCATGGGAGACAACACGTGCTCCCTCAGTAGTAACAATCTTAGTGCACTATATACAGACAAGAAGAGGTGATCCATCGGAATTAGTTGCCAAGCGCCACAGAGTATATAAGTTCTGCTCGTCCTCATGCTCGTGATCATCACCATCGTCATCCCCCTTGGTTATAAATTTTTTCAAGTATAGGTGGTGGAATGTTCATAGGACATTGGAAACAGAAGAAGGTTAGTAAAGGGAAACTTGCTAACCCGCATGCATGTGGATGAAACAATTATAATTATGGTGGAAGACAAACGTACCGAAACCACGAGGATGCCATGCAGAAACAGTGCCACAAGTGGTGGCAGCAAACACAAGACGCTCGTATGCAATTGCATCACAGTACTCATCCATGTACAGAAATTGATTTTTGAGCAATATCCATGGACGAGCCGTGGAAGCAGTAACGACGGCAACAAGCTTGTCAATGATAGCAACAACTTCATAGTTCTTCCAATCCCAAGAGCGGTTGGGAACTCGACAAATTGCTATCTTCTGTAGATGACAACCACCATGATCGTATTTGAACGTACGTAGATCATCTGTGTGCTCAACCTCAGGGCACTCTGAGATTTTTGGAAGTGGAATCCCCTGACGAGTGTACACATTCACAAGTTCCCACTCGCAATTGTACCCAATATAAGCAACCCAATCTCCATTTGCACCAGCCCAGGCCTTACCCTTAAGCGATGGCATCTTGACATCACACGTATCATTATCAAGCGACATCAACTTGCACAAGGCAAGGCTTCTATCGTCCGCGCCCATGCGAACAGGATTATAGCGAAGAAGGTAAGGAAGATCAAACCGCTCCTGGACCCTTGGGTTCCTTGTAATTATGTTATTAGTTGAGTCGAGAATGGTCTTGAATGACCATGCTAGCCGAGGTAATGACATCACACCGATCAATGAGTTCCTCCACCACGTCATCTTTCAGATCGGGGCAAGAATAATGGGGTCGTTTCTGGCTTGTTCCCTCCATGGAGAAGACGATCGAACAATGGCAGAAGGAAGGGTGAAGGCAAATGGAGGAGGGAGGAAGAGCGTGCTACAACAGTTCCAAATCGAGAGGGGAAGGCAAAGAGGCGATGGACGTTTGCCACGGTACATGAAGAGGCGCCCTGGCCTACATAGACGTCCGTTCGGAAATTGTACAAAAGGACTCTACGTCGTCTCACTGACATGTCGAAAGAGGACCACATGTCAATGAAACATGATGTATCATTTCTCGTGCAAAATGCGATCTGGCCGCGTTGGCCCAAAGTGTCGCATTATTTCTCGACTTTATTTTTTTAATGGCGTGCCGTTCAGTTTTGAAGCATGACTAACTGGTACAGTATGCAGAGAAAATATAAACTACTCTACCACTACTCCACCTCTAGTACTAGTAGTATTGCCGGGGGAAACTGCCCGCCACGAACACCTATGGGGCCGGAGCCCCTTGTCTGTGCGGTACGAGGGCGGAGGGAGCACGGAGAGCAGATCGTAGCGAGCACGCGGGGCAGTCTTTACCTGTGTTAGGGCTGCGGTGGGACGCAGAAACCCTACTCCTGCCTTGGTTTGTATTGAGCTCGGGAGCTTGAAGATCTACAGTATCAGCTACACCGAGCGCGAGAGTTGTCTAGTTTTCCAACCGAGCCGAACCGAACCCCCCTCCTCCACGTTGTGCATGGGCCTCCTTTTATAGTGCAAGGGGTCACCGACAGGTGTCAACGTAGGAGAAAGGGGTAAAAATGTAAAAGAGGTGGTAGTTGTAACAGTGCGGGAACAGTGGAGCTACAGTGTGTGAACAGTGGTCGCTACCTACTTTGACAGTGGGGGACAAGGGCATTTAATGCCCGTCGCCGTCGACCCCAAAAGCTCCCGCCCTTGTGTCTCCGTCGCACGGGCGATGGATCCACCACCGTGGAGTGCCACCGTGCCCCCAGTTGCACAGCCATCCGCCACGTCCCCGAAAGGCCCTGTGGTGACGCGTGGGCTGATGAGCTGGGAGCAGCGACGGCGCAATTCCCGGCAAGCACCTTGCCGGGTCTTGACCTTGCCGGACCCGGAGCTTGCGGGCTCAGAACTTGTCGCTCCCGGGCCCTCGGGACGCATATAGCGCCGAGGCGTGTCTTCTATGATGTAATCTTCTAGTCTTCTGGCGAGCTCCTCTTGCCGGGGCCTTGCGTGAGTGATGTAACCTTGAGCACAGAGCGGCCTTCCGGCAAGCTCCGCTTGCCGGGTCTCGATCTTCTGTCTTGTACACTTTGTCTTTGAATGGTTTGACATGGAGCAGAAAGTCTTGGCGAGCACGTGATAATCCTGCCGCCAGGAAGCTGCAACCGCCCGTGCACAAGTTGGGGTACCGAGGTACCCCTACCTTAGTACACCGACAGAGCCCCGGGCTCGGGCCACACACGGTGCCGAGCGCTGTTGGGCCAGGCCCAAAAGCGATCTGCACGGGCACACGCGCCCACGGCACGCCGAATCCACTTCCGCATCTCGCAGATCCCCATAACGGCAAGCGCCGATTGCGGCATCGTGGGATGGGGCGTGCCCACGTTCTTTAATGGAAAGAGCGAACGCCCCACTTCCCCATAAAGCAGAGGAAGCAGGAGCGGTTCCCCTCCTTTGCTTTCATTGCATCTTCTTCCTCCTCCAGAGATCCCTTTGTGCTCCGCCCCAAACCTCCGCCCGCCTTTGCATCTCCAGGGCCGCTGGCTCTTCGTCCCCTTCTTCTGCCGCCGCCCGCCATGGCCCTCAAGACCGAGAAGGCGAAGGCGGAGAAGGCCAAGAAGGAGAAGTCGAACAAGCGGCGAGGCTCACCGAGTACCGAAGCGGAACTCGTCTTCCCGCCGAGGCTCGGTTGCTGGAGCTCTGGAACAAGTATTACTTGTTACGGTCCAGGGACCAAGGCGCCTCCCGACTCGAGCTCATCCGCCGCCGCTAAGGACAACTACCCGGCGGGTACTACTTCTTCGCAGCCTTCTTCCACTGCGGTCTTTGCCCTCCTTTTTCCGAATTCTTCTGTGACATCATGCACACCTACGGCTTCCATCTTCTTGACTTCACCCCCAACGCCATTCTTACCATGGCGGTTTTCGCACACATGTGTGAAAACTACATAGGAATTCATCCCAACGTAGCGCTGTTTAGGCATTTCTTCACTCCTAGAGCAGAGGCCGGCGCCCCCCTCTCCGGAGGAATTTCTTGGGTTTTTCGTCTGCACAAGAAGGAGTCTTACTTGCCGGGGGAGCTCCGCGGCAAGTGGGAAGAGTGGCGTGCTGACTGGTGCTGGATCGTTGAAGACGAGCCGCAACCCTTCACCGCGCCGCGCACAACTCCCATCGTGCACGGCAGGGACTGGAGCGAGCTGGATTCGGATGACGTCAAGCTCAACATCGCCCTCATCCGGATTCTTCGTCTTCGAGTAGCAAAGTTGTCTGTTGCAGAAGTAGGCGCAGACTTCCTCCGCCGCCGCATCGCCCCTCTCCAAGACAGGAAAAGGCCGGCCTGGGAGTATGTCAACGCAGCGGATATAATGAGGCTGCGCCCCGGGCTAAACTTCAACTTCACGTCGCTGGAGCTGAAGGGAGTGGTCCGGGAACTGTTTAAATCTGACCCGCCCACCCGGAATGGTTCAGAGTCCCGGGAGTGGTGCCCCTCGCAACAACAGACAGCCGAGGACGATCTCCGCGCCATGATGCCCGCGTGCGACTCGCACGGCGTGGACCGCACATGGATTCCGCCCAAGCCAATAGACGTCCTTAGCTTCTTCGATAACCTTGAGGAGGTGGCGAAGAACAAGGACGAGACCCGGGGGCTGACACGGGACACCACGGACCAGGAGATAGCGTACATCGCTTCTCGGGTTGAAGAGGCCGCCGCAGCCGCAGCGGCAGGAGAGTTCGGCTACACGCCCGAGGAGGCAGAGGCTGCGGAAGCGTCCTGCCAAGCGGAGGAGGCGGAGATCCGCAGACTACTGCAGCTTCCTCCCGACGAGCTCGCCGGGGTCCCCTCGTTGAGGCACTCCGGGATCTCCGAATCGTGGCCGAGGCGCGGCAAGGGTGGCGCTGCGGAGGGAACAGAGGCGCCAGCAGAAGAAGAAGGCGCCGGAGGGAGCGGAGGCGCCAGAGGGAAAGGGGCAGCAGCGCAGGCGCTGGGCCCAGCCGAGCCAGCCGGGCGAGGAGGAGGAGGAGGACGCCGAGGCCGCCGAGGACGCCGGCGGGTCCACGGAGCACGCCGACGACCTCTCCTCGCGTCGGAGACCTCCCGCCGGCAAGCCCTAGGCGTTCTCCACCAAGCGCCTCCGCAAGGTGGCGGCGGAGCGGGGCGCAGCTCCCCGGCAACAACTAGCTCGCCCTGGCAGCGCAAGCTTCCGGGAAGCCAAGCTGCGCCGAGGACCGCTAAGCGCCGAGGGAGTTCGCCTCCGCTCCTCGCGACGCAGCGCCCGGTGGAGTATGACTTCTCCGCCTTGAGCGAGGGCGACGAGGAGGAACAGAGTAGGCATCCGAGACCCTCATCTTCTCAAATTCGCCTTGATCATTGTTGATGCTAATCTTGTTTCTTGCGTTGATTTCAGGACCTTGGCCCAGGCCAAGAGGGTCAAGGTGCCCGTGGTCGGTCGCGGACGAATCGCCTTGGGCGATCGGGACGTGCGGAGCCAAGCTTGCGGACCCAGCGCTGTTCGAGGAGCAGCCTCAGCAGCAGCCCCCAGCAGAAGTCTGGTTTACGCACTTTCGCTCGCCGGGCGTGTTTGAAGATTTTGGTCTTGTACTAATGCCTTGATGTTTTTGTCTTGACTTGTGCAGAGGTGGAGTCACAGCGGCAGGAGCGTCCGGATGTCGCCCCCGAGGAGCCGCAGGCCCCGCCGTCCCCGCCAAGGTCGAACTCCCCGGCAAGGGAGAGCGCTCCGCCAAGGGCGGGTACTCCGCCAAGGGCGAGTACCCCGCCAGGAGCGAGCAGCCCGGCGAGGGTGGCCACTCCGCCAAGGCAGAGCTCCCCGGCAAGGGAGCCCGCCGCTGACGACGTCCGCCAAGGTAGGTTCTGCAACTTTGTCTTCTTGGCGTTGTCTCTTTTTGGATATTTGCTTGAACTTCTTTTGCTTTTTCTTCTTCTTCTAGATCTTCCTCCCCCCGAGCAGATGGAGACGGAAGTCGTCATTGTTGAGGAGGAGGGCGCGCAGGGCGGCGGCAGCGACGCCCCTGTTGCCGAGGACACGGCGGAAGCCGCCGGGCCAAACGTGCAAGAGACCGCTCCGGCTGCGGACGCAGCGGCCGGGGAGGAGGACGGCGACCGCACCGCCGACCCAGAGGCGGCGGGAGCGTCAAATGCTGCGCCGGTCGCCGACTCCTCCGCCGGAGAGGAGCAGTCCGGCTACTACTTGAAGGCCCCCAACGGCGTCTTCATCCAGGTGCCGTGGGGCTCTTCGTCGCGAGCTCCCGCGGAGGGCGAGGCCTTTGATGGGGAGGTCCTCGCCTCCGCGGGCTTGAAGATCGTCGAGGGGCCCGGCGGGAGCGACGGGCCCGAGGAGGAGAAGCTGCTTCACCAGCTCCTGGCCCTTTACCGGGCCAGGCAGGCGAAGCTCGCTTCCCGGGAGGCCCTCGTCGCCAAGGCCGCCGAGGAGATGGAGAAGCGTGCGGCGGAGCTCAGCGCCGCCAACCAGGCTGCTCTATTGCGAAGTGGCGGAGGAGCGTGAGCGGCTCGCCGGGGAATATCAAGAGTGGTTGCTGGAGAAGGCTGAGGCCGAAGAGCAGCAGCTGCTCGCGGGTGGAACTTTCCGGCGAGAAGGAGAACTCGCCAGTGAAGGTCAACCTCGACTCCCACGAGGAAGACCTTGCCGCTCGGGAGCAGGCCCTTGGCGAGAACCGACGGAGGCGAAGCCGCCGCGGCTGCCGCGGAGACCGCCAAGGAAGAGCTTGCCGCCAAGGTCGCGCAGAGCTGGAGGAGTTCTTCAAGGCGAAGCGTGGAGAAGGTCGCGCGCCAACACGGAGTGCGAGAAGGACGCCACACCAACTCGAACTCTGTGTGTCTTTCCAAGAAGGGCGACGAGTTGAAGGCCGCCAAGGACTCCATCGAGGATCTTGAGCTGCAAGTCTCTGTTGAGGACTCGCTTGACGCCGCCGGGATCGGAGACCAAGTTGAAGGAGGAGCTCCGCAAGGAGCGAACCTTGGTGGACAGCGCCAACAAAGCAGCCGAGCACTTCCGCCGTACCGTCGAGTTATGGACCGAGGACTTGGTATCTTGTGCGTCCGACATTGACCAGGAACTGCTGGCGCTGAAGTTGGAGCATCTCATCTACTCCCCGGATCCAAATCTCCCTCCCAGTGCCAAGCTCAGCCTCTTCTTCAGGGGGATCGCGCCGGCCCTCGCAAATCTGCGGAAGAAGATTCCCGCGCAACTCGCCGAGGAGACTCGCCGGCTGTGCACGGGAACCATGGAGCGTGTGCTGACGAAGATTGTATACCGCAATCCCGGCATAAACCTCACCAACGTTCTTCGCAGCTTGCCGGCCGACGCGAACATGGAGGCTCTGAAGGAGCAGGTCGCCCACATCATTGCTAAAGTGAACAAGATCTCCGTGGTGGAGGCGACCGCAGAGACTAGGCCTCCTTTATCTTTATCTCTTTTGTTGCTGCATAGGGTGTTATGAACTCATTAGTCATCGCGACAAGTTATTCCTTGTAGGATATTATCTTTATTTTGATCAATAGATGCAGTGTTATCTCCTTGTTCGATCCTCAACTTTGTATGCTTCAACCCCTCGCTTCTAGGAACTTGCGGCAAGGGGCCCTTGCCATGAAGCGCTGAGTCTTGAACTCGAAGCAGCCTGCTGGCCAAGGTCTTACCGGCAAGCAACCTTGCATGACTAGTCGCAACGCACTTAGCTTGCTGAGCGGACTCGAAAACGAAACAAGGGCGCGACACTTGTCGCAGCTCACTTAAATCGTTGAGCGTGCTCGAAAACAAGATAAGGGTGCGGCTATCCACGGGTAGGTTCCTCCGCGCACATGTTTTCCATACAAAGTGTGGTTGTTCAAGGAAGGCAACTTAAAATTTAAAATTTTGAACTGCTCAAATTCTAATAACTTAGCTTTCGTGATCTGTGCGCTCTCCGGCAAGCTTCTCTTCCTTGAACAACATTTGGTTCATCCTCCATTTCCTTCCCCCCCGGCAAACTTGTGCGCGAGGAACGTTCTTTCTGCTTAAGAGGCAAGGAAAGAGAAGAGGGAAACAAGTATATGGCCTTTCGGCGTGCTATTGCTTACCGGATATGTGTGTCGCACAAGAGATGCCAAATAACACATGCAAATAGCAAAGAAAAGCATGGGAAAGGCAACTAGCGCAAAACACGTAAACTTTCTCGATGCACGGGTCTGCGCGCCGGCTTTGTACAAAGGGTTACATGCAACAGCGGCAAAGCTTGTATAAAAGGTGGTTGCCGGAGCGGATCACGGCAACCGCGCCTTATGGGTGAAACTTGCGAATATGCTCTATGTTCCAGGAGTTGCTCACCGGTAAGCCTTCTTCGGTCTCGAGGCGGACAGCGCCGGGCCTCGTGACTTGTCTCACCCGATAAGGGCCTTCCCACTTTGGCGTCAACTTGTTGGAATTCTTGGCGGACTGAACACGCTGAAGAACAAGGTCGCCTTCCTCGAGACTCCTAGCTTTGACCTTGCGGCTATGGTAGCGGCGCAAGGCTTGCTGGTATCGAGCAGCTCGTACAACAGCCTGGAGACGTCCCTCCTCAAGGAGCAATGCATCATCTTGCCGCAGTTGCTCTTGCTCGAGCTCATCATAGCGAGCACTCGAGGAGATCCGTATACTGAGTTCCGTGGGGAGAACTACCTCGCTCCATAGACTAGAGCAAAAGGTGTCTGTCCGGTGGCTCGATTTGGTGTCGCTCGATTGACCAAAGAGCCGCCGGTAGCTCCTCTATCCAATTTCTTCCGCACTCGCAGAGCTGTCGAAAGTTCTTGTCTTGAGTCCGCGCAGCACTTCAGCATTGGCCCTCTCCGCTTGACCGCTGCTCCTCGGGTGAGCAATGAAGCTTAAACAGACCTTGGCGCCAAGGTCTTGGGCGTCTTGCATGAAGGTGCGACTAGTGAATTGTGTACCGTTGTCGGTGATAATCTGTTAGGGATCCCAAACGCACACAATCGATCCAAGAACTTGACCGCTGATTGTCTGTCACCTTTCACTGGCTCCACTTCGGCCACTTTGTGAACTTGTCGATTACTACGTATAAGTACTCAAAGCCCCGACAAAGACGGGGAAAGGGCCGAGGATATCGAGCCCCTGCATCGAGAAGGACCAGGACAAAGGGATTGTTTGGAGAGCTTGAGTGGTGATGAATCTGCTTTGCATGGGCCGCACGCTTCACACTTGGTTACTAGTGCGGTTGCATCTTGGAGGCTTCTTGCCAAAGAAACCTTGCCGAAAGCTTTCCGGCAAGCGCCCTTTTGCGCCAATGTGGTGGCCGATATGCCTCCGTGTATTTCGCCAACAGCTTCATCCATCTTCCACGGAGATGCACTTGATCGACACCATTGAGCCTTCTTCTGTACAGCTCGTTATCCACGAACTGGTACATACTTGACTGTCTGGTTATCTTCTCTATTTCTTCTGGGTCATCGGGAAGTTCTCCAGTTTGCAAAAACGGACGATCTGCTGCGCCCATGCCGGAGCTTGGGGCTCAACGGCAAGGACTAAAGGCATGAGGGCCGCTGCGGGAACTTCAGCTTCTACGGCAAGAATCTCTGGCTCTGCCGGAGCTGAAGGTCCCCCGGCAAGCTCGCCGGGGCGAGGCTTGTCGGGAACACTTGCTTCAACTGTACAGATCCGAGGATCTGCAGGAGCAAACTGTTCCTCAGCGTTCTGGTCGTTGACCTTGGGGACCTTGGCGGCGGCCTCAAGGAAATCCGCCGGCAAGTAGTCGCCGGAGACCAACTTTCTCTTCTTGGACTGCCCAACTGATGGCGTGACGGATGGTTGAGCCAGCTTGAGCAAGAAGGTCCCCGGTTCCACAGGTAACTTCATCGAAGCACACTTTGAAAGGCCATCTGCGATTTCATTCTGAGCTCTCGGGACGTGCTCCATCTGCAAACCTTCAAAGCGCTCCTCAAGCTTCCTCACCTCATCGACATAAGCTTCCATCAATGGGCTCTGATAGCTCTTGTTAACTTGCCGGACCACCAACTGAGAATCTCCCCGCACAATCAACTTCCTGATCCCAAGCTCGGCCGCAATCCTAAGGCCGGCGAGCAAACCTTCATATTCAGCAGTGTTGTTTGTCGCTTGCTCCCTTGGGAAGTGCATCTGGATAACATACTTGAGGTGCTCTCCGGTGGGCACGATGAGTACCACGCCGGCACTGGCGCCTTGCAGCGAGAAGGCACCATCAAAATACATTACCCATTCACTTGTTGCTTCTTGTACGGGTGTACTTGTTTCTTGGACTTCTTCATCGGGCGTTGGGGTCCACTCTGCTATAAATTCTGCCAAAGCTCGGCTCTGTATGGTTGAAGTACTTTCAAACTTGAGTCCAAAGCTCGACAGCTCCAGTGCCCACTCAACGATCCTGCCTGTTGCTTACGGGTTGTGCAATATCCTCTTTGGAAAGCGAGTGACCACTGTTACCTCGTGTGCTCGAAGTAATGGCGCAGCTTTCTCGAGGCCATGAGGAGGCGAAAGCAACTTTGCACACGAGTATCTTGA
Source organism: Aegilops speltoides (assembly GCA_021437245.1). Taxonomy (NCBI): domain Eukaryota; kingdom Viridiplantae; phylum Streptophyta; class Magnoliopsida; order Poales; family Poaceae; genus Aegilops; species Aegilops speltoides. The sequence goes on along the minus strand of CM038144.1, from coordinate 315,136,296 downwards.
TCTAGCCCCACGGAGAAGGGCACTTACAAAATACACTGGGGCTGCACCATCTTCTTCCGCACCTCATCCTGCTTCTGCTGCAGAGTTGTCCTTGTCGGGGCAGAGCTTGTCGGAGCAGCCCCCGCTTGTCGCTGGACTCGCTTGCGGTGGTGTAGCCTCCTCGTCGGACTCCTCTCCGCTACTAACGCAGCACTAACCATCTGGTTGGTTGCCGCTAGGTACAGCAGACAACTTCTCCCGTGGTCTAGGTGCGACAAGTATTGGGGTGGAGGATAGGTACCATTTCAAATCTTGCGGCGCTGCCTCCGCTTCGGAGTCCACTTCATGGGACCTGCCTTCTTCAAGATTTTGAAGAAAGGTAGGGCGCTCGCAGACTTTGAAATGAACCTACCGAGAGCAGCCACACAACCTGCAAGCCTTCCGACATCCTTGACTCGCCGGGGCTTCGATCCGCTCAATGGCTTTAATCTTGTCGGGTTGGCTTCAATCCCCTCTGTGACATTAAAGAACCCGAGAAGTTTGCGGAGGGAACTCCAAAGACGCACTTCTCGGGGTTTAACTTAAGTCTGTATCTTGCGAGGTTAAAATGTCTCTTCCAAATCTTGAATCAGCGTATCCTTGCTCTTGCTCTTCACCACGATATCATCCATGTAAGCCTCTACATTTACGTGGATCTGTGGCTCAAAAGCAGTATACACTACCCTTGCAAATGTTGATCCTGCATTCTTCATCCAAATGGCATGCGTATGAAGCAATAAGCGCCACATGGAGTGATAAATGCGATCTTCTCTTCATCTTCTTTGGCCATAAAGATCGGTGATAGCCTGAGTATGCATCAAGAAAGCGAGTAGCTCACATCCGCGATGGAGTCAACAATCTGGTCAATGCGGCAAGGGAATGGATCCTTGGGACATGCTTTATTCACATCGGTGAAGTCTATACACAGCCTCCATTTCCCATTGGCCTTGCGCACGACGACTGGGTTTGCTAACCACGTCGGATGGATCACACCTCTAACTAAGCCCGCTGCCTCTAGCTTCTTGATTTCTTCGTTGATGAATTCTTGGCGCTCCACGGCTTGCTTCCTCACTTTTTGCTTGATGGGCCGCACATGAGGGCAAACAGCAAGCTTGTGCTCAATCACCTTCCTGGGAACACCGGGGATGTCAGATGGTTGCCATGCAAACACATCGACATTCGCCCGCAGGAAGGCAACGAGCGCTTTCCTATTTGTTGTCAAGTGTGGCAATCGATGGTGAAGGTACCACCGGTGCCGTCCTCCTGGCGGACACCTTCTTGGTTGCCGGCGAGCGGCCATTCCCTTTTACTCTTGCCGGTGGAGCTCGGCGGGATGTCCTTGACGTCGGCGCAGCACTCGAAGAGGTGCGGTTGCGGAGTGGGCCCCGAGCACTTGCCGGACTTGGTCTTCGTCTTCTTCCCCCCGGGAGCTTCAGCGGCAAGTGTATTCTTATCGGCCGCAGCTGCCGCATCCGGTAGATCTTGTCGGTGCAGATAAGCGCATCCTTCTTGTCGCCGTGGGACGGTGATGACGCTTATCGGCCCGGCATCTTGAGTACGCTAAGCATAATGGGAAGCTGCCATGAACTTGGCGAGGCGGGGCGGCCGAGTATTCCATTGTATGGCAGCGGAATATCGGCGACGTCGAAAGTGATGCGCTTCGATCCTGAAATTGAGCTCCCGCCAAAGGTCACCGGCGAATGATCTTTCCCTTGGGCCTGCTCCGTCCGGGTTGATTCCTTGAAAGAACCGGTCTCTTGAGCTCGCCATCTGGAATTTGGAGTTTCTTGATCACAGCAGAGGAGATCAAGTTCAGCCCGGCCCGCCGTCAACCAACATTTTGGTGACCTTGAGGTTGCGGATGGTGGGCGAGACCAGCATCGGCAAGCACCCGACCGCTGTGGTGCGGTCGGGTGATCCTCAAGATCAAAAATGATGGGCGTGGTTGGACCATTTGAGGAGCTGCTTGGCGACTCCACGGGCGGCTCGCTGCATTCACCTCACGCACCTTGCTTTAGCTGGCGGTGGGAGGTGTGCAGAGAGGCGCCACCGTCGACGCACAGGACCTCCATGGCCTTCTGGAACTCCTGCTCGCTGTTATCCTCATCCTCCATGTCTTCATCGTCGTCTTCTTCATCCTTGTCGCGGCCCCGGGGAGGTCGATCACCTTGCCGCCGTTTGGCGCTGCCGCGGCGTCCTCCCCGGCCATTGAACGGCCGCTTCTTGCTCGGTTCTCCTCCGCCACCCTGGGCCTTCTCCTTGTCGCGCCTCTCGTACTCAGCTTTTTGCTGCTTGATGAGATACTCGACGCGCTTGCAGTTAGAGAGATCGTGGCCCTTGGTGCGGTGGATTTTGCAGTATTGCTTGTCGGAGCCATCCTGCTTGTCGGCTGCCGCTACCGGGGCAGGCTCCTTGCCGGAGCAGCCAGCCTGTGTTTGCTTGGCGGGAGCCTCCTTGCCGGACTTCTCGACGGCAAGCACTTCTTTCTTGTTCTTCTTTCGGTTGTTCCGCCGCCGGCCCCTCTTTGCCGAGGCGGCGTCGTCGCTGTCACTTCCTCCTGCGCCAGCATCCTCCCCGGGGAGTCTCCTCCTCTCTTCCACAGTCGACTTATCAGCCGAGCATAGAGCTCGTGACATCCCGAATCTTGGTCATCGCCATCTCTTCACGCATGCGCGGTTCGCGCGTTACGGTGGAACGCTACCGATAACATGGCGGGGTGGACATCGAGGATGTTGTGCTGCACACGGTGAAGCGTTGGATATACTTGCGCAGGATTCTCCTTCCTTCGGGCCAAAATGTGGAGATCGCTCTCGGCGTGGGGTTTGTGGCCGCCGGTGAAGGCGCCAACAAACCGATGGCAAAGGTCTGCCCAAGAAGAAATGGAGCCTTCCGGCAAGTGCATAAGCCAAGAACGAGCGTTCGCTTAAGCACGAGCGGAAGTAGTTAGCCGAATCTTCTCGTCCACCCCGCAGCCTGCACCGCGATGGTGTGACACCGAGGAATTCGAGGGTGTGTCTTGCCGTCGTACTTCTCGATGCGTCGGGCTTGAAATTCTTCATCTTTGAGCCTTTGGGCGCGCGCAGCTTTCGCGCGGTGAACGCAGGCAGCTCGCAGCGACGCAAGTCGCCAGTTCACCGGCGCGCGCGCGTCGACAGCGTCCCAGCTCTGGTCGATTGTCGCCGAGCTTCTCGGCGGCGCTCGATCGTGGTCCGAAGCGTCTTCTTGTCGCCCGATCGTTGAGGACTGGCGTTGATCCCGACGAGCCGCGGATCCGGCGATGCCGTGGAGCCGTCGTCGGTGTTGTTCAGCGGGCGGCGTCTTCGCTTCAGCGGGGGAGTGCACGGTGGTTGCACCCGGCGGTCTTGTCGCCATCGGCCTTCATCTTCTCAGCTTGCGCGGCCGCGAGGTCGCCGGTTCTTGTGAAGAGTCGTTGCGGCGGCGATCGGGCTCGATGGTAGCCCTCCGGTCTTGGCCTTATCGCGCGCCGAGGGAAGTCGAGGAGCAGTTGTGCCCTTGCGAGCGCTTCTGCCGGAGTGGAGGGGAGCGGGGGCGAGCGGCGCGAGGAGCGGGATATGCTCGGACTCCTAACAGTGTTAGAAGGAGCAGGGTCCTGCCCCGGCGCCTTCGCTTTGCTTGTGTCCGGACGGTGGTCCGGAGCATCCCGCGAGCCTCCGGTGTGTCCTTGCCCCAGCATGCGGATACCACCTCCCATGGTATGGCGCTGCTGGGTCGTCGTGTGCTGAGATGGACGCGACGCGTCCACGGAGACCGAGGCGTGGTCACCCGTCTTGTCCTTGGATCTGGTGGCGCCGCGAGTGTCCTCGCCGGCGACCACCCTTCCGACGGCGTCTCCTCCGCCCACCGTTGGCTCCGGTGGCGGCGGATGAGACGCAGCTGGCTCGCAACCTCGAAGCCTTCTTCTTCGGGCCATGGCGTAATTGTTGATGAAGTTCTTGATGAAAGCGGAGAGGTTGATGAAGAACGCGCCCGCGTGAACGCGGATCAGGTCCGCACAACCTCGCGCGCCCTACGGGCGCGCCAAATATGCGGGGAAACGCCCGCCACGAACACCTATGGGGCGGAGCCCTTATGCATCAGGATGTACGAGGCGGAGGGAGCACGGAGAGCAGATCGTGTCGAGCACGCGGGGCAGTCTTTTACCCAGTTAAGACGCGGTGGACGCAGAAACCCTACTCCCGCCTTGGTTTGTATTGAGCTCGGGAGCTTGAAGATCTGAGATCGCTACACGGCGCGAGAGTTGTCTAGTTTTCCAACCGAGCCGAACCGAACCCCCTCCTCCACGTTGTGCATGGGCCTCCTTTTATAGTGCAAGGGTCACCGGCAGTGTCAGCGTAGGAGAAAGGGGTAAAAATGTAAAAGAGGTGGTAGTTGTAGCAGTGCAAGGGAACAAAGTGGAGCTACGATGTGTGAGCGATGGTCGCTACCTACTTTGTGATGGGGACAAGGGCATTTAATGCCCGTCGCCGTCGACCCAAAAGCTCCCGCCCTTGTGTCTCCGTCCGCCCACGGCGATGGATCCACCGTGGAGTGCCACCGTGCCCCAGGCTGCCTGACCATCCGCCACGCGTCCTCGAAAGGCCCTGTGGTGACGCGTGGGCTGATGAGCTGGAGCGCGGGCGCACGGCGCAATTCTCCCGGCAAGCACCTTGCCGGGGTCTTGACCTTGCCGGACCCGGGAGCTTGCCGGGCTCTGTAACTTGTCGCTCCACGGGCCCTCGCCGGGATGCATATAGCGCCGAGGCGTGTCTTCTATGATGTAATCTTCTAGTCTTCTGGCGAGCTCCTCTTGCGGGGCCTTGCGTGAGTGATGTAACCTTGAGCACAGAGCGGCCTTCAAGAAGCTCCGCTTGCCGGGGTCTCGATCTTCTGTCTTGTACACTTTGTCTTTGAATGGTTTGACATGGAGCAGGAAAGTCTTCGGCGAGCACGTGATAATCCCTGCCGTGGGAAGCTGCAACCGCCCGTGCACAAGTTGGGGTACTGAGGTACCCCTACCTTAGTACACCGACAAGTATAAAACAAATATATAGGCTGGAGCTTCAGCGCTTTCTTGCTAAGGGCTTCCCACTTGCTTCTCACGCTATCACCCTCTCTTCAGATCTAAAAAAGACGGCCTCTCTCTCCCTCCTCACTGGTGGTCACAGATCCGCGGGGGAAGAAAAGGACGTGCAGCGTTGACACACTCATCGTCGGCGAGCAAGGTCACGCACTGACGACAAGGCCGTCCTCTCAGACCTAGCGCCCGCGCGATATGGCCTCCGTCCCCAAACTTGCTGCCTTAGTGTGTGCAGAGGAGAACGACCACGAGCGAAGCCACTTCCCGCCGACCCTCAAGTATGCTACCTCTTTCCAAACCATACCCTTGTTTTATTGCCCCATCTGCCACGTCGCTGCATGTGGATCTTTTTCCACTCCACCATCTTCCCAATTTGCTATCCTCTGCTCTGCTGGTCATGCAGACGAAAACCTTAATTTGCACTATTAAAGGAAACCCTACTTCATGCAGACTAATCCATGTATGGGTTGAATAAGGAAAGGAAGGGAGAGTGTACTGTCCAAGAGAGTAGGCATCGAACCCGCATCTAGGTTGAAAAGGGGAAAATCAGTAGCTAAGGAACGAGTCTCATCTCTCTTGGTTGAAGAAGGGTAGAAAGGCATGACAACGCAATAGAGAATGACCAGGTCGATCAGTTTGTTGTCTTCACATAGGAAAAAGGTGGCTAAAGAGAACAAAAATGGGACGTAATGCACATATGCTGCCTAGATATTTGTTGCTCTGGGCAACCATACCTCCCTCACCACTCTATGCATCCGTGGAGGTACATCGTACTGGTGCGCCCACTGTCCGAATGGGCCTCCCATGCTCTTATTGCCACTTTTTGCTGTTAGTATAACGCTAGCGGTCACGTCAAGCAAAGCTACTGCTAAAGTGATGCGACACTTAACTAATGCCGCACTCGGTCTAATGCCATCGATATATTTGAGCAATGCCATTTAATGTCACTAGTTTATTTCAGGGTTAGCTATTGATTGTGGATCTATTAGAGATTTTTCAGCTATGGCATTCTAATGCTGTTGCTCAGCCAGTATACCAACGATGAATCTTGTTACTACCTTCAGATTTTTGCACTGTTAATGCTTATAGATTACATACCTCACTTTCATGAGATAAGTCAATTTTTTGTGTACAGTCTTGATGACCCACAAGTGTAGGGGATCTATCGTTGTCCTTTTGGTAAGTAAGAGTGTCAAACCCAACGAGGAGCAAAAGTAAATGACAAGCGATTTTCAGTAAGGTATTCTCTACAAGCACTGAAATTATCGGTAACAAATAGTTTTGTGATAAGGTAATTCGTAATTGGTAACAAGTAACAAAAGTAAATAAAGTGCAGCAAGGTGGCCCAATCCTTTTTGTAGCAAAGGACAAGCCTTGACAAATTCTTATATGAAGGACAACGCTCCCAAGGACACATGGGAATTATCGTCAAGCCAGTTCTCATCACACTCATATGATTCGCGTTCGTTACTTTGATAATTTGATATGTGGATGGACCAGTGCTTGGGTACTGCCCTTTCTTGGACAAGCATCCCACTTATGATTAACCCCTATTGCAAGCATCTGCAACTACAAAAGAAGTATTAAGGTAAACCTAACCATAGCATGAAACATAGGGATCCAAATCAGCCCCTTACGAAGCAACTCATAAACTATGGTTTAAGCTTCTGTCACTCTAGCAACCCATCATCTACTTATTACTTCCCAATGCCTTCCTCTAGGCCCAAACATTGGTGAAGTGTCATGTAGTTGACGTTCACATAACACCACTAGAGGAGAGACAACATACATCTCATCAAAATATTGAACGAATACCAAATTCACATAACTACTTATAGCAAGACTTCTCCCATGTCCTCAGGAACAAACGTAAATACTCACAAATCATATTCATGCTCATAATTAGAGGGGTATTAATATGCATAAAGGATCTGAACATATGATCTTTCACCGAATAAACCAACTAGCATCAACTACAAGGAGTAATCAACACTACTGGTAACCCACATGTACCATTCTGAGATTTTGGGACAAAGATTGGATACAAGAGATGAACTAGGGTTTGAGAGGAGATGGTGCCGGTGAAGATGTTGATGAAGATTAGCCCCCTCCCGATGAGAGGATCGATGGTGATGACAATGGTGATGATTTCCCTCTCCCGGAGGGATGTTTCCTCGGCAGAACAGCTCCGACGGAGCCCTAGGTTGGTTCTGCCTCATGGCGGCGGTGTTTCGTCCCGAAACCTTGCTTATGATTTTTCAGGGTAAAAGACTTCATGTAGCAGAAGATGGGCACCGGAGGCCTACGAGGGGGTCCACGAGGCAGGGGGCGTGCCCGGGGGTAGGGTGCACCCCCACCCTCATGGACGGTGGGTGGCCCCCCTCTGGTATTTTCTTCGTTCAATATTTTTTTATTAATTTCAAAAATAACTTCCATGGAGTTTCAGGACTTTTGGAGTTGTGCAGAATAGGTCTCTAATATTTGCTCCTTTTCGGCCCAGATTCCATTCTTGGCATTCTCCTCTTCATGTAAACCTTGTAAAATAAGAGAATATGCATAAGTATTGTGACATAACGTGTAATAACAGCCCATAATGCAATAAATATCGATATAAAAGCATGATGCAAAATGGACGTATCAACTCCCCCAAGCTTAGACCTCGCTTGTCCTCAAGGGGAAGCCGAAATCAAAAAATATGTCCACATGTTTAGAGATAGAGGTGTCGATAAAATAGAATACAGACATTGTCATATGATTTCTTATGCTCAAGTAATAATCTATCCACAATGTCAATTATGAATCAGAACCTTCATTGAAAACTAACAAACTATAATCTCGGTCACTGAAGCAATTGCAATTTATCATAACATCGGAAAGAGTCAATATAAGAGCTTTTCAGCAAGTCCACATACTCAACTATCATTTAATCTTTCACAATTGCTAACACTCACGCAATACTTATGGTTATGGAGTTTTAATCGGACACAAAGAAAGATAGGGGCTTATAGTGCTGCCTCCCAACCTTTTACCTTAAGGGTAATGTCAACAATAATAGTTCATGCTAACTTACATCCAATTGGATATATATATATATCAGGATCTTTCCAACACAATGTGATTGCCGAAGGATAAATATAAAACGGAAAGGTGAAGATCATCATGACTCTAGTAAAAGGTATAAGACAAAAGTAAAATATAGGCCCTTCGCAGAGGGAAGCAGAGGTTGTCATGTGCTTTTATGGTTGGATGGACAAAATTATAATGCAAAAGAATGTCACTTTATATTGCCACTTGTGATAGGGACCTTTATTATGCAGTCCGCCGCTTTTATTTCTTCCATATCACAAGCTCGGATAAAGCTTATTTTCTCCACACTAATAGATCATACATATTTAGAGAGCAATTTTTATGGCTTGAAACAACGACAACTTACTTTAAGGATCTTACGCAATCCATAGGTAGGTATGGTGGACTCTCATGGCAAAACTGGGTTTAAGGATATTCGGAAGCACAAGTAGTATCTCTACTTGGTGCAAAGAATTTGGCTAGCATGAGAGGGAAAGGCAAGCTCAACATGTTGGATGATCCATGACAATATACTTTATTTCGGATATAAGAAAACATAACGCATTACATTGTCTTCCTTGTCCAACATCAACTCTTTATCATGTCATATTTTAATGAGTGCTCACAATCATAAAAGATATCCAAGATAGTATATTTATAATTGAAAACCTCTCTTTCTTTATTACTTCCTATTAATTTCAACGATGACCAAAGCTATATTTGCCAACTCTCAGCAACTTTTATTCATCATACTCTTAATATGTGAAGTCATTACTCTCCATAAGATCCGTATGATCCCTTTATTTCTTTCTACTCTTTCCTTTTCTTTTATTCCCTCTAGATCATAGCAAGATAGCAAAGTCCTTGACTCAACACTAATCTTTATTATATATAGCTTACGGACTCGATTACATAGAAGGATCATAAAGCAAAACTCAAAATTAGATCATACTAAAACTTTATTCTATTGGATCAAGATATTACCAAAAGGATCAAACTAAGAAAACTGGTGAAGATAGGAGTGTGATGGTGATACGATACCGGGGCACCTCCCCCAAGCTTGGCAGTTGCCAAGGGGTGTGCACATACCCATATGTTTATGTATCCTTCTTCGGAGGTGGTAATGATGGAGTTCTTGATGATGTAGGCTTGTCGTCCATCTTCCAAGGCATAGGCTCACCATCATAGAAGGATGATCGAGTCTCCGGGATCCTCAAATCTGCAGCAAAACTCATCCTCTTGAATCTATATTCATACTCACAGTTTTGGTTTTGCAGGTCATAGATCTGGGCTTGGAGGTGCTCGATTTTCTCATGAAGCTTGAAGATGGTTTCCCAATGTTCTTGGCATCCAACTTGTGGTTGTTGGTGAACTCTGCGATCATCATGTGGTTGGCGTTGAGTCTGCGTTCCACCATCCCTTGGCACTTGAAAACTTGTTGCTCCATTGCTTCGAGTCTTGTCTCCACGTTTCTGGTCCTCCTTGGTCCCTCAACATAGTTGATGTGCAGCACCCCCTCACACATCTCAATGGTTTGAGGGTGTTGCCGCACCTCCGTGAGGTAGGGGTTGATGACCTTCTCGAAAAACTTGTCCTTGGGGCGCTTGAAGACGTCATGGTGATCTAGATCTGTCAGAAAAACAGCTCGAAACAAAAGGAGAGGATTTTGTCGTGGTACGGTGGTCAAAACCTTCGGGAGATTATATAATGAATTTTTACCGACCAAAAGAAGTATCGTGCAAGAAAACGGAGTCCGGAGGGCACACGAGGTGCCCGCGAGGTAGAAGGGCGTGCCCAGGGGGGTAGGGCGCGCCCTCGACCCTCGTGGACGCCTCATGTCCTTCCCGGACTACTTCTTATTTTCCTATTTTCTTAAATATTCCAAAACGGAGAAAAATTGCTATTAGAACTTTTTGGAGTTGGTTTACTTACCGTACCACATACCTATTCCTTTTCGGAGTCTGAAACATTCTGGAAAGTGTCCCTTATGTATTCCTCCGGGGTTACGGTTTCAATAACATTAGTTTCAACATTTATTGGATTACCTGAGATATAATGTTTGATTCTTTGGCCGTTCACCACCTTCGGATTTGTGCCTTCGAAGTTGTTGATTTTTATGGCACCGGAACGATATACCTCCTCGATAACGTAAGGCCCTTCCCATTTAGAGAGAAGTTTTCCTGCAAAAAATCTTAAACGAGAGTTGAAAAGCAACACATAATCACCTACATTAAACTCAGGCTTTTGTATCCTTTTGTCATGCCATCTTTGAACTTTTTCTTTAAACAGTTTGGCATTCTCATAGGCTTGAGTTCTCCATTCATCAAGTGAGCTAATGTCAAATAACCACTTCTCACCGGAAAGTTTGAAATCATAATTGAGCTCTTTAATGGCCCAATATGCCTTATGTTCTAGTCCGAGAGGTAAGTGACATGCTTTTCCATAAACCATTTTATATGGAGACATACCCATAGGATTTTGATATGCAGTTCTATAAACCCATAATGCATCATCAAGTTTCTTGGACCAATTCTTCCTAGATCTATTAACAGTCTTTTGCAAAATTAATTTGAGCTCTCTGTTACTCAGTTCTACTTGGCCACTAGACTGTGGGTGATATGGAGATGCAATTCTATGATTAACATCATACTTAGCAAGCATTTTATGAAAAGCACCATGAATAAAATGTGAAACACCATCAGTCATTAGGTATCTAGGGACTCCAAACCTCGAAAAAAATAACTTCTTTAAGCATCTTAATAGAAGTGTTATGATTAGCACTACTAGTTGGAATAGCTTCTACCCATTTAGTAACGTAATCAACAACAACTAAAACATGTTTATACCCATTAGAGGAAGGAAACGGTCCCATATAATCAAAGCCCCACACATCAAATGGTTCAATAACAAGTGAATAATTCATAGGCATTTATTGACGTCTACTAATATTACCAATTCTTTGACATTCATCACAAGAGAAGACAAACTTACGAGCATCTTTGAAGAGAGTAGGCCAATAAAACCGGATTGCAATACTTTATGCGTAGTTCTATCTCCAGTGCGGTGTCCTCCATAAGCCTTAGAGTGACACTTGCGTAGGATCAGTTCCTGTTCATGCTCAGTTACACAACGTCTAATAACACCATCTACTCCTTTATAAAGGCCTGGGTCATCCCAGAAGTAATGTCTTAAATCATAGAAGAACTTCTTCTTTTGCTGGTATGTGAAACTAGGTGGTATGAATATAGCAACAATGTAATTAGCATAATCAGCATACCATGGAGCAATACGAGAAGCATTTATGATAGCTAATTGTTCATCAGGAAAGCTATCATTAATAGGTAGTGGGTCATCAAGAACATTCTCTAACCTATACAAGTTGTCTGCAACAGGGTTCTCAGCTCCCTTTCAATCAATAATATGCAAATCAAATTCTTGTAGCAAGAGAACCCATCTAATAAGTCTAGGTTTAGCATCTTTCTTTTCCATAAGATATTTAATAGCAGCATGATCAGTGTGAACAGTTACTTTAGAATCAACAGTATAAGGTCTGAACTTATCATAGGCAAATACAACTGCTAAGAATTCTTTTTTAGTAGTAGCATAATTTCTCTGGGCAGTGTCTAGAGTTTTACTAGCATATCGAATAACATTTAGTTTCTTATCAACTCTTTGTCCTAGAACAGCACCTATAGCATAATCGCTGGCATCACTTCAAAGGGTAAATTCCAATCAGGCGGCTGAACAATAGTTGCAGAAATCGAAGCTTTCTTAAGTATTTCAAACGCTTCTACACAATCATCATCAAAGACAAAAGGAATATCTTTTTGCAATAGATTAGTCAGAGGCCTAGGAATTTTAGAAAAGTCCTTAATGAACCTCCTACAAAACTGGCATGACCAAGGAAACTTCTTATACCTTTAATGTCCTTGGGACATGGCATCTTTTCAATAGCATCAACCTTAGCTTTATCAACTTCAATGCCTTTCTCAGAAATTTTATGCCCCAAGACAATACCTTCATTAACCATAAAGTGGCACCTCTCCCAATTCAATACAAGATTAGTATCTTCGCATCTCTGCAAAACTCAATCAAGGTTGCTCAAGCAATCATCAAAGGAAGATCCATAAACGGAGAAATCATCCATGAAAACCTCAACAATCTTTTCACAAAAGTCAGAGAATATAGCTAGCATGCATCTTTGAAAGGTAGAAGGTGCATTAAATAAACCAAAAGGCATACGTCTATAAGCAAAAGTACCGAAAGGGCAAGTAAAAGTGGTCTTTTCTTGATCCTCTTTTGACACAGGTATCTGAGAGAAACCAGAGTAACCATCTAGAAAGCAAAAATGTGTATGTTTGGATAATCTTTCTAGCATTCGATAAATAAAAGGCAAAGGGTAATGATCCTTTTAGCAGCTTTATTTAATTTGTGGAAATCAATTACCATCCAATAACCTGTAACAATTCTTTGCGGGATCAATTCATCTTTATCATTAGGAACGACAGTAACACCTCCCTTCTTAGGGACACAATGGACAGGACTTACCCACTCACTATCAGCAACGGGATAAATTATACCTGCCTCCAGGAGCTTTAGTATTTCTTTTCTTACCACTTCTTTCATCTTAGGATTTAACCATTGTTGGTGATTAACAACTGGTTTGGTGTCTTTCTCCAATTTTATTTTGTGTTGGCATAGGGTGGGACTAATGCCCTTAAGATCATCAAGGGTATATCCAATAGCAGCACGGTGCTTCTTCAGAGTTTTCAATAATTTCTCCTCTTCCTTCTCTGAAAGGTTAGCACTAATAATAACGGGATATATCTTGTTTTCATCAAGATAAGCATATTTAAGAGTATCAGGTAGTGGTTTATGCTCAAGTACGGGATAGCCCTTGGGTGATGGAGGATCCCCTAGAATTTCAATAGGCAAGTTGTGCTTCAAAATAGGTCCCTGTTTAAAGAATACTTCATCTATCTCCCTTCTTTCGTTCATAAACATATCATTTTCATAGTCTAGCAAATATTGTTCTCAAGGATCACTAGGAGGCACGACAATAGAAGCAAGACCAATAATTTCATCCTTACTAGGCAATTCTTTATCATGGGGTTGTCTACGAAATTTAGCAAAATTAAACTCATGAGACATATCCCCCAAACCAACCGTAACAATATCCTTTTCGCAATCTATCTTAGCATTAACAGTATTCAAGAAGGGCTACCAAATATAATGGGACAAAAGTCATCTTGTGGGGAACCAAGAACAAGAAAATCAGCGGGATGTTTAACTTTCCCACACAAGACTTCAACATCTCTAACAATCCCAACTAGGGAAATAGTATCTCTATTGGCAAGCTTAATTGTAACATCAATTTCTTCTATCTCAGCAGGTGCAATATCATGCATAATTTCTTTGTATAAGGAATGAGGTATTGCACTAGCACTAGCACCCATATCACATAAGACATGATAACAATGATCTCCTATTTTAACAGAAATAACAGGCATGCCTACAACAGGTCTATGTTTATTCTTAGTATCTTGTCTAGCAATTCTAGCAACTTCATCACAGAAGTAAATAACATGCCCATCAATATTATCAGCCAAGAGATCTTTAACCATAGCAATACTAGGTTACTTTAATTTTCTCAGGTGGTGTAGGTGTTCTAGTATTACTCTTACGAACCACAGTTGAAGCTTTAGCATGATCCTTTATTCTAACAGGGAAAGGTGGTTTCTCAATATAAACAGTAGGAACAATAGGATCAACATTATAAGTGATAGTCTTTTCTTCAGCTTTAATAGGTGCAACTACTTTTACTTCAACGGGAGGATTATATTTAAACCACTTCTCCTGAGGGAGGTCAACATGAGTAGCAAATGATTCACAGAAAGAAGCTACTATCTCAGAGTCAAGTCCATATTTAGCGCTAAATTCACGAAAAGCATCAGTATCCATAAAAGATTTAATACAATCAAACTTAGGTGTCATACCTGACTCCTTACCTTCGTCGAGATCCAAATCTTCAGAGTTGCGTTTAATTCTTTCCAATAAATCCCATCTGAATTCAATAGTCTTCATCATAAAAGAACCAGTACAAGAAGTATCGAGCATGGAGCGATTGTTGAGGGAAAGCTGAGCATAATTTTTTTGAATAATCATTTCTCTTGAGAGCTCATGATTGGAGCATGAATATAACATTGAGTTAAGCCTCCCCCAAGCTTGAGCGATGCTTTCTCCTTTGCAAGGCCAAAAAATAAAACAGAGGATCTGAACATTTGATCTTCCACCAAATAAACCAACTAGCATCAACTACAAGGAGTAATCAACACTACTAGTAACCCACAGGCACCAATATGAGGTTTTGGGACAACAATTGGATACAAGAGATGAACTAGGGTTTGAGACATGGTGCTGGTGAAGATGTTGATGAAGATTGACCCCCTCCCGCTGAGAGGATCGATGGTGATGACGATGGTGATGATTTCCCCCTCCCGGAGGGATGTTTCCCTCGCAGAACAGCTCCATCGGAGCCCTAGATTGGTTTCGCCAAGGTTCCGCCTCGTGGCGGCGGTGTTTCGTCCCGAAAGCTTGTTTATGATTTTTTTTCAGGGTAAAAGACTTCATATAGCAGAATATGGGCACCGGAGGCCTGCCAGGGGGCCCACGAGGCAGGGGGCGCACCCAGGGGGTAGGGCGTGCCCCCACCCTCGTGGACGGTGGGTGGCCCCCCTCTGGTATTTTCTTCGCTCAGTATTTTTTATTAATTCCAAAAATAACTTCCATGGAGTTTCAGGACTTTTGGAGTTGTGCAGAATAAGTCTCTAATATTTGCTCCTTTTCCAGCCCGGAATTCCAGCTGTCGGCATTCTCCCTCTTCATGTAAACCTTGAAAAATAAGAGAGAATTGGCATAAGTATTGTGACATAATGTGTAATAACAGACCATAATGCAATAAATATCGATATAAACGCATGATGCAAAATGGACGTATCAAGTGTTAGGAGGAAAGGTCAAGAGTGGGCACCTCCTCCTCCGGCTGTTCTCTTGATTCGTTCGATCAAATTTTTATGTTTGACCGATTATCAAGATTGGGATAGCAATATTTAGGTCCCCTCGAGTTTGAAATGATATTTACCTTCAAGGTACATGGTTTGCAATTTTTTATACTGTCATTAGTTAATAATGCTAGTTACCTTTAGACTTTTGTATTTGGTTTAATGCTCTTGCACAGCTAGTATACCAATGCCGAAACTTGTTACCTTTACATTTTGTATTGTTAATTCTTATAGAAATCTTCCAGTGCTAGAGCTTATGGAAATCTGTTCGGTAAAACCATTGTACTGTACCCTGTAATAAAATAACTACTCTACTGTTGCACTAGCCACTGGATTAGTGTATATTTGTACTATTCGAATGGTGTTGCATTAGCGTATGGACATATATAAAGTGTGGCAAGCTTTCCCAGATATGTGCTCAAGAAAACTACTACCTGTTTTTTCTAAATACTAGACGTTTGGGTACTTTAAATTGAACTACGAAAACGTCTTATATTAAGGAATAGAGGGTGTAGAGTTCGCTCAAATTATCCCGGTAAATCTAGTCACACCTTTGTTAAAACTAATGTTCATTATGTTATCGGAGGAGGTCTGTATGTTTGTCTCTAAAGCCGGTCGACTACATACCTGACATCATGATGTAATGTTAAGTCATTTCCTTTTGTACAGTGTCACTGAATTGTCAAGGCGGTGATGGCATTTTATTGTAGTTGAACTGCACAAAATATGCTTAAAAGAAGAGGAAAGTTCAGGAATGGCTCATTTTTTCAGAAAAAACTATGTATGCCTTCCTGACATCAGCCGTTGTTGCCTTATTTATTCCTTCAAACAGGTTGTTAGAAATAGTCTTGCTACCTTTTCCCATTAAGAAATTGGAATGCTTATATTTGTGAGTCTATGCTTCAACTAGTGCCACTTTTATAGTAATCACACTTTCAATATCTGTGCAAACAGGGATGCTCGATTTTAGTGGAACTGCACAAAAAGTCCAAATGGTTCAACATCAGGAGCATGTTTTCTTCCAAACCCTTATATCCAATTGGTGGCACTATGAGCTGTTCATTATGAAGGTACATGGTTTGCTACTATCTTGCTACTCTTTTTGTACTGTCATTAGATAGTAATACTAGTGTTTGCATGTGAATTTATTGGCAAGGTGGACCTACATTGGAGGTGCAGGACATGATTCAATGATTGGATGCTCAACTTCGGTTGTATCGATTTCACCTCTTCCATCACTGCGAACATGGATTTCCTTGGTTTAATGAAGAATAGACGCTATATTTCTGCTCTGAACCAGCAAATCAATTAAATATGAAATTGTCCAGGGCAAAACATGACTGTATCAAATTGTGCAGTGCAAAACATGACAGATGCTAAGCGAAAGAGACGTGTTTAAACCGAAAATACAAGGTGGGGTATATGTTTATTAGTTGATTGATATTTGTGCAGAAAGAGATGTCTGCCCATTGCTATTTGGCAAACAAACAAAGTGACTGCAATTTTGGTTGAACTGCACAAGAGAATAGTATAGTCACTGCATGCAGTGCCATTTGAAAATAGACACAAAAAGATTGGATAGTCACTTCATGGACTGCAGAAAAGTAGTACTCTACTATTTATTGGCCAACACTAGGTGCTTCATTGCTTTGGTCTGATTATACAATGGGCATCATTTTGCCTAAGTTAAAGTTTGTATTACGAAAATAGTCTCGCCGTGTGATCGAGAGAAGACCAAATCATATTGAAGTGGATGTTCTGCCATCATGTGTGGTTCATTCTCATGGTTCCAGCTATTGGTGAAACCACTTACGTTTGCAAGAGGAATTGTTGTAACGCCCCGGATACGACTTTCCATATTCGTAACTCCAACTCCTGCTTTTCCGGAGATGCGATATATTATTTTCTCCGTGGTTGGGTTTTTGTCTTTCGTTTTGCATTTTGTTCATGTCATGCATTTCATCATCGCATCATTCGCATTGCATCGGCATCGTTTTTCATAAAACTTGCATTCGCTCGTAGATGTCGATTCTTCTTTGTCCCTGTTGACCCCTCTCAGATCAACCGAACCACTCTCTTCTCTCTCTTTTCTGAGCTCATCAAACCCCGTTCGTAGTTGCCGCGTCCCCCCCTTTCTTTTGTTGACCGCCCCGAGACCAACTGTGTTTTCGTTTCCCTTTTGTCCGACCATCTAACCTCTCTTGCCAGCTCGCAGCCCCCCTCACGCGCGTCCGAAACTTGCCCCGAACCCGACCTGGGCAGTCATTACCGTTGGATCCGGATCATCCCCTAACGTCTACAAAACATCCCCGTTTTTCTTATTTGGACTCCCATAGCATTTTATCTTGACCATCCAATTTCAATCAGATGATCCAAACTCCCTTCTTTCTGTATATATAGAGCAGCCCCTGACCTAATCGAGTCCAACCCTAAATTTTAGGCAGGCTGTCCCATCCCTCTCATCGCCGCCGCCACTCCACCAAATCTCACTCGGGATCCATCCCCTCCTCGTTTTCACACACCAGCCAACCAAATCCATCTCCCTCCTCGATTTCATCCTCGACCCCATCCCCTCGCCAACACCAGCGCCTCCACCGCTGCCCAATGACCTCCTCCTTCCTCTGGCGTCAGCGATCGCCTCCCATGGAATCAAGGCTCACGGAGCCAGCAGATGAGCTCCTCCCTTCTTCTCTGCTCCGTTCTTCCTTGCTCTCCTTCCCTTGATCTCTCTCCTTCGTTCTTTTGGCGGTGTCCTACCGAGCGCCATGGACAGGAGCCCCCCCATGGATCTCCAAGTCCGCGGCTGTGTTGTCCCGCAGCCCCCTCGTCGTCGTCCCCACGGCCAAGTCTCGCGCTTCCCCTGCATCCAGCAACGGCAAGTCAGCCGCATGGTTCGTCGCTGCATCCCCAGCCCCGCGATGGACTCCTCTGCTCCGAACCTCGCCTCTGCGCCGTCTTCCATCTCGTTGCCGCCCAGCCTCCTCCGCTTCGCGTTATTTGCTGCTTCAAGCGCAGCGCCATCCCCGCCTCCTCTGCCTTGCACTCGTCCGCGACAACACCGGCAGGTTCCGGCCCTGCCTCAATGCGTCCTCTGCTGCTGCCTCCTCATCGTCGCCAGGTCCTTTCCCCGCCGCCGCTTTGTCGGAGAGACCACCCCTAGGCCCTCCTCTTCTTTTGATCTGGCGCCGTCCTAGGAGCTTGCCGCCAGATCCGGGCCTCCCTGCTTCGCCAAGTCCCCAACCGCGCCGCTCCTCTGTTTCGTTCGAGCAGAGGAGCTCGAACCGCTCGCCTGCGTCGTTGACCCGTCGCCCGCGGCTGGGTCTTCTTGCACCAGGCCCAGCGCACACTCCTCATCCCAGCCGGCCCAGTTCGCCTCTGCCTCACCGGGCCAAGCCCATGGGTGAGCAGCCCCAGCTCTGTTCAGTTTCAGCCCGTGGACGTTTTTTTTCCCTGGACGATTTTGTCATTAAATCCTGGACATGCATATTACAGAAAATGTCATGATTTTAAATTGCTAACAACTAAATAACCGTGCATCGGATTTAAACATGTTATATAGTTAACTTGCTCAGTTTTTCATGCACTTTCATAATCTGCTATTTTCATCCATGTTAAAAATGTTTAAAATGTTGTTTGTTTAAATTTGCTCAAATGCCATGTTAAAATGATTTATTTCATAACTATTTAACCGTAACTCGGAATTTAATAAACTTTATATGTAAATGGGGTGGAAAAATGCCTAGATTAACATGGTGCACTTTGTTTTGCTGTTTAACAACATTAAAATGGTGTTTAGGGCAGAACAGTACCTAATCCCTAAATATGCACATGGGGATTTTCCGGACTTGTTGTTCGTTGTTTCCGGCCTCATTTAAACTTGCCTAGGTAGGTAGTTTTGTTATGCTTCACCCCTTGCCATGTTAATCAACATTTAATATTGTTGGGTACATAAACGAGATCGAACTAAATAACTTGTTGTGGTGTTTTGTCAATATGCAACTCGTTGCATATTGAGCTCCACTTAATTTGTAGGATTGTTTGTGCACTTTGCCTTGCCATGCATATTTAAACCGGACATGCATCATCCTTGGTTGTGCATCATGCCAAGTTTATGTGATGGTTGTTTACTATGTTGTTTGTTTCTTTCCGGGTTGCCTCTCTCGTTAGCTTCGGTTTCGTTCCGGAGTTGTGAAGATTTGTTCGACTTCGTCCGTTTGTCTTCTTCATGGACTCGTTCTTCTTCCTAGCGGGATTTCAGGCAAGATGACCGCTACCCTGGATCTCACTACTATCATTGCTATGCTAGTTGCTTCGTTCTATCGCTATGTTGCGCGACCTATTACCTGTTTATCAAGCCATCCCATATTGCCATGAACCTCTAATCCTTTGACACCTTTCCTATGCAAACCATTGCTTGGCTATGTTACCGCTTTGCTCAGCCCCTCTTATAGCGTTGCTAGTTACAGGTGAAGTTGAAGATTTCTCCATGGTGGACAGGATTTTGGTTGGGATATCACAATATCTCTTATATTATTAATGCATCTATATATTTGGTAAAGGGTGGAAGGCTCGACCTTATGCCTGGTGTTTTGTTCCACTCTTGCCGCGCTAGTTTCCGTCATACCGGTGTTATGTTCCCGGATTTTGCGTTCCTAACGCGGTCAGGTGATTTATGGGACCCCCCTGACAGTTCGCTTTGAATAAAACTTGTCCAGCAAGGCCCAACGTTGCCTTTTACCATTTGCCTCACCACCACCTACTTTTTCCCTTGGGAGTCGCTCTCTCGAGGGTCATCTTTATTTTAGCCTCCCCGGGCCAGTGCTTGTCTAAGTGCTGGTCCAAACCGAGCGATGTCCGGTGCCCCCTGGGCAACCAGGGTCTATGCCAACCCGACGTCTGGCTCATCCGGTGTGCCCTGAGAACGAGATATGTGCAACTCCTATCGGGATTTGTCGGCACAGCGGGAGGCTTTGCTGGTCTTGTTTTACCATTGTCGAAATGTCTTGATGTACCGGGATACCGAGTCTGATCGGAGTGTCTCGGGTGAAGGTCTATTCGCCGATGATCGCGAGAGCTTGTCATGGGCTAAGTTGGGACACCCTGCGGGTTTAAACTTTCGAGAGCCGTGCCCGCGGTTATGTGGCAGATGGGAATTTGTTAATGTCGGTTGTAGATAACTTGACACCAGATCCGAATTAAAAGCGCATCAACCGAGTGTGTAGCCGTGATGGTCTCTTCTCGCGGAGTCCGGAAGTGAACACGATTTACGTGTTATGTTTGATGTAAGTAGGTGTTGAGGATCACCTCTTGATCATTGCTAGCTTCACGACCGTTCCGCTTGTTCTCTTCTCGCTCTCATTTGCGTATGTTAGCCACCATATCATGCTTAGCGCTGCTGCAACCTCACCACTTTACCCCTTCCTTTCCCTTTAAGCTTTGCTAGTCTTGATACCCATGGTAATGGGATTCTTTGAGTCCTCGTGGCTCACGGATACTTCAAAACCAGTTTGCGGTGCCTATGTTACCGAAAGCGGTGGCGCAACCAAGCTCGAGGAGGAGCTCGATGAAGATCTTGCCCTTTGTGTTGTTTCGTTCTAGTTGATCGATAGTGGAGCCCGGTTAGGGTCGATCGGGGACCTTTATCATTTGGGGTTCTTCTTTTATTTTGGTTCCGTAGTCGGACCTTGATTGTATCTGGATGATGTAATGCTTTATTCATGTAATTGTGTGAAGTGGCGATTGTAAGCCAACTATGTATCTCTTTCCTTATGTATTACATGGGTTGTGTGAAGATTACCTCACTTGCGACATTGCTTTCAATGCGGTTATGCCTCTAAGTCGTGCTTCGACCGTGGGAGATATAGCCGCATCGAGGCGTTACAAGTTGGTAATCGAGCCTTCCCGACCTTAGGAGCCCCTTTGCTTGATCATTTTAGCGGCGAGTTGTGTCTAGAAAAATGTTTTGAGTCATTTAGAATTATATATATCGAGAGTTAGAATTCTTTTTACTCCTCGGTCCTTAAATCGCTCTAGTGAGGTCTCTGACGTAGAGTTTTGACTCTTCTCTTCTCAAATTTCACTAAATTTTTTAGGATCACGCGGGTATCTTGGAATCGTTCCGATGGTTTTATGATGAGAACATTGTCTTGGTGCCTCTGTCGGGGTTTAGTGGAAGTGTCCGGGAGTTGAGCTCACGAGGTGTTGTCGTCATAATTTTATCGTTGCAGATTCGGAATACCGAGTTTAATCGCCGACATTGAAAATCTCTTTTATGCGTTGTTGGTGAGATAACCCGCTAACCCGATCTTGAGGTGAGTACGGAGTATTGCCATGACTTCGTATAATGGATGCTTTTGAAGGTTGAGGTACACGATTTCGAAGGTTTCTTGGTTATGTGTTGACGGATGGATACAATTGGATGTAGGGATTGTTAGTTTGGGTGAGATATATTGCTTCCTGTATCCCCAACACAGATTGCATAACAGGAAAGTTTGGGAGTTTTTAGGTGGGAATTCAAGTAGCTCCTAGAATATCTTTCCGACGGATGCATGATATGGGATTGGGTAAATCTCTATCATATGTATTTGTTCGGCTTATTCGCAAGCCAAATCCTTTGTTTTGTTTTATTTGTGGTATTCGAGTTGCTTCGAAGTCAAATGTTGAATCCATACCTTTCCTAAACGGTGTTCTCATATTGCTATGTGAATACTAATCCTTTTGATCATTGAGGTTGTCATGGTAATTCTTTTCCAACCAGTGCGCTTCTCTTCGAGATGATCCCATCATTCTCCCCATCAGCAAGATCAATTCTAAGTTTTCTCAACGGTGTTTGTTTCATCCGTCCCAAGTTGCTTTTGTTTTCCCGCCCTCCCACCCTTTTTCTTCAACGACACAGATTTCTTAATCAAGTATCCATTTATTCATTTGAAGTCTCTTCATTCTTTTCAATCAATGTTCTTACCCAGTGGTTCTCAAGAAGATGTTCTACTAGTTCGTCATTCCTCATTCCTTTCTCTTCTCCGGTGGATTCAAGTCAAGTTTTGTTGATCATACCTTTTTCCTCATTTTCATGTGTTCTCATACCGGTGCACCTCATTATCATTCTACTTCTCGCTATTTGTTATTCCTGAGTGCTCAAGATATCTCGAAGATTCGTGTTTCCACTCTGCATTCGTTCAAGCTCTTTCGAGATTGGTATCTCATTCTAGTCATTTAATTCTACCGGTGCAATCTCTATTTTCAATCAATCTTTTCAACGGTGTTCTTTTGAGTGGGCCCTAACCCACAGGTCTTTTCCCAGGATCTTACCTGAGTCTTCTATTTTTCCTAGAGCTATCCTAAATTCTTCTCCAAGTTTGACGTAAGAATGAGTTATCATCAGTCAAATGCTTTTCTCCAAGATCTTTCAAATTCTTTTCATAGTTGGCTCAACCTCTTCGCTTTTGATTCTTCTGGTGTGCCTCAATAATTCTTGGTGGTGTTTCTCGTTGTCATTCTCATCATTTGAAGACCGAAGAAGAGTTTCTCTTTAATCTTGATCTATTCTCTTCAAGATTCATGGTGCTAGCTTTGTTGCCATCCTCTCATAATTGTTTTGATTGTGACAATTCTTTTCTTCCCATCCGGAGCATTTCATGAGTTGTTTCCATTTCTTTCCTCCGAAGGCCATCATGTCATAATTCTTCATTCTCAGCGTGTAGTTATCGTTCTCTAAATCATACCGGTGCATCATTCAAGTATTCTCTAATCAGCTCGTGATCTATTCGTTCATTTGTATCTAAATAACCTAAAGTATCTTCATTCATTTTGCAATTCTTCCCGGTGATTTGTGCATTTTCTACGTTCAATTTCAATTCTTACGGTGGTTCGTTCAAGATTCTTTTCCTTTGTTATCATATCAATTCATTCGTTCTTTCCAAATCCTACCGATGGTTCGTTGAAGACCTTCTCAAGTTTACGCCATATCTCTTTTAATCCTTTCTACGAGAATAAGTAGTATGCCAAATCCATTGTGGGTCATCAATTTAATTGATGAGGGATAAGCATAATGTAATTCTTATTCTTGTTTCATCGAGTAAATTCAATTCTTTTCTTCCGGAGATTGTTCATGATGAAGTAATTCTCGGTTTCATTTGTTTCATCTTCTCTTTTTCCCGGAGTTCCAAGCTCTAATTATCACGGAGATCCATCTAAATCATTGCAAGGATTCACCTTGTGTTTTCAATTTCTCTTTCTTTTCATTCCTTTTGTTTACCGGAGTTCTTCATGGAGGTTCTACATGATGGTTCATCAAGGATTTAATTCCCTTCCCAAAGTTTTCATCGAGATTCTTTCCTAAGGAGCTCAAGCTTTCTTCATATGGTAATCCAGAGTGCAATTCTTTCTACCTTATCTTTTGAGGTGGTGTTATGTCACTCTTGACAATTTCCTTCATGTTTCATGATTCATATGTTGTCAAGAATGAGGTATTTTAAATCCATCAATCCCTTTGTTGGAGTTATCTTGGGTTATATTTCACCTAAAGCTTTCCCTAAGGATTGTTGCTATTTATGGTGCTTATAAATGACCCAAGTTCTTCTTTATCCTCCCGGTGATATAGCTTTCTCGTCTCCTTGTTCGTATCAATGAAATTCTTTTCCCGTGCTTGGCAGGTTGTCGCCTCATAATTTGAGATGCATTCCTTAAGACCATATCAAGCTTATTCTTTTCGTTGTTGGTTTTTTTCCAACAACTCCATTCGATTCTTCTTTGCAAGGATGCTTTCCAAGTTCACTTGTGGCAAAAGTTGTCTTTTTCTTCTCCGTCCCTTTATCCCAACGGTCTAACTTCTATTCTTTCGTTACGGAGGCATTGTGATGTTGTGCTCTTCACCCATCACCTCGTTTTGTGAGGATCGTGTTTTTTTTCTTGCTTATCCATTTAACCGGGGTGTTGTATCATCTCTTCAATATCTTTTCGTCTCATCAAGGTTTCTTCTCTTTTCTGCCAGAGTGCTGTCCAAATTCTGCCATTCTTGTTCCTTGGCTATCTCATTATACCGATGTGGTCATATTCTTTTCGTTCGTGAAGCCCTTATTTCAATGTCTTTCAACCTTCAAGTTCTCGTAATGCTCCTTGTTCATTTTTTTCTAACGGATTGTTTGCAATCTCGTTCATCTCTGTTGAACTCTTTCTTTTAAATTGCTCAACCTCTCAAGGTTCATGGTTTCACTCGTTCGTCAAAGAAGCAACTTAGTATTACCTCTTCTCTTCCTCTTTCGTTTTCCCTCCGGTGCCATCCTAGATCTCGGGACGAGATCCTCTCGTAGTGGTGGAGTGTTGTAACGCCCCGGATACGACTTTCCATATTCGTAACTCCAACTCCTGCTTTTTCCGGAGATGCGATATATTATTTTCTCCGTGGTTGGGTTTTTGTCTTTCGTTTTGCATTTTGTTCATGTCATGCATTTCATCATCGCATCATTCGCATTGCATCAGCATCGTTTTTCATAAGACTTGCATTCGCTCGTAGATGTCAATTCTTCTTTGTCCCTGTTGACCCCTCTCAGATCAAACGGACCACTCTCTTCTCTCTCTTTTCTGAGCTCATCAAACCCCGTTCGTAGTTGCCGTGTCCCCCCCTTTCTTTTGTTGACCGCCCCGAGACCAACTGTGTTTTCGTTTCCCTTTTGTCCGACCATCTAACCTCTCTTGCCAGCTCGTAGCCCCCCTCGCGCGCGTCCGAAACTTGCCCCGAACCCGACCCGGGCAGTCATTACCGTTGGATCCGGATCATCCCCTAACGTCTACAAAACATCCCCGTTTTTCTTATTTGGACTCCCATAGCATTTTATCTTGACCATCCAATTTCGATCAGATGATCCAAACTCCCTTGTTTCTGTATATATAGAGCAGCCCCTGACCTAATCGAGTCCAACCCTAAATTTTAGGCAGGCTGTCCCATCCCTCTCATTGCCGCCGCCACTCCACCAAATCTCACTCGG
The DNA here is from genome assembly GCA_021437245.1 of Aegilops speltoides. NCBI lineage: Eukaryota > Viridiplantae > Streptophyta > Magnoliopsida > Poales > Poaceae > Aegilops > Aegilops speltoides. The sequence goes on along the minus strand of CM038144.1, from coordinate 315,111,091 downwards.
GATCCATCCCCTCCTAGTTTTCACACACCAGCCAACCAAATCCATCTCCCTCCTCGATTTCATCCTCGACCCCATCCCCTCGCCAACACCAGCGCCTCCACCGCTGCCCAATGACCTCCTCCATCCTCTGGCCATAGCCAGCCGCCTCCCGCGGAATCAGCAGCTCGCCGGGGCCAGCAGATGAGCTCCTCCCTTCTTCTCTGCTCCGTTCTTCCCTTGCTCTCCCTTCCCCTGATCTCTCTCCTTCGTTCTTTTCGGCAGGTGTCCTACCGAGCGCCATGGACAGGAGCCCCCCCATGGATCTCCAAGTCCGCGGCTGTGTTGTCCCGCAGCCCCCTCGTCGTCGTCCCCACGGCCAAGTCTCGCGCTTCCCCTGCATCCAGCAACGGCAAGTCAGCCGCATGGTTCGTCGCTGCATCCCCAGCCCCGCGATGGACTCCTCTGCTTCGAACCTCGCCTCTGCGCCGTCTTCCATCTCGTTGCCGCCCCAGCCTCCTCCGCTTCGCGTTGACTGCCTGCTTCCAAGCGCAGCGCCATCCCCGCCTCCTCTGCCTTGCACTCGTCCGCGACAACACCGGCAGGTTCCGGCCCTGCCTCAATGCGTCCTCTGCTGCTGCCTCCTCATCGTCGCCAGGTCCTTTCCCCGCCGCCGCTTTGTCGGAGAGACCACCCCCAGGCCCTCCTCTTCTTTTGATCTGGCGCCGTCCTAGGAGCTTGCCGCGATCCGGGCCTCCTGCCGCCAAGTCCCCAACCGCGCCGCTCCTGCATTTTGTTCGGCGGAGGAGCTCGAACCCTTCGCTGCGTCGTTGACCCGTCGCCCTGGTTGGGTCTTCTTGCACCAGGCCCAGCGCACACTCCTCATCCCAACCGGCCCATTCGCCTCTGCCTCACGGGCCAAGCCCATGGGTGAGCAGCCCGGCACATTGATTTCAGCCCGTGGGCGTTTTTTTCCTGGGCGATTTTGTCATTAAATCCGGACATGCATATTACAGAAAATGTCATGATTTTAAATTGCTAACAACTAAATAACCGTGCATCGGTTTAAACATGTTATATAGTTAACTTGCTCAGTTTTTCATGCACTTTCATAATCTGCTATTTTCATCCATGTTAAAATGTTTAAAATGTTGTTTGTTTAAATTTGCTCAAATGCCATGTTAAAATGATTTATTTCATAACTATTTAACCGTAACTCGAATTTAATAAACTTTATATGTAAATGGGGTGGAAAAATGCCTAGATTAACATGGTGCACTTTGTTTTGCTGTTTAACAACATTAAAATGGTGTTTAGGGCAGAACAGTACCTAATCCATAAATATGCACATGGGGATTTTCGGACTTGTTGTTCGTTGTTTCGGCCTCATTTAAACTTGCCTAGGTAGGTAGTTTTGTTGTGCTTCACCCCTTGCCATGTTAATCAACATTTAATATTGTTGGGTACATAAACGAGATCGAACTAAATAACTTGTTGTGGTGTTTTGTCAATATGCAACTCGTTGCATATTGAGCTCCACTTAATTTGTAGGATTGTTTGTGCACTTTGCCTTGCCATGCATATTTAAACGGACATGCATCATCCTTGGTTGTGCATCATGCCAAGTTTATGTGATGGTTGTTTACTATGTTGTTTGTTTCTTTCGGGTTGCCTCTCGTTAGCCGGTTTCGTTCCGGAGTTGTGAGGATTCGTTTGACTTCGTCCGTTTGTCTTCTTCATGGACTCGTTCTTCTTCCTAGCGGGATTTTAGGCAAGATGACCGCTACCCTGGATCTCACTACTATCATTGCTATGCTAGTTGCTTCGTTCTATCGCTATGTTGCGCGACCTATTACCTGTTTATCAAGCCATCCCATATTGCCATGAACCTCTAATCCTTTGACACCTTTCCTATGCAAACCATTGCTTGGCTATGTTACCGCTTTGCTCAGCCCCTCTTATAGCGTTGCTAATTCTACGGTGAAGTTGAAGATTTCTCCATGGTGGACAGGATTTTGGTTGGGATATCACAATATCTCTTATATTATTAATGCATCTATATATTTGGTAAAGGGTGGAAGGCTCGGCCTTATGCACAGTGTTTTGTTCCACTCTTGCCGTGCTAGTTTCCGTCATACCGGTGTTATGTTCCCGGATTTTGCGTTCCTAACGGTCGGTGATTTATGGGACCCCCCGACGGTTCGCTTTGAATAAAACTTGTCCGGCAAGGCCCAACATTGCCTTTTACCATTTGCCTCACCACCACCTACTTTTTCCCTTGGGAGTCGCTCTCTCGAGGTCATCTTTATTTAGCCCCGGGCGATTGCTTGTCTAAGTGCTGGTCCAAACCGAAGCGATGTCCGGCGCCCCTGGCAACGAGGGTCTATGCCAACCCGACGTCGGCTCATCCGGTGTGCCACGAGAAGCGAGATATGTGCAACTCCTATCGGGATTTGTCGGCTGTGGGAGGCTTTCTGGTCTTGTTTTACCATTGTCGAAATGTCTTGATGTCGGGATACCGAGTCGATCGGAGTGTCTCGGGTGAAGGTCTATTCGCCGATGATCGCGAGAGCTTGTCATGGGCTAAGTTGGGACACCCTGCAGGGTTTAAACTTTCGAGAGCCGTGCCGCGGTTATGTGGCAGATGGGAATTTGTTAATGTCGGTTGTAGATAACTTGACACGGATCCGAATTAAAACGCATCAACCGAGTGTGTAGCCGTGATGGTCTCTTCTCGTGAGTCCGGAAGTGAACACGGTTTACGTGTTATGTTTGGCGTAAGTAGGTGTTGAGGATCACCTCTTGATCATTGCTAGCTTCACGACCGTTCGCTTGTTCTCTTCTCGCTCTCATTTGCGTATGTTAGCCACCATATCATGCTTTGCCGCTGCTGCAACCTCACCACTTTACCCCTTCCTTTCCCTTTAAGCTTTGCTAGTCTTGATACCCATGGTAATGGGATTCTTTGAGTCCTCGTGGCTCACGGATACTTCAAAACCAGTTTGCGGTGCCTATGTTACCGGCGGTGGCGCAACCAAGCTCGAGGAGGAGCTCGATGAAGATCTTGCCCTTTGTGTTGTTTCGTTCTAGTTGATCAAGAGTGGAGCCCGGTTAGAATTCGATCGGGGACCTTTATGCATTTGGGGTTCTTCTTTTGTTTTGGTTCCGTAGTCGGACCTTGATTGTATCTGGATGATGTAATGCTTTATTCATGTAATTGTGTGAAGTGGCGATTGTAAGCCAACTATGTATCTCTTTCCCTTATGTATTACATGGGTTGTGTGAATATTACCTCACTTGCGACATTGCTTTCAATGCGGTTATGCCTCTAAGTTGTGCTTTGACACGTGGGAGATATAGCCGCATCGAGGGCGTTACAATTTTAGACTTCACAAAAAAAATTGTCTTTCACTCTGTACTGAATGTTGGCCAAGAGAAGCACCCATGGTAGTAGGAAGAACAGACGTTTTTTCTAGATCTTTGCTTTTGGAGCTACATATTTGTACATGATCTGTGAATCATTGAGATGCATTAACATGTTGATATTATGTATGGGAATTGTACTAGCTGGTTTTGAATTTGGGTTACTAATGTGAACATATTACAATGCTAGGCCTGTGAGTCTCATGTGAACATTTCGAACGGATTGGCTCTTACTGTTGTGCACAACATTGTCGGGGCTAATCTCTGTGGCCTCGAGCACCTATGGGGCACTGGGGGCCCCTTCTGGTTCGGCAAGGGAGCGGGGGTCGTGCGCAGAGCAGATCGAGGTCGGGCGCACGTGGGGAGATGGGCAATCTTTACCCGGCCGGGGCTCTCCGGAGATAACACCCCTCTGCTGCTTTGTGTTGTTATTTGATCTAGCTCGGCGTGCGGCGTATGGTGGTCTTGTGGGTGTCGAATGGACCCGAACCCCTTCTCGTGCGCATGGGCCTCCTTTTATAGTCTGAAGGGGTACCCACGGTGGCGGCGTAGGAAGAGGGGTAGAAATGTATAAGCGCAGGTTGGTACATAAGGCACAACTGTGATGCCCTACCTAACTCGGCGGCGGGGGACAAGGGCATTAAATGCCCGTCTGGTCGCCTAGCGGTGCAGGAGGAGTGACTGTTAAGTGAGCCACGGTTGCCCGCGATGGCGCCTCTATCAGCTCCGTTTGCCACCTCGCTCCGCATGGCTGTGTAGCGCCTCGCCACGTGCCCTTGGGGTGGCCCTGCGATGACACGTCGCTGCGTGCGCTGGAGTCTGGGAGGCAGCCTTGCCGCGGCCCTGTTCTTGCTGTGCCGGCAAGCTTGCCGGCCGCCTGGCCTTGCCGGGGCGCGCGGGGCGTCGCGGCAAGTCTTCTGATGGTGCCCTGGTTGGCCTTCCCGGTAAGCTCCTCTTGCCGGGGCCTTCGTGTTCTTGGCTAGTGCTTTGTTCTTGAATGGCAGTAATAAGGAGTGGTGGAGAGCCTTGCCGGGCGTCCGGCAAGCCTCGCCGCGGGGTACTGCGTCTGCCCGTGCACAAGTTCGGGGTACTAAGGTACCCCCTACTTTAATACACGGACAGAGCCCTCGGGCTGGGCCACTGCGGTGCCGGCGTTGTTGGGCCAGGCCCAAAAGCGATCTGCGGGCACGCGTGGCTGGGTCCGCAACAACACGGCTCCGCGCCCACGCGCTCCCCATAGCCAAGACGCGTCGATTGCGGCGTCATGGGGGCGTGGGTGGCGTTTAATTCGAGAAAATGCGTAGCGTTCGCATCCCTGTTTATAAGCGGAGGAGCAGGGTAGTTCCCCACTTTCGCCACTGCGGTTCCTTCCTCGGAAGCTCGGCGCTCCCCTCCGCCTCCTGAATCGAGAAGAGAACAGCACTTCCGCCGCCCATCGCCGCCGTCGCCGCCGCTGCTTCTGCCTCCCCCCGCTGCCCCCGCCATGGCCCCGAAGGCCGGGAAGGCCACGAAGGCCGCGAAGGCGAGAAGTCGACCGAGCACAAGAGCTCGGCGCTGCACAAGAGGCGGGTGCTTTTCCCTTCTGAGCTCACCCCGGAGGCGCTGCGGGCGGGGTTTTACCTTTTTTGGTCGACGGAGACGCGGGCGCATCCGCGCACGCCGGTGCTCTCTGCGGAGGCTTCCGTCGAAAAGTGCACGGTACTACTTCTTTCCAGTGTTCTTTTATTGCGGGCTCTGCCCACCTTTTTCTGACTTCTTTTGCGACATTATGAACACCTATGGGTTCCATCTGCTCGATTTCACCCCCAACGCCGTTCTGACCATGGCGGTTTTCGCGCACCTTTGCGAGAACTTCGTCGGTGTCCTTCCCAGTGTCGCTCTTTTTCGCCATTATTTTTCCCCTCGGGCTGAGAAAGGGGAGCTACTGGCTGGTGGAATCGCATGGACCTCTCGGATGGGCATAAAGGAGGTGTACTTGCCGGGTGAGCTTCGCAGCAAATGGGGCGAGTGGAGGGCGGAGTGGTGTTGGATCTATGACGCCGATCCACCGTCGTTCACCAGGCTGCACAAGACTCGGGTGGTGCACCGCAACGACTGGAGCCACCTGTCGCCGGACGACGCCAAGCTGACGATCGCCACCACCGAATCGCCGGCTCGAGCACGCCGGGCTCACAACAGGCGGTTGGCGCGGATTTCCTTCGCCGTCGCATTGCCCCTTTGCGAGCAAGGGAGGCCCGCTGGTTGTTTAGTGGCGGCCGGTTTCATGAGGCTGCGCCCGGTCTCAACTTCAACTTCACGGTCACAGAGTTGGGACGCGATCTTGAGGAGACATTCAAGCATGACCCCAATCACCCAGTGGTTCCAATTACGCAAGGCGTCATTCCTTTATGCAACAACTCGGTAGCGATCGCATCTGTAGCGATGATGCCGAATCGACTTCGCCGCGGGGTAAGTGCTAACTGGATAGAAGCCCGCCGCCGAGGTTGTGCAGCAATTCTTTGATGACCTATTGGAGGCGGCGGTTAAACCTGACGAGCAGAAGCTCCTCACCCGTGCCACTACTACCAGCGAGCTGGCGTACATTGCTAGCAGGGCCGAGGAGGCGGCGGGAGCCGCCGCCGCGGGCGAATTTGGCTTCACGCTGGCGGAGGCGGAAGCAGCTGAGGCGGCAAGTCTTGCCGCCCAGGAAGATCTTGCCGGAGATGGCGACGGCGTAGGGGAGGCCACGGCCGGGGGAGCCAACCCGCCGGGGGTGCGAGTAGCCGGCGGTTCTCGAGCAACTTGCCGCCGACGGAGCCCTCGGCGCAGCCCTAGTTTCATCCGAGGAGGCGTCTCCGTCGAGTTGGAGAAGCTGGCAGAGGCACACTGATCGGCAGCCAGCGGCGCCAGCGGGGACGCGTTCCACCATGGCGGGCTTTGTTGCCGCGGGAGGACCCCAAGCAGCGCCCGGCAACCGAGGCCGGGTCTTCTCGGGCGCCACGCTGACCTGCCGCGGCCCTCGGCAAGCGCCAAAGGAACCTGTTCCTCCGCCACGCCCGTGCGAGGAGGCACGGAGTTCGACCTCTCCGCCTTGAGCTCGATGGCGACGAAGAGGGCGAGGGCGAGGAGAGTAAGGCTTCTTTTGCACAGTACTCGCTTCTTCCTCAATCCTTGCCGCTGTTTGTCTTATATCTAATCTGTCTTGCTCTTCAAATTCTTGTTCTGTCCCAGGACTTTGGCGGAGAGGGCGGCGAAGAGGGCCAGGGTTCCGGCGGTCGAGGACGATCCTGCCAAGGCGGCGGAGGATACGTCCGAGACCACTTTGACGGATCTGATCCCTTCCCCTCGCAGCAGCTCCCAGCATAGCCCCCGGCGTGAGTGTCTGATCCACCCCCCGTCACGGGGCGCGCATGGTCGCTTCTACCTCCGCCGATATCTTGACTATTGGCTCTTTTGTACACAGGAGAAGAGCAGGCCCACCAGGAGCAGCCGGAGGCTGATGCAGAGGCGTCGTCGGCCTCTACTACGCCACCGAGGGCCGACTCCCCGATGTGGGAGCCGTCTCCGGCAAGGAAGGAGCCCCCGGCAAGGGGCGGGACCGGCGAGCTCCCGGAGGCGGAGCCCGCGATCCCAGAGCTCAGCGCAGGTGAGCCTCCTTTGTCGGGGATTTTCCCTTGGGTCTCGCTGATCTCCGTTTTTCTTCTTCTGGGCATTCGCTTGACTGTCCCTCTTCCTTCCTGCTTTCAGACACTCCCCTTGGGGACCCAATGGAGGCTGAGGTCGTCGGCGAGAGGGACGGCCGCGGCAACACCGATGATGCTGCTGCCGCCGAGGAAGGGGCCGGTGTGGAGGAGCCCACCGGCGAGGAGGCTGCCGGGGCCACTGGCACAGGGGCCGGCGAGGGGTCCGGTGATCGTGCCGACGACCCGGAGGATCTGAGGCGCAAGGTGCCGCACTTGCCGACCCTCCGCCCGTGATCTGGGCGCCGGGCTCCGAGGAGCCCCAACCAGCCGCATACTTGAAAGCCGGTGAGGGCGTGTATATTAAGCTCCCCTGGGCGTCGAGCTCCAGGGCACCGGTTGAAGGAGAGGAATTTGACGGGGAAATACTTGCCTCTGCTGGGCTGTCGATGGTCGACAAGCGAGTAGCGAGAGCGGCGAGTCGAAGAGGAGGTACTCCGGAAGCTAGTGTCACTCTACCGCGCCCGCCCGGCGAAGCTTGAGTCCGGAAGCGCTCGTCGTGCGGCAGGAGCTGATATAGAGAAGCATGCGCAAAACTCAAGAACGCAACCAGAGGCCCTTGGTCCATTGCCGAGGAGAGGCGCCTTCGGCGAAGAAGGCGTTCATCCTGGAGAAGGCTGAAGCCGAGGAGCAGCAAAGGCTTGCCGCCGAGGAGCTGTCCAAGTGGGACGGCAAGCTGATACAAAGAAAGGCGTACTTGGACAGCCATGACGAGGAGCTTGCCGGCCGAGAACAGTCACTTGGTGGGGCGCTCAAGGAAGCGAAAGACACCGCCGCGGCCGCCGAGGCCGCCAAGAAGGAGTTGGAGGAAAAAGTGACGCGGCTGGAGGCGGACGCGACGAGGAAGAATGAGGAGCTTGCCACACTCCAGTAGCGATCGTGAGAATGATCGCAGCGCCCACAGCGATCTGCAAGCCCAATTCTCGAGAAGATCAAAGAGCTGAAACGCCGCCAAGGACTCGTGGCGCTGATCTGGAGCTGGCCGCCGCTTTGGCGGAGACGCTGGGCGCCGCCAAGCGAGAAGATACCACGAGGAAGGACCTCAAGGACAACGAGGAGCTCGGCGAGGGCCGCCGAGGCTCGAACACCCTCAAAACCCGCAGTGGAGCTCGGGACGGAGGCCTCGTCGGCATCGCCGCGCTCATTGGCGAGGAGTTGGCGGAGCTGGACAGCGGGCCGGGTATTCCTGAGCGAATGTCAGCCCAGCGCCAAGCTCATGCTTTTCTTCAAGGATGTGGTGGCGGCGCTTCGGCAGCTCGGAAATGACCCGAAGCAGTTGGCCGCCCGAGTCGCGCCGTCTGCGCCGGGGTCTGGAGAAGGTGTTGGTGAAGGTCCTCTTCCATAACCGGGCATCGACCTCTCCGCGTCACCAAGAAGCTGCGGAGGTGCTAATATTGAGGATCTCAAGGCCATCATCGCCCCCATCGTGGACAAAGTGAGCGAAGTCGGGAGGCTCGATGGCGGCGTGTGGATTAGGCTGCTCCTCTTCTCCCCTTTCCTTCTGCTGCCATTTTAATTATGAGAACAATTTCAGTTAGTGCCATAATAAGTCATTCTTGTAATATAACAATTATGGATCTTTGTTTGCGCTATTCCTTTATTCCGTTGCATCCCTTGTATGCTTTTTACCCTCTGGCGTTGGGAGACCTTGCGGTAGCGGCGTACTTCTTGAGTGCGGATCATCAGCAGCCTGTAGTGATGCTGCTTCCGGCAAGAAATCTCGTCGGGACCAGTTGCAGTCCACTCGCATTGTTGAGCGGGCTCAGAAACAACGCAAGGGCGCAACTTGGTCGCGAGTCGATTCCTCCGTGCACAGGTTTTCCATACAAGGCACGAACGTTCAAGGGATATAACCTGAGAATTTTTAAAAATGACTAGGCTCAATCTCTGGCTACTTAGCTCTTCTGTCTTCTGCGTCCCGGCAAGGCTAGATTCCTTCGAACGTCGCCTGTTCCATACTTCTACCTTCCCTTCCCCCCGGTGAACTTGTGAGCGGAGGAACCTTCTGTCTATGAGAAGAAAGAAGAGAAAATAATCGTATGGAACCTTAAGGTTCGTTATTGCTTACGGGGTGGTGTCTTTGCCTGAGTGTCGGATCTGAGATGCAAAAAGAAGATAATGCATTAAATTTGACAAGATGTGCGAAGCACCTTGAACTTTATTTACGCCGCGGGGGCTGCGCCCGGCTTTGTACAAAGGGTTACATGCGGCGGCAATGCTTGTACAAAAAAAGTGGTTGCGGAGTGGGTCCGGCAACCGCGCCTCTGAGTAAAACTTGCGAAGATGTTCTATGTTCGAGTTGCTCCTTTGGAACACCATCTTCGATCTCAAAGCGAGACGGCGCGGGCCTAGTGACTCGTTTCACCGGTAAGGGCCTTCCCCCGGCGTCAACTTGTTTGAATTCTTGGCGGATTGAACTCGCCGAAGAACAAGGTTGCCTTCCTCGAAGCTTCGGCGTTAACTGCGGCTATGATAGCGGCGCAAAGCTTCTTTGATAGCGAGCAGCTCGCCTGACAGACTGAAGGCGATCCTCCTCGAGGCAGTAGCGTCATCTTGCCGCAGCCGCTCTTGCTCAAGCTCATCATAGCGAGCACTTTCGTGGCGACCGTATCACGAGTTCCGTGGGAGAACTGCCTCCGCTCCGTGAAGCGAGCAAAGGGTGTCGGCGGTGGCTCGATTTGGCGTCGTCTGATCGACCAAGAACCAGCTGGCAGCTGCTCGATCAATTTCTTCCGCACTTGTGTAGCTTTGTCAAAGTTACGGTCTTGAGCCCTTGATGCTTCAGCGTTCGCTCTCTCGCTTGACCGTTGCTTCTCGGGTGAGCAAGCGAAGCGAAGCGAGATCTTAGTGCCAAGATCTTGGGCGTCTTGCATGAAGGTGTGGCTTGTAAACTGCGTGCCATTGTTGGTAATGATCTGTTAGGGATCCCGAAGCAACAAACAATCGACCTAAAGAACTTGATTGCTGATTGTCTTTGTCACCTTAAATCCTTGGTTCCACTTCCGGCCACTTTGTAAACTTGTCGATTACAGCGTACAAGTACTCAAAGCCCGACAGCTCGAGGGAAGGGACCGAGGATGTCGAGCCCCAGACGAAAATGGCGGGACAAAGGGATTGTTTGGAGAGCTTGAGCTGGTTGGTGAATCTGTTTGGAGTGGGCCGCACGCTTCACACTTGGTTACTTGTGCGATTGCATCTGGAGGGCTGTTGGCCAGAAGAAACCTTGCCGGAAAGCCTTGCCGGCAAGTGCTCTTGCGCCAATGTGGTGACCACATATGCCTCCGTGTATCTCTGCCAACAGCTCCTGTCCTTCTTCCCGGGAAATGCACTTCAATTTCACTCCGTTGAATCTTCTTCTGTACAGTATGTCATCGACAAACTGGTACATACTAGATTGCCGGGCTACTTTCTCCGCTTCTTCCTGCTCTTCGGGAAGTTCTCCTGTTTGCAGGAATTGGACGATCTGTTGTGCCCATGCCGGAGCTTGTGGCTCGACGGCAAGGACTAAAGGCACAAACGCTGCTTGGGAACATTTGTTTCCGGCAAGAATCTGGGATCTTGCGGAGCACGGCCCCCGGCAAGCGTCGGGACACGGCTTGTCGGGAGCATCTGCCTAGCGACACAAGCCCTAGGGCTTGTCGGGCAGCTGCTCCTCGGCACTCTCCGTGTTGATCACGGGGACCTTCGGCGGCGGCTCCAGGGCTCTGCTTGGGAAAGTAATCGCCGATGATCAACTTCCTCTTTGCTCTGTCCGATTGATGATGTCACGAGATGGTTGAGTCAGCTTGAGCACAAAATCCCTGGTTCCACAGGTAACGAAGCGCGGCACACTTTGTGAGCCATCTGCAATGTCATTACGAGCTCTCGGAACATGTTCCATTTGCGAGGCCGTCAAAATGTTCTTCTAGTTTCCTCACCTCATCGATGTAGGCTTCCATCAGCGGACTCTGGTAATCCTTGTTGACTTGGCGGACGACAAGTTGCGAGTCACCTGACGATAAGCTTCTTGATCCCAAGCTCTGCTTTGCTATTACGAGTCCGGCAAGCAAGCCTTCATACTCTGCTGATATTGTTTGTTGCTTGCTCCTTGGGAAAGTGCATTTGGATTACGTGCTTGAGGTGTTCTCCGATTGGGGCGACAAGTAGTATGCCCGCTCGGCGCCTTGCAGCGAAGGCACCATCAAAGTACATGATCCATTCTTCTTTGGCTTCCTTGTGAGGATGCTCTTCTCTGGAGTTTCTTCATCGAGCGTTGGCGTCCACTCTGCTATAAATTCTGCCAATGCCCGGCTCGAATGGTAGAAGTACTTTCAAACTTGAGGCCAAAGCTTGACAATTCCGGTGCCCACTCGACAATCCACCTGTTATACGGATTACGCAATATCCTCTTCAGCGGAAGCGGTGACCACTGTGACCTCATGTGCTTGAAAGTAATGGCGCAGCTTCCTCGAGGCCATGAGGAGGCGAAAAGCAACCGCACACAGTACCTTGATCTAGCCCCTGTAGAAGGCCGACAAAGTAAATGGTGGGCGCTGCACCATCTTCTTCTGTTTCCCTTACGGTGGCTCTGTGCAGACCCTTCCTTGCGGAACGGAACTTGCGGATCAAGGCTTGTCGGACGAGCTTGTTGGGAAGCCCCGCTTGTCGCCGGACTTCGCGCGCATGCGGCTGGCTCATCATCTGCCTCTCTCTCCGCCACTAACGCAGCACTAACCACTTGATTGGTTGCCGCCCGGATATAGCGGCAGCTTCTCTTGTGGTTTAGGTGCGACAAGTGTTGGAGTGGAGGACAAATATTTCTTCAAGTCTGTGGCGCAGCTTCGCTTCGAGTCCACTTCATTGGACCGCCTTTTTCAAGATTTTGAAAAAGCGGCGGCGCGTTCAGCAGACTTGAAATGAACTCTTGAGGCAGCAATGCAGCCGGCAAGCCTTCGTCGTCCTTGACTTCGCCCGGTGCTTCGATTTGCTCGATGGCCTTGATCTTGTCGGGATTGGCTTCAATCCCCCTCTGTGACACAAAGAATCCGAGAAGCTTGCCGGAGGGAACTCCGAACACGCACTTCTCGGGATTCAACTTGAGGTTGATCTTGCGCAGATTTGTGAAGGTCTCGTCCAAATCTTGGATCAAAGTCTCTTTGTCCTTGCTCTTGACCACTATGTCATCCATGTAGGCTTCCACATTTCTATGCAGTTGTGGCTCAAAAGCATGACTGACTACTCTCGCAAATGTTGAGCCAGCATTCTTTAGTCCGAAAGGCATCCGCACGAAGCAGTACGTGCCACATGGAGTAATGAATGCGGTCTTCTCTTCATCCTCTTCAGCCATGAAGATTTGATGATATCCTGAGTATGCATCAAGGAATGAAAGCAGATCGCATCCCGCCGTGGAGTCGACAATCTGGTCAATGCGGCGGCAAGGAAATCGATCCTTGGGACAAGCTTTATTAACATTAGTGAAGTCAATGCAAAGCCTCCACTTCCCGTTAAGCCTTGCGCCACGACCCTTTGGATTAGCTAGCCACGTTGGGTGGAGTACTCCACGGACCAATCCTGCGCTTCCAACTTCTGATCTCTTACGCTATGAACTCTTGGCGCTCTATTGCTTGCTTTTCGACTTTTTGCTTGGCGGGCGGCGTGAGGCGAGCGGCAAGGTGGTGCTCGATTACTTCCACAGGAGCGTCGGGGATGTCAGATGGTTGCCATGCAAACACATCGACATTCGCCCGCAGGAAAGCAACAAGCGCGCTTTCCTATTTAGGATCAAGCGTGGCACTGATGGTGAAAGTACCTCCAGTGCCGTCTTCCTTGGCGGCCACCTTCTTGGTCTCCGGCGGGGTTATCTTTGCCTTCTTGGACTTGCCGGTGGAGCTCGATGGCGCGTCCTCGACGGCAGCGCAGCGCTCCGGGGAGGTGCGCTTGCCGGAGTCGGCACCAGAGCTATTCTTGCCGGACTTGGCTTTCTTCTTCCCCGAGGAGCTTCAGCGGCAAGTGGCTTGCGCTCTACTGCGGCCGCTGCTTCGATGAGATCTTGTCGGCGCAGATGGCGCATCCCTCTTATCGCCTTGGGCAGAGATAACACTCATCGGACCGGGCATCTTGAGCACATTGTATGCATAGTGAGAGGCCGCCATGAACTTGGCGAGTCGGGTCGGCGAGTATCCCATTGTAGGGCAAGGGATATCAGCCACATCGAGCGTGACCCTCTCGATCCTGAAGTTCAGTTCGCTGCTGAGCGTCAGCGGCAATGTGATCTTCCCCTTAGGCTTGCTCCTTCCGGTTTATTCCTTGAAAGGCACCGGTTTCTTGAGCTCATTGTCGGGGATCTGAGCTTCTTGAGCAACTGCGGAGGAAATCAAGTTCAGGCGGCCCGCCGTCGACCAACATCTTCGTGACCTTGAGGTTGCGGATTGTTGAGTGAAACCAGCATCGGCAAGCATCCGACCGCGATGACACGATCGGGTGGTCCTCAGCGTCGAAGGCGATGGGCGTGCGGACCACTTGAGCTGCGTGCCTCGGCGGGACGGCTCAGCTGCATTCACTTCGCACCCTTGTTTGAGTTGGCGGTGCGAGGTGTGCGAGGCGCCGCCGTCGATGCACAACACTCTGCCATATACGAAACTCTTGATCATCGGTCTCATCTTCCTCCATCTCTTCATCCTCATCTTCATCTTCGTCCTTATCGCGGCGGCGGGAGGCTGTCTCCTTGCTGCGGCTTAGCCTTGCCATGAGTCCCCAGGCGGAAGCTTCTTGCGGATCCTCCGCCACCTCCTTGGGCTCTCTCCTTATCGCGGCGCTCATACTCAGCTTTTGCAGCTCCGCCATCTGCTCTACTTTTTGCAGGTTTGGAGGTCATGGCCTTTGGTGCGGTGGATCTTGCAATAACGCTTGCGGAGCCGTCTGCTTGTCGGCGGCTGCTACTGACCTCACGGAATCGTCGGTCTTGGCCTTGTCGGAGCCGCCTCCGTTGCGAGAATGCTCAACAGCTAGCACATCCTTAGCTTTCCTCTTCCTATTGTTCCGCCTCCGGTTCTTCCTTGCGAGGCGGCATCCTCATTGTCGAGATCCATACGCTCCGGCAATCTCTCCGGGATTTTCCTCCCCTCCTCGGCTCGTGCACACTTGTCGGCGGGCGTAAAGCTCGTGACATCTCCGATCTTGCACATCGCCATCTCCTCCCTCATCCTGCGGTTATGCGTTACGATGAAACGCGCTAATAACGCGGCGAGGTGGGCGTCACGGGATGTTGCGTTGCACCTGGTTGAATCTTTGTATATATTTTGCGAGGCTCGCCTTCATACGGGCGAGCAAGTGGAGGTCACTTTCCTGGCCATGAGGCTTGTGGCCACCCGTGAAAGCGCCGACAAACTGATGCGCAGAGTCCGCCCATGAGGAGATGGAGCCGTCCGGCAAGTGCATGAGCCAAGACGGCGTTGGGCTTGAGTACCGGCGGAAGTAGTTGGCGAGATTTTCTCGTCGCGCCCTCCGGCAGCCTGCACGCGATGGTGTAGATCTTTGAGAACTCCGGCGGGTGTATCCTGCCGTCATACTTCTCGAACGCGTCGGCAGAAATTCTTGGTTTTGGCCCTTTGGACTTGCCGCAACTCACGGGTGAATGCAGGGCAACCTGCAGCGTCTGACAAGTCGCTGGCTCTCCGGGTGCGTCTTGGCGTTGACAGCCGGGCCAGCGCTGGTCGGATTGACGTCGCGCTTCTCTCCGGCGCTTCGATCTTGGTCTGGCGTCTTCGTGTTGCCGCTCTTGGAGGGCGTGGCGTTGATCGCGGCGAGTTCGCGGGTCCGGCGAGCGGTGGAGTCGCCGTCGGGGTTGGTCAGCGAGTGGCGATCTTAGCCTTGGGGCTGGGAGTGTGTGAGGTGGCGCCCCAGCGGTCTTATCGGCATCGGCTTGCGCTGGCGCCTGCCGAACCTCGGCGCTTCGATCGCCGGGGCTTATCGCCGTTAAGCGAAGCCGATGAGGCTGTGTATAGCCATCCTCGATCGTCGATCTTGTGCGGCGCCCGGTCTAAAGCAGCTGGGCTCGAGCGGCGCTTCCTCTGCTGTCTTGGGTGGCGGTGGTGATGAGCGGCGCGAAGAGCGGAGGTGCTTGACTCCCAAGCTGGATTGGGAGGTACCACACCCGTCTGGCGACCGTATCTCGCTTCGCGCCGACATCTTGGCGTGCATGCTGACCTCGGCGTCCGCGACCCACCAGGTTGGCCTTGCTCCAGCGAGCACGGTGCTAGGAGGACCAGGGCGTTGTTGACCTTGCACCTCTGGGAGGGTGCGGCGTCTGCTCGATGCGCCCGGCGCTTGCGTGGCCTTGTTTTGGATCTAGTGGCGACCACGAGACCCACCGCGGCGCCGCTCCTCCGCCGGCGTCCGCTCCGTCGCCCGTTTGCTCGGCGATGGTGGCGAGAACCGGCGTGAGGCGGAGTGGCCACCTCGAAGGCTTCTTCTTGGTGGCATGTTGGCGATAGCGTTGATGTGGCGTGCGTGGAGACGGATCGGATGCTCACGACCTCGGCGTGCCCCTACTGGCGCGCCAAAGATGTCGGGCGAATCTTTGTGGCCTCGAGCACCTATAGGGCAACTGAGGGCCCTTCAGTTCGGCAAGGGAGGCGGGGTCGTCTGTGAGCAGATCGGTCGAGGCGCCGCAGCGAGAGGCGGGCAATCTTTACCCAGCCGGGGCTCTCGGAGAGATAACACCCTCTGCTGCTTTGTGTTGTTATTTGATCTAGCTCGGCGTGCGGCGTATGGTGGTCTTGTGGGTGTCGAATGGACCCGAACCCCTTCTCGTCGCATGGGCCTCCCTTTTATAGTCTGAAGGGGTACCCACGGTGGCAGCGTGGGAAGAGGGGTAGAAATGTAAGCGCAGGTTGGTACAGCGAGTGCACTGTGATGCCCTACCTAACTCGGCGGCGGGGACAAGGGCATTAAATGCCCGTCTGGTGCATAGCAAAGGCGGGAGGAGTGACCGTTAAGTGAGCCACCGGTTGCCACGATGGCGCCTCTGTCGACTCCGTCGCCACCTCGCTCCGCATGGCTGTGTGGCGCCTCGCCATGTGCCCTTGGGGTGGCCTGCGATGACACGTCGCTGGGTCTTGTTGGAGTCGGGAGGCAGCCTTGCGCGGCAAGTGCCTTGCCGCGACCCTGTTCTTCTTTGTGCGGCAAGCTTGCCGTCGCCCGGGCCTTGCCGGGAAGCGGAGGCATCGCGGCAAGTCTTCGATGGTGCCTGGTTGGCCTTCGGTAAGCTCCTCTTGCGGGGCCTTCGTGTTCTTAGCTAGTGCTTTGTTCTTGAATGGCAGTAATAAGGAGTGGTGGAGAGCCTTGCCGGGCGTCCGGCAAGCCTCGCCGCGGGGTACTGCGTCTGCCCGTGCACAAGTTCGGGGTACTAAGGTACCCCCTACTTTAGTACACCGACAAACATGATCCTTATTTCCGTGTTCTCAGTGTTTACAAGTTACTAACAGTTCCTTAATTCTGTTCGCTCAGTATTTACAAGTTACTGATCGATCACTAGCTAGCCTACTAATGCGCTCCAGGCAGTTTTAGTTGCAAAGCAAGATCCGAAGTGGTAGTTTTTTGAATAAAAATGCCTACATCTAAAGAAACTGACAAGCTACTTTGAAGAAAATGCCATGCGAATCTGAAGAAACTGCCAGCAAAAACATTTGCAAATGCCTTATCTCCTAGCGAACATTCATCAGCTAATGGGATCGTACACGTACACCACCCGACCTACTCGATCCTACACATACACTATCCGACCTACTCGTTTCTACACAGATAAATATCGGATCACACACGTACTACCTCCTTTCCATATTGCAGGGCTCAATTCAAAAAACGACCTACTCGATCCTACACGAATAAATAGCGGATCACACACGTACTACCTCCTTTCCGGTTTGTCGGGCTTAATTAAAAAATCTCACCAACCTGCTTATGCATTGAATTCCGTTCACCGCGATGACCGTCACGTTTGCCGTGACACGCTGGTTCGCCTACCTTCCGCCTATAATTACTGTTTCCTGGCCTTCTCCGGTGGCACCATCACCCAACTCGCCATATCCTCATAAGCCCCCACCGGCCCGACGTCACTTGCCACTTATCCTCGCTCTCGCCACGTCCGTCATGACCTTGCCGGTCTGTGATAGGCAACACCGGAGGAGGTCACCGCCAGAACTAGTGTTCGGTTTTTCAGCGGAAGGCAGACGGAGGGAGGAGGCATTCTATCGGTCTTTAGATGGCAATGCAGAGTATCAGGAGTTGTTGGAGCACGACCGCCTGGCGGAGGAGCAGCATGAGGGAGTCCTGGATTAGGGGGTATCCGGACAGCCGGCCTATATACTTTGGCCGGACTGTTGGACCTTGAAGATACAAGACTCAAGACCTCGTCCCGTGTCCGGATGGGACTCTCCTTTGCGTGGAAGACAAGCTTGGCGATCCAGTATTAGATCTCCTTCTTTGTAACCGACTCTGTGTAACCCTAGCCTCCTCCAGTGTCTATATAAACCGGAGGGTTTAGTCCATAGGACAAGAACAATCATAATCATCATAGGCTAGCTTCTAGGGTTTAGACTCTATGATCTCGTGGTAGATCAACTGTTGTAATACTCATATCATCAAGATTAATCAAGCAAGAAGTAGGGTTTTACCTCCATTGAGAGGGCCCGAACCTGGGTAAAACATCGTGTCCCTTGCCTCCTGTTACCATTAGCCTTAGACACACAGATCGGGACCCCCTACCCGAGATCCGCCGGTTTTGACACCGACATTGGTGCTTTCATTGAGAGTTCCTCTGTGTTGTCGCTACAAGGCTTGATGGCTCCTTCAATCATCAACAACAACGCAGTCCAAGGTGAGACTTTTCTCCCCGGACAGATCTTCGTGTTCGGCGGCTTCGTACTGCGGGCCAATTCGCTTGGCCATCTATAGCAGATCGACAGCTACGCCCCTGGCCATCAGGTCGGGTTCGGAAACTTGAACTACACGGCCGATATCCATGTAGACTTGATCTTCGACGGATTCGGGCCTACGCCAGGAGCGCCGAACAGTCACGACGATCACGGCTTAGACTTGCTGTCGGACAACACTCGGGATATCGCACCTGCAGGAGCTTCGGACCTAAATCCGGGGCAGATCGCATCGTTCGAGGACGGGTGGATAGACCCCGCCCCGGAGGCCGCACACTCATCGGCGGTAGAGCCGAACACAGACTCCACCCCCAAGGAAGTTTGTGTCACCGGACCCCCGGACATGTGTGTGGCTGTAGGTTCCAGACCGCACGCCCCCGAGCCCGCCGAATCTGGTTGGGTTCTGATAATGGAGTTCACCACTGCAGATATCTTCCAGCACTCGCCCTTCGGCGACATGCTGAATTCATTAAGGTCTCTCTCTTTGTCAGGAGACTCTTGGCCGAACTTTTTCCGGCTCGAGGGGGAAGGAGGCGACGAAGAAATTCGTTTCCCACCCACCACCCACTTCATAGCCACTGTCGATGACGTAACAGACATGCTTGACTTCGACTCCAATGAGACCGACGGTATGGACGTCGGCGCAGGGGACGATTCAGAACCACCGCCCACGGGGCGCTGGACTGCCACCTCATCATATGATATATACACGGTGGACACGCCTAAGGAGGACGATGGCGACAAAACGGAGGATAAAACCCCGGACAAAAGCCAAAACAACGGTGCAGACGCCGCTCTAAGTCCAGCCACACTAAAAACAGTGATAACAGTGCTAGAAAGATCGACACCCTAGTCAACTCCAAAGGCAACAACGACCATATGGAACCAGCGATGGAGCAGGATGAGCCAGGTCACGCTGAACACAGCCCGATGCAGATGCCCGATCACAGCGATCCCGAAGGCCGAACTCATCAACCTGCCTCGGGAGAGGAGCGCAGTCCGGACGACGATGCATTCATCATCCCGAAAAAACGTTTGGAACGAGATAACCTCTAAAGAAGGCTTATGGCCACTACGAGAAGTCTAAGAAAGCAGAAGCAAAGGCTTAAGGCCGCGCAAGAAACACTCAACCGCAGATGGAATAAAGTGCTAGACACTGAAGAAAAATACGGCGACGATCGCCACACAAAGAGCTATCCAAAGCGTAAGCTGCTGCCAGAATTCGACGATGAGGCCATTCCGCCGAAGAACAATACGGCGGCAGGCGGACCAACCACTTCACAAGCGCAGCGAAAGCAGCTCTCGGCGCCGCACACGATTCGTGAGCTCACGGACAAAAAGGCCGGCGCGACGAGGTCCATCTATGGATCTAGAGGACACGCTCCAGCGCAGGATTATGGTCACCAAAACGATCAGACTGATCGAATACCAGTTCGGAATCAGCACTAGACACAACAACAGTTGACAACATGCCACAACATGTCCAGATACAGAGGGGCTTCTCACCCTCTGTGCTTCACCGAAAGTCTTGGACCACAATTTCCACGGGTTTTAAACCCGTGAACATAGAGGCATATGGCGGAACAGCGGACCCGAAGTGCGGATTGAGATTTTATCCTGCACATTCACATGGCTCGTGGGGCGACCTCCACGCCATCAAATACCTTCCCTCAAGTTGAAGGGACCAGCTTGACCTTTGGTTGAAAAGCCTCCCGAAAATTCAATCGGAAGTTGGGAGGAACTTGAGGGCGCTTCGGGGCCAATTTTCAAGGAACCTATGTCCGACCTCCGGATGGCGGCGATTTAAGTCACATAATCCAACAGCCGGAGAGTCCGCCCAAGCTTTGGAATAGATTCCTCACTAAGAAGAATCAAATTGTCGATTGTCCGGATGCGAAGCCCTAAGCGGCCTTCAAGCACAGTATCCGGGATGAGTGGCTCACCAGACACCTCGGCCAAGAAAAGCTGAGGACAATGACAGCCCTAACAAGCCTTATGACCCGCTTTTGCACGGGTGAAGACAGCTGGTTGGCCCGTAGAGGCACCAGCGACCCAGGCACATCCAAAATCAGGGATGGCAACGGGAAGCCACGACGCAATAAAAACAAGCGTTGAAACAAGGAAGAAAGTCCGGACAACATAGCGGTCAACGCCGTATTTAGGGGCTCTCGACCCGGTCAACAAAAGAAGCCATTTAAAGGCAGCAAAGAGGGGTCGTCCGGCCTAAACAAAGTCCTGGACAGACTGTGCCAAATTCATGGCACCCTCGAAAAACCTGCGAACCACACTCACAGAGAATGCTGGGTCTTTAAGCAGGCCGGCAAGTTAAATGCCGAACACAAAGGAAGGGAAACACCAAGTGAAGACGAGGATGAGCCTCGCCAGCCGAGCACTGGGGGACAGAAAAAAATTCCCACCAGAGGTAAAAACAGTAAACATGATCTACACGACTCACATACCCGAGAGAAGGCGCAAACGCGCACTCAGAGATGCATACGTTGTAGAGCCCGTCGCCCTCGAACTCAACCCCCGGTCGGCCTGCCCGATCACATTTGATCACAGGGACTACCCGACTAGTATGCGGCACGGAGGACCGGCTGCCTTGGTGCTCAACCCAATAATCGACGGATACCATCTCACTCGTGTCCTCATGGATGGCGGCAGTAGTCTCAATCTAATATACCAGGACACTGTCCGCAGGATGAGGATAGACCCATCCAGAATCAACCAAAGTAACACCACCTTTGAAGGGGTGATACCAGGCGTTGAGGCCCGCTGCAGGGGCTCCCTCGTATTAGAGGTGACATTCGGTTCTCCAGACAACTTCAGAAGCGAAGAACTACTCTTCATCATCGCTCCCCTCCAAAGCGGTTATCATGCATTGCTCGGAAGAGCGGCCTTCGCTCGCTTCAACGCAGTACCACACTACGCCTACCTTAAACTCAAGATGCCCGGTCCACATGGCGTCATCACCATTAACGAAAATACAGAGTGTTCCTTACGTGCTGAAGAGTACACGGCGGCTCTAGCAGCCGGACACTAAGCAGCCTCTAATATCAGTACGCATGATCGATCATTAAGACCACAGACACGGTTAGACGAGTCCGGCACACCACCGTTGGTAACAGCCCAGATAAACCTGAGCTGGGTGCTATACATGTAATCCCATAGAGGACACTAGGGGCTACATCCATTCAATAAAGCCCACCTTTTGGCTTGGCCTTATTAACATGCCAATGTCTTACACTTCTACTGATAATAACCAACTCTTCGCATGCTTACGTCATACTCTTTTACATGAGTTTTCCTTTTTACAAACACCATTCGTGCGATACCCTCCCAGGACACGGCACAATGGAGGCAAAGGCGCAGACGTGTAGTAGGGCCCCGCTCAAAAGTTTCTCTTTAGATTAAGCCCTTGTGTAAACCTTCTTTATCATCTCTTGTTGCTTAACCCCATGGGTACTCAATACACCCACAGGGGATACTGGCGTTATTGGCATTTTGCCACGACAGAATAATGCACGTACCTAGAAATACAGGGTTCATAATAAAGGGCGTTACTCAGCCCAGTATATGTTATAAATTCTGAATACCCTCGAGAGTGTTTGGCGTCGCGAGTTTGGCCTTATATGCATCAGCTCCGGATCATGTCTTTGGTCAAATGTTGGGTTTGCCCGGCTCCTGGGTTTGCTGCCTTACATTCCGTTTTTATCCGCTAAGGCGGCCAAAGGAGAACTACTGCGATTGTGCCCTAGTTATTCTGGATGAGCACCTCTGTAGAGAAAGCCGAAAACTGACTGTCATGATATAGCGAGAGACTGGTCAACCACTTGAGGACTCATCGGAATCTTTAGGGTTCCTCCGCATTAATGAAGGGCCGTTCCCCGGTCATGTACACACGCGCCCATATCCGGATGCACGTGAAGGTACCAGGGGCTACATAGTAGCCCCACGGTCAAACTCCTATGGATAAGTGAAAGTGTTAAAGCTATATAGTCCGGTTGCCTAGTTCGACATGCGATCACCTCCTTAATGGACCAAGACGTTGGATCAAGTGTGATTACGCATCTTTTTGCAAACTCCCCCGCATTGTATGCGTGGGGCTGAAGCCAACGACTGCTAACTTTCAGGTTATATATACATCAAACGGCCGCACAGGAGGCACAATAACAGTTTCAGGCAAAAGTATAAACATAGCCTCTATAATTAAAATACAATTGTTTTTACAACGGAACAATTTGTCACTCGAACATGACATTCTTCGAGCACTGAGCCTCTATTAAATGAGCACCTTTTGTTACCTGCTCCAAGTAGTGCTCGGCTGGATCCTGGCTTCCCGCCGAATTCTGGGTTGCAATGATGGTGGCCTCCATATCTGTCCAATATGTTTTAACACGGGCAAGAGCCATCCATGCACCCTCTATGCACGCCGACCTTTTCATGGCATCGATTCGTGATATGGCACCAAGGAATTGTTGCACTAAACCAAATTAACTGTCCGGCTTCGGCCCCTTTGGCCATAGATGGTCTGTTATAGACCTCATTGCAAGACCGGACAACCTATGGAGTTCGGCCACAGCAGCCATCCTTTCACTCAATGGCAACGGGCACGTTGGAGCACTGAATTGCGACCAGAACAGCCTGTCCACTTCATTATCTTTTTGATCCTTGAAAAACTTGGCCACATCGGCCGTACTCTTTGCCAGATCCGCATACGCGTCGGCAGGGCTCCAGCGCCAATCCAGAGGAGCATACTTTGGATCTAAGAACTTCATCCACAACAAGTAGGGGTTCCAGCCGCGATTTCTCCGGCCTGTCGAAGCTCCTCCCGCGCATCCTAATTTCGGAATGCGTCTCCTTGGCCGCATCAAGGGCCTTATTCAGGTCAGCTGACTTTGCCTGATTCTCTTTCTCAAGGACCTCATACTGGCCGGCGGCGTTTTTCAGCTCCACAGCCATCTCGGCTATTTTATCTTTGATTCGGTGATGAGCAGCCTGTTCGGCTCTCAACTCTTCGGCCGCCTTTAGGGCAGCCGCATTGCTGGCCCGGGCTTGCTCCTTGGCTAGGGCAAGCTCCACCCTCAAGGCCTCCAAGGCAGCAGCTCCGCCTGCAGTCGAAGCATATCATTAACATTATGCTCCTCTTAAATATTTCCTATAAACATAAGGAAAGCAAAGCACATACTTTGTGCCTCGTTAAGCCGCTCGTTCACAAATGTGATGTCGGCATCCACAACTTCAATCTGTCACCTCAGTTCGGCGACTTCAACGGACCGGTCGGCCGCCGGACCCTTAGCCACCTGCGCATGAATACAGTGCGATCATTACTTAACAATGTGATCCTCGTTTTGCCGCCTAGGGCTGGCAACCAGAGTCTCAGGGGCTACTATCTATACGGAGCACACCTAGCACGTGCGCCACAATCAAAAAATTACGTATTTCATTACATACCTCAAAGCCTTTAAGCAGGCTCGTGAGAGCTTCATTCAACCCGCTTGTGGTGGATGAAATCTTCTTAAGCACCATGCTCATTAATGAACGGTGATCCTCCGAGAGAGCAGCTTGCTCCAGAAGGCCTGTCAGCGTGTCCGGCCGGTCGCCAAACTGTGTCGGACCCTTCTTGTCGCCCCCGAGGGAGCTGAACGCTCCGGGCTCAGGGCGGCCAAAGTATTAGCTTCTGGCCTCGGCAAATCTGGACTCCTCCGTGACGACACCTCGGGGTCGCCCACCTCATGAGGCGGAGAGGCTGGTGGGGTTTCACTCTCCATCATCTCCGAAAGAAGATCCCCTGAAGACGAACTCTGTCGAGAAGAGCTGCTAGCCGTACTACAAAGAATGGATCTTGGTTGTTGTTCTCGGAGGAGGAAGTAGTAGCTTTGTATTTGTGATTAACTTACAGCTCGACTGAGGGCTGGCCCGTTTGCGGGCATGGCACAGTGAGGACGCCCTTCGGGGCAGGGCACCTTGGTGAAGTTTTCTTCCCTTGTCTAGGCACCTCCGTCTCCAAGTCTTCGGAGCCGGCCCTCTTCTTCCCGCGGGGGGAGGAGACCGTAGATTCCCCTCCCCGACTATCCTCCTTTGCGGAGGTAGTAATTCCCCCGGTTTGGATGTGCAACGTGTGAAGCTCTGCTTCTCTGTTCTTCCCTTCATCTTTCCCTGAGGGCACTTGACTTAGCACACGACCAAGCATCCTGGCTATGGCAGGACTAGGCGAGCCTTCGGGAAGCGGTGCCGGACACCTGATTCTCTCCGCCTTGCTGAGCCATTCCTGGTCGCGGATGGTTTTCAAAACAATGTTATGATAAATATAAACGAAGTGTTCGGTTTCTGGGTTACTTACTTGGGTATCTGGGCGGTTGCAGCTCAGGCCCGCATCCTCGATGGTGTCCAGACACTTTACTTGTGGTCCGAAGAATAACTTACACATCCCTTCGAGCGTCATGCCGAAGAAGTGCAGAATAGTCCACGGGCCTTCTGGGTTGAACTCCCACATCCGGAGAGGCCGACGTTTGCACGGCAAGATCCGTCGGACTAGCATTACCTGAATTACACTAACAAGACTAATGTCCCTCTCAAGAAGCTCCCGAATGCGGCTCTGCAATGTTGGAACGTCATTAGCAGGCCCCCAATCCAGTCCCACGTTGGCCCATGACGCCAGTTGAGGCGGAGGACCCGAACGGAAGTCGGGGGCAGCCACCCACTTTGTGCCTCTAGGAGCCGTGACGTCAAACCATCTCCGCTGCCATAGATCGGACAGCTGCGGGAAGAAGCCCTCTGGCCATGGGGCGCCGGTGTTCCTACTTATTGCAGCACCTCCACACTCCATGTGTCGCCCCTCAATCATCTTCGGCTTCACATTGAAGGTCTTAAGCCATAAGCCGAAGTGCGGGGTGATGTGGACGATGAACGACGAGATGTGAAGGATGGAGTCCGGAGCTAGATCATGAAAATCTAGCCCGTAATAGAACATGAGCCCTCTCACCAAGGGATCAAGGGTGAAGCCTAAGCCACGGAGGAAGTGAGAAACAAATACGATGCTCTCGTTGGGCTTAGGAGTAGGGATGACCTGCCCTGGAGCAGGAAGCCTGTGCTTGATGTCGGCGGTCAGATATCTGACCTCTCTAAGCTTTGCAATGTCCTCCTCTATGATGGAAGAGGCCGTCCACCGGCCTTGAAGGCTGGATCCGGACATGATTGAAGATCCAAAGTGCCTAAGCTTGGGCTTCGGGTGTTGGAACTCGAGATGCGGAAAGGTGCAAGCGTGGTAGGAAAGAGGGATAGGCCTCTGCCCCTCTATAAAGGGGGTGAATATCAAGCGTCCTCGGCGTAACCATTTGGGACTTACCTAAAAACACGGAGTCATACCAACAGGCATCGTGGGGTTGCACGCGCCCGTATTGATGGAGGATCCCGCGATAAGGGGAACAAGATCTCTGCTTTGACAAGGCGTGCCAATAAAACCGCCTCGCAACGTGTGTCGAGGCAGGCCGAGAAAAACTGGTTCGTATTGAGCCGGGCCACGGCGTAAGGGCACACCGTGAGAAGAAAAATTGTCAGCATATCAGATTGGTGAAGTGTTATGCTCTTTAAGGTGGTGTGCGGAAATTATCTCACAAAGCCGGACACAATCCTTAATCTGTTTTGGAGTATTCGGAGATGGAACCCGCCTTGCAATGCCGAAGACAATCTACGCGCCAGACTCATCGTCATTGAAGCCTGGTTCAGGGGCTACTGAGGGAGTCCTGGATTAGGGGGTATCCGGACAGCCGGACTATGTACTTTGGCCGACTGTTGGACCGTGAAGATACAAGACTCAAGACTTCGTCCCGTGTCCGGATGGGACTCTCCTTTGCATGGAAGACAAGCTTGGTGATCCGGATATTAGATCTCCTTCTTTGTAACCGACTCTGTGTAACCCTAGCCTCCTTCGGTGTCTATATAAACCGGAGGGTTTAGTCCGTAGGACAAGAACAATCATAATCATCATAGGCTAGCTTCTAGGGTTTAGCCTCTCGATCTCACGGTAGATCAACTCTTGTAATACTCATATCATCAAGATCAAATCAAGCAGGAAGTAGGGTTTTACCTCCATCGAGAGGGCCCGAACCTGGGTAAAACATCGTGTCCCCTGCCTCCTGTTACCATTAGCCTTAGACGCACAGATCGGGACCCCCTACCCGAGATCAGCCTGTTTTGACACCGACATAGTGTATCACCGATTTGCGCCGCCAGCGGGACATAGAGCAGCAGCGTACCGACGCTCTAAGTCGCGAGCAAAGTGCCCGCAACTGGGCCGACTACATGGAGGCCGGCTCCTGGCAAATAGCCCTAGAGGCTGTCGAGCACGCACGCGTTCACGACGCCGAATTTTACTACCAACTCGTCAAGTGGGTTTCCCGCTTAGAAGGCAAAGCTTCGGTGGACCACGCCGACATGGAAAGGGCCAACACGCACGAGCAACGCGCCCTATCGCACCTCTGGCAAGTCCGAGATGAGGCGGAGGACGCCGGTGCCGACGTTTAACGTGTACAGCAGATGGCGGCCGACATCGTCTAGTTAGCTAAGAGTAAGTTAGTACTTGTACGCTACTAGAGTATTAGTGGGAGTAGATAATTAACTTGGCTATGATGGTTGTCAACGTGGAAGTTCAGTACTCTATATCTGGATCAGACATGTTACTTTTCTCTGAATGTTGAACTTACCGTTTGTATGTATGGAATGGGCTGTTATTTTTTTAAATGGGTTGTATTTGTCCGCCACGGGTTTAGAGGCTGACTTGTGGGCCTACCAGGTTGACGCGTACACAATCAGGAGATGATTGTACGTGGAGAGGATGACAGCAGGGACCCACCAAGGTCATGGCAGTACACAAGCAAGTGCCTCCTTATTTCAAGCCAATAAAAATAATGGCTCCTCCTAATGGATTTCTGACATATGGGTCCCATGCCATTGTCAACGTAGTCAATAAACGAGAGAATTGCACAACGAGCGGCTGACACTAGGGACCCAGCAGCTCACCCAGTTTTTTTTGTTTTGGGTTAATTTGATAAATGCCACTCCAAATCAGGTGATTCCAAGAAATGCCACTGCAATTTCCAAACTTTTAAAAATGCCATTTCATGCCATTTCTAGTGGCATTTTTTGAAGTCTGGAGTGGCGTTTTTCAAAGTTTGCAAATTGCAGTGGCGTTTTTCAAAGTTTGCAAAATTTGCAGTGGCATTTTTCAAAGTTTGGAAATTGTAGTGGTATTTTTATGAATCGCCATAATTGGAGTGGCATTTATCTAAATATTTTTGAGATGGAAGCAGGGTGTCAACTGGGCTGTGCGGGGCACTCTGGCCTGTCTAGACAACCTTTTCTTTTATGTTTACCACAGACTAGCCCAGTATTTTTTACTCTTTCTAAAAATGGCTAGCCCAGTTTTTTTGTGATTTGTCAAGTAAGTCGCTTTGTCAGGCCTATTGGGATGCAAATCTTTCAAGACGAGGAGAGCTTCGTTCTGCTGGCCGAGAAAATGGCCTATCAGTAATGAGAAATGGGTTGTACATTTTTAAAACACATCAAACCGGTAATTAGTTTCAAATTTCTTTTTTTTTCATTTCGAGATTTTAAATTGCATTGATTTTTATGCATGGACAATTTGTTGGATTTTTATATTGATATACATTTATTATTTAAATCAGTTTGAATGTGACTCGAAATTTCAGGATTAAAAATAGTTCGGACCGCACCGAAATATGCAAAATTTCGTATAATTTTTTAACCGTGGCCACAATATGGGTTGTAATGCTCAAAAAGAATATGGGCTCCAAAAAACCTTAAGAATTAGCAAATGGGCTGTAAATTATTAGAAATAACGGCAAATGGGCTGTATGCTGTTTTCCACAGATTTGAGGCTTTCCTAAAAAGGTTGGCCTGGCGATGGTGTTGGATGTCCATCCAACACCCGTCGTGCTTCTTCAATCTCGGGTCTTCCTGCTCCAGCCGCTCAAACAAGCACCGGCGGGACTGCCTGCTCCCTCCTCCCGCGGCCGGCTGTGCTCTCGCGCAGGCCTCACCGCCCCACCGTACTCCCATCGCTGGCCTAGCCATCCCTCTACTCACCCACTTTGTTATTCTCCGTGACGGCGGGCGAACGATAAACCCTCGTACAGTCGTACTCCCCTCCGCGTGGGAAAGAACTGCTGAGTCTTCCCTGGCTCGGTGTCGTTCCCTTTCTAGGCCTTGCCATCGTCCACCGCCCTAGTGCTCTCGGCGCGGCGTGGTCAACGTGGTCAATGACCGACATGCATCTAAAGTTGATTGTACGTGGAGAGGCTGACAGCTGGGTCCACGGTCGCACACAAGGAAACACCTCCTTATTATGTGCAAAATAATGATTCCTCCACATGACATCTGGGACCCACCGAAAGGGCCTCTGTATTTCGCAAAAAAAATGTTCCCTCCGCTGACAGCTCGGACCCACCAGCTATATCGTTGCAAGCAAGGAAGTGCCTCCTTATTACGAAAAACAAAATGAATACTCCCCTTGCTAGCTAGGACCCAGCATAGTGGGAGGCTGACTTGTGGGCCTACTAAGTTGACGGGGACGGAGGGCTTTGTCAACTTAGTCAGTATGAACGATTCTAGCTCTAGTGACCGTACAATGTCCATCCAACGACCGTAGTGCTTCTTCAACCTCTGGTCTTCTTGCTCCAGCCACCCAAAGCAGTGCCGGTCGTGCTGCCTGCTCCTGCCTCCCGTGGCCGGCTGTGCTGCCGTAGAGGCCTCACCGCCCCTACTACTCCCATCGCTGGCCAGGCCATCCCTCCACTCACCCACACCCCATGTTATTCTGTGGCGATGACAGCCTCACACCGCAGCCGAACCAGTGAACCCCCATACTCCTCTCTACGTGGGCATCCATTGCCGCGTCTTCCCCGGCTCCGCGTCGTCCCCTTCCTAGGCCTCCTCGTCGTCCACCGCCTTGGTGCTCTCGGCACGGCGTGGTCAATGTGGTCAACGATCGACTTCCATCAGAAGAGTACAGTACGTGGAGAGGCTGATAGCTGGGTCCACGGCCGCAGCAAAGAAGTGCCTCCTTATTACACGGAAAATAATGAATCCTCCACCTAACAGTAGGGACCCACCAGATGGGCCATCGTATTTGACGAAAAAAACATATCCCCCTGACTGCTGGGACCTACCAGCTGCTTCTTTGCACGCAAAGAAGTGCGTCCATATTACGGGCAAAAAAATGCTTCGCCCCCTGACTGCTGGGACTCACTAGCTACATCTTCGCACGCAAGGAAGTGCCTGACAGTCGGGACCCACCTGGTCAAAGCGTATGTACCGTTGTCATTACGGTTGAGCGTGTGCGTACATCTTGGTCAATGTAAGCGGCGCCGTGTCGTAGTAAGCGACACGTAGCATGTACGTACATACTGGCGGCTAGGGTGCAAGAAAGAAAATACGACCACGTACATACATATGGGCGGGGTCTCGAACGCCTACTCGTGCATACGTACGGCCAGGGCTCGTGTACATGGCTGGGGCGGAAAGGAGAAACTGCGTCATCGTCGTGTTCATGGGGAGGCAATGGAATGCATCGTGTTCATCGGGAGGTAACAGAACGCGTGCTGTTCATCGGGACCCAACTGGCTTGGACGGAACAACCGATGGAAAGGAGGCTTGGCATACCGCAGAACGGAGGAAATGGCCTTGTGTTCGACCGGCCATGGTCGAAATGGGATCATGTTCATCGAGAGGGGTCTGGCGTACCGCAAAACAGAAGAAACAGACCTCTGTTGGAATTCCTACGGTCAAAATGGGGTCTTGTTGATCGAGAGGGGTGTGACGTACCGCAAAACGGAGGAAATAGACTTGTGTTGGAGCTATGGTCGAAACGGGGGTCCTGTTCATCGGGAAGGGTGTGGCGTATCACAAAACGGCACTCCACGGGATACTGTTCATCTCCACCGTCGACCTCCTCCAGCCTCCACGGGCTATTGTTCATCCACCGTCGACCTCCTCTAGCCTCCACTCGCGACTGTTCATCCACGGGCTCCTGTTCATCCAGCCTCCACCGCTCCTCCACCGACTACTATTCAACCAACCCTCTCCACGGGGTCCTGTTCAACCACCCCTCCACGGGCTACTGTTCATCCAGCCCTCCACCGGCTACTATTCAACCAGCTCTCCACGGGGTCGTCCTGTATCCAGCCCTCCACGGGGTCTCGTTCATCCACCTCCAACCGGCTCGATCGGGGTCATGTTCATCCAGAGGCGACACCACGGGGTCCTATTCATCCACCCCATCGGGAACTGTTCATCCAAACCCCCCGAATAACGCTCACTGTTCATCAAGGGAAGGAGGCAGCAAGGTTCGATCGGCTTCAATTAGCAGCAGTAGCGAAGAAATCACTCGGGTTCAGTTAACAACAAGGGATCGATCACTCAAGTTCAGTAACGTAGGTAGTGCAATCGCTCAGGTTCAGTTAGAGCCCAACGTCTCGCACACACGCGCATACATGTATGAGAGAAACGCGCATCGCTCGGCACCGACCACCCACCGTAACCGAGAACTCCCCAAAATTTTCCTCGCCTTCGCTTCTACCATGGTTTTTCCGTCATGGACATCCCAAAGAATGTCATGCAGCTGCTTCCCCGCCCAGGATGAAAAGCCTATTTTCTGTCACGATTTTTTGACATAGAAGTAGGAGCCCACCACATCTATGATGATACCGGGTTTTGTCACAATTATCGTCATAGAAGTTTCGTAAGCATGACAGAAAAAATTCGTTTGGCCCAAAATGTCACAGATGTGTATTTTTTTTGTAGTTCTCGGTGGCCTCCCATACCCCTTCTTCGCTAAATTCCCAAATATTCGGAAAACCCTCGGGAAGACCCTAGATCAGAAGCTCCGCCGCCACAAGCCTCTGTAGCCATCGAAAACCAATCGGGACCCCATTCCGGCACCCTGCCGGAGGGGGAAATCATCTCCGGTGTCCATCTTCATCATCCCGGCGGCCACCACGGTGAGGAGGGAGTAGTCCACCCTCGGGGCTGAGGGTTTGTACTAGTAGCTATGTGTTTAATCTCTCTCACAGGTGATCTTGAGATGTCACGATCTTGATGTATCATGGGCTTTGTTAACATAGATGGATCATGTGATGTTTCTCCCCTCTCTACACTTGTTGTGATAAATTGAGTCTTTACCCTTTGAAGTTTTGTCTTGTCGGATTGAATGTTCAGATCTGAGAACACATGATATATGTCTTGCATATGAATACCCGTGGTGACAATGGGGTATTATTTTGAATCACTTGATATATGCTATGACACTCAATTTGTGGGTTCCCGAGGTGACTTGGGGGTAATCTATGCATAGGGGTTGATGCACGTTTTTATTATCTTTTCTCCGATAGAAACTTTGGGTCTCCTTGTAGTTCTTTGTGTGGATTGAGTATTATGAATCTGAAATTGTTTGATACATATCGTATAATTAACTCACGGGTACTCGCAGTGACATTGGGGTATCTAGATGACATTAGAGTTGGTTGATATGTATCATATGGTGTTATTTTAGTACGAACTCTTGATTAGATCGATTGGAAAGAATAGCTTGTTATTATTTTAGTACGAACTCTAGGATAGATTGATCGGAAAGATTAGCTTTGAGGTGGTTTCATACCCTACAAACAATTTCTATCTTTTGTTCTCCGCTAATAGGAACTCAGGAGTGATTCTTTATTCCACTTTGAGGGATAATCATATGAGCCAACTCAGTTAGCATTGTTGAGAGATTGGACTAGTGAAAGTATGCACCCTAGGCCTCATTTTCCATCATTGCAATACCATTTGTGCTCCGTTTTACTATCTACTACCTTGCTGTTTTTTCTTGTTTGCACTACAAAAACTCATATCTACTATCCATACTACACTTTTATCACCATCTCTTCGCCAAATTAGTGCACCTATACAATTTGCCATTGTATTGGGTGTGTTGGGGACACAAGAGATTTCTTGTATTTGATTGCATGGTTGCTTGAGAGAGACTATCTTCATCCTACGCCTCCCACGGATTGATAAACTTTAGGTCATCCACTTGAGAGAAAATTGCTACTGTCCTACAAAACTCTGCGCTTGGAGGCCCAACACGAGTCTACAAGAATAAAGTTGCGTAGTACTCCCTCCGTCCGGGTTTATTAGGCCTCTTAGCATCACAAGCATGCCCCTTTTTATAAGGACTCACTTTGGAAAGGATCATGCATGCAACCATTTCATTGGTTGCGCTGAAATCCATTGTTGTTGGTGCCATGGCTGGGAAATTAATACACTTCATGCGTGCTTTTTCATTGGCCGCATGCATGCAAGAGAGTGCAGAGTGGAATTGAAGAATTAATATGAGCAAATTATTATGTGTCCTGGTCTAAGAGAAGTTGTTTTTAGGCCTAATAAATGTGGACGGAGGGAGTAGACATCAAGATCTTTTCTGGTGCCGTTGCCGGGGAGGTGAGTGCATGAAGGTATATCTTTAGATCTTGCAATCAAATCTTTTAGTTTCTTGTTTATCACTAGTTTGGTTCATAAAAGAAAACTACAAAAAATGGAATTGAGGTTGCATCATATTATTCGTCTTCATAATGTCTTTTGTGAAAATGATGGAAATGAAAATTGTGCTCAATTGATAGAAGAAGAATTCAATAGAATGTTTGGCATAAACGATGAGCATGAGTGCAATGTTGTTAGTATGAATTCTTTGAATACCCATGATGCTAGTGATATGCAACGCCATAAGCTTGGGGATGCTATGTTTGATGAAGATGATATTTTTAGTCCCCCAAGATTTGATGTGCAAATTTGTTAGAATGATTGCATGCCTCCTATTTATGATGATTACAATGATGAAAGTGGATTTGGAGAGGTCATGACTTTATTTAGTGATGAATCCACTCTTTTGGAAGAGGTTTCAATTGATTATGCGTACATAGTTCCTATCTATGATGATTATGGTGATGACATGTATGCTATAAAGAATAGTGATAACCATGAAACTTGTCATCATGATTTTAATTTTCAATTAGATGATAGTTATTTTGTTGAGTTTTCTCCCACTACTATTCATGAGAATAAATTTACTTATATGGAGAGTAATAAAATTTCTATGCTTATGCATCATGAAAAGAATGCTTTATGTGACAGTTATATTGTTGAATTCATTCATGATGCTACTGAAAATTATTATGAGGGAGGAACATATGCTTGTAGGACTTGCAATAATATCAAGTTTCCTCTCTTTATGTTGAAAATCTTGAAGTTATGTTTGCTTTGCCTTCCTATGCTAGTTGATTCTTGCTCCTATAAATTATTTGCTCAAAAAATTCCTATGCATAGGAAGTGGGTTAGACTTAAATGTGCTTGCCATGTGATTCATGATGCTCTCTTTATGTCTCAACTCTTATCTTTTATGCGAGCATCATTGAATTCATCATGCCTAGCTAAAAGGCATTAAAGAAAGCGCTCGTTGGGAGACAACCCAACACTTTTATCTATTGTTTTTGTGTGTTCACATGATTATGCTACTGTAGTAATCATGTTTTATTGTTTTTGTTTCAATAAATTGCCAAGTAAAGCCTTTGGGATCATGTTGGGTGTAGTTGATTTGATCTTGCTGAAAAACAAAAACTTTTATGCTCACAAAAATAACTCTCTTTTTTAACAAAAGAGTGATTTTGAGTTGATTCTTTTTGCAGAAGATTATTATAGAAATTGCTCACGTGGTACTAATTTTTTTCATAATTTTTGGAGTAGCAGAAGTATGGTTTGAGTACAGATTACTACAGACTATTCTGTTTTTGACAGATTCTGGTTTCAATGCATAGTTTGCTTGTTTCCTAGTTTCTATTTCTTATATTGCTCAATATAAATTGTAGAAATGATATGCTACAGTAGGAATTGTGTGGAAACAATTATGAATATTGTCCTTGACAGTACAAAATGTGAAATGGTTTGCTCTTTATTATACTAACCTATCTCACAAGGTTCCATTAAGTTTTGTGTGATAGAAGTCTTCAAGTTTTGGGTGAGATGTTGATATGAGGAGAATAGGGAGTGACAAGACCCTAAGCTTGGGGATTCCCAAGGCACCCTCAAGGTAATATTCAAGGAAGATCCAAGCAATTAAGCTTGGTGATGCCCCGGAAGGCATCCCCTCTTTCATCTCCAACATTATCGGTAACCTCATTTGGAGCCATGTTCTCATTCGTCACATGATATGAATTTTACTTGGAGTGTCATTTTATTTTGTTAGGATTTGCTTGATGTTATTTATAATAATGTTTTGCATCTTTTATTTCAATAAAAATGTCAAGTATAGCCTTTGCCATGCTTATTTTAAAAGTCTACTTGTTGCTATTTGAAAACAGAAAGTTTACCGTTGTTGAAAAAATTCCCTAGAAAAGTTAGAATGTGACAAAATGTTGAAACTTTTTGCACAATAAGATTTGATAAATTCCCTACAGTTTGGTAGATTTTCATAATCTTTGGAG
Organism: Aegilops speltoides; assembly: GCA_021437245.1. Classification (NCBI taxonomy): domain Eukaryota; kingdom Viridiplantae; phylum Streptophyta; class Magnoliopsida; order Poales; family Poaceae; genus Aegilops; species Aegilops speltoides. The sequence goes on along the minus strand of CM038144.1, from coordinate 315,076,531 downwards.
CTTAAGAAGTATTGATACTCTTGCATTCTTTACACACTATACTGTTTTGGCAGATTGCTGTTATGTTTGCATTGTTTGCATATGTTTTCTTGTTTAATGATTCTATTTGAGGATAGGAGTATTAAATGCAGAGGCATTTAGTATGCAATGTTTAATAATAAGTTTTGTGATTTGCTACAGTAGAGAATGATAAGGTTTTTGCATTGGTTTATACTAACTTATCTCACGAGTTCTTGTTGAGTTTTATGTGGATGAAGTTTTTAAGATTTAGGGAAACCGTGATACAAAAGGAATTAAGGAGACACAAAAGATCAAGCTTGGGGATGCCCAAGGCACCCCAAGATAATGTTTCAAGAAGTCTCAAGCATCTAAGCTTGGTGTAACGCCCCGGATCCCATGCGCCAGGTGTCCACAGTTATTCACCGTCGTTGCCATGTCATTTGCTTGCGTGTTGCACTTTGCCATGTCATCATCTGCATTTCATATCATGTCATCATGTGCATTCCATTTTGCATACGTATTCGTCTCATGCATCCAAGCATTTTCCCCGTTGTCCGTTTTGCAATCTGGCACTCCTATGTCCTCCGGCGTCCCCCTTTGTGTTAAAGTTTCTCGGAATGGCCCGAGGTTTGCCAAGCAGCCTTGGTATAGCACCGGTAGACTGCCTGTCAAGTTTCGTCCCATTTGGAGGTCGTTTGATACTCCAACGGTTAACCGGGTAACCGTAAAGCCTCCTTCTTTTGTGTTGCAGCCCAACACCCCTCCAAAGTGGCCCAATACCCATCCAAACCCCCTCCATGCTCTCGGTCGTTTGATCACGATCGTGTGGGCGAAAACCGCTCCCCATTTGGACTCTCCTAGCTCCCAGAATCTATAAATATGCCCTCCCCGTCCAAATTCGCGGATGAAACCCTAGCCCTCTCCCTCCTCGCGCTGCTGGACATGTCCGTCCAGCCGCTGGACACGTCCAGCCGTCTTCCGCCTCCAATCCGCCGCCGCCACCTGTCCCTGCGCTGCCCCCGTCCGCCGCTGCTCGCGCGGCCGCAGCAGCACCAGAGGCCCGTCCACCACCGCCGGCCCGCGTGCCCCGGCACGAGTACTTCATTTCATTCCATTGCATCATGTTCATTTGAGTCCATCTAGATGCCCTAATCTTCGTTTCAAGAGTGCTATATGATGTTAATCTGCTGAAACTGTTATAACTTGATGATTTGTCATTTTTGTTGCATTTGATGTGTGCATCCTATGGGCATGAGCTCTACATGTGTTTTGAACTACATCATATCATCTTTGTTGTGGTGCCATCCATGTATTTTTTTGAGTTGTGTAGTGAGTGCATCAAGCTTGTTAAGTAGGGTACTTGCTGTTGCTGTTTTGCTAGGCTGATTCTGTTATTTCGTGATGCTATGTAAACCTGCTGCTACAAGTCATTCTATACATAATCTGGAGATGTTCACTAAGGATGATTTGTTATACATGTCATGCTCTATCCATCCATGCCCCTGGTTGCAATTATAGCCTGCTGTAACATGTTGTAATCTTGCTCCAAACTTGCTGTCGGTGTACTAAGGTAGGGGTACCTCAGTACCCCAACTTGTGCAGGCGATTCTTGACTTCGCGGCAAGGTTTACCACGTGCTCGCGGAGACCTTCTGCTCCATATCAAACCATTCAAAGACAAAGTATACAAGGCAGAAGATCGAGACCCGGCAAGCGGAGTTTGCGGGAAGGCCGTTCGGGCTCAAGGTTACATCACTCACGCAAGGCCCGGTGAGAGGAGCTCGCCGGGAAGACTAGAAGATTACATCATAGAAGACCGCCTCGGCGCTATATGCGTCGGCGAGGGCCCGGGGCGACAAGTTCTGAGCCGGCAAGCTCCGGGCCGGCAAGGTCAAGACCCGGCAAGGTGCTTGCCGGAGAGTTCTGTTGTGTGCCGCGCTCAGCTCATCAGCCCAGCGTCGCCAGGGCCTTTCGAGGGCGCGTGGCGGATGGCTGTGCAACTGGGGACACGGTGGCACTTCACGGTGGTGAATCCATCGCCGTGGCGACGGAGAGCATAGCGGCGGGAGCTTTTGGGATCGGCGGCGACGGGCATTAAATGCCCTTGTCCCCCCATGTCAAAGTAGGTAGCGACCCTTGTTCATGCCTTGTAGCTTCTTTGTTCCCGCACTGTTCCAACTACCACCTCTTTTACATTTTACCCCTTTCTCCTACGTTGACACCTATCGGTGACCCCTTGCACTATAAAGGAGGCCCATGCTGGCGTGGGGGGGTTCGACTCTTTAGCCACTCTCGCGCTCGGTGTAGCTGCTACTGTAGCTCTTCAAGCTCCCGAGCTCAATACAAACCAAGGCAGGAGTAGGGTTTCTGGCGTCCGTCGCGGCCCGAACCTGGGTAAAGACCGCCCGCGTGCTCGCTACGATCTGCTCTCTGTGCTCCCTCCGCCCTCGTACCGCACAGACAAGGGGCCCCGGCCCCATAGGTGTCCGCGGCGGGCAGATTCCCCCGGCATCTCTGGCGCGCCAGGTAGGGGGCGTCGAGGTTGTGCGGACCTGATCCGGCGTTCACGCGGGCGCGCTCTTCATCAACCTCTCCAGTTTCATCAGCAACTTCGTCAACAATCGCGCCATGGCCCCGAAGAAGAAGGCTTCGGAGGTTGGAGCCCCGTCTGCGTCTCATCCGCCGCCACTGGAGCCAACGGTGGGCGGAGGAGACGCCGTCGGAAGGGTGGTCGCCGGCGAGGACACTCGCGGCGCCACCGATCAGGGCAGACGGATGACCGCGCTTCGGTCTCCGTGGATCCACGTCCATCTCAGCGCACGACAACCCAGCAGCGCCATACCACGGGAGGTGGTATCCGCCTTCTTGGGGCAAGGACACACCGGAGGCTCGCGGGATGCTCTGGACCACCGTCCGGACACAAGCAAGCGGCGGCGCGGGGCAGGACCTGCTCCTTCTAACACTGTTAGGAGTCCGAGCATACCCGCTCCTCGCACCGCTTCGCTCCGCTCCCCTCCACTCCGGCGAAGCGCTTCGCAAGGGCGCAACTGCTCCTCGACTTCCCTCCAGCGGCGGACAAGGCCGAAGACTGGAGGGCTACCATCAAGAGCCTGGTCGCCTTCGCCAACAACGACTCTTCACAGCTTGCCGCGGGAAGAAGACGAAAACCAAGTCCGGCAAGTGCTCTGGGGCCCACTCCAGCAACCGCACCTCTTCGGAGTGCTGCGCTGCCGTCGAGGACGCGCCATCGAGCTCCACCGGCAAGTGCAAGAAGGCAAAGGCAGACCAGCCAAAGACTAAGCCCGGCAAGAACAGCTCACGGTGCTGCTCCGGCAAGCGCACCTCTCCGAGTCTTCTTGCGCCGTCGAGGACGTGCCATCGAGCTCCACCCGCGATGGGGCAAAAGCAGCCAGTTTCAAACTTTTGAGTTGTATTCACGAAAATTCGTACCTTGTATGGAGAACACATGCGCATAGGGGTCGAATCGTGGCTAAGTTGCACCCCGATGCTTTGAGTCCGCTCAACAATGAAGGCGCGCTGCAACTAGCCCAACAAGTTCTTCTGCGCGGAGGCAACACCGCCAATGGCTGCTGATGTTCCGCACTCAGCAAGTGTGTTTGCGCCGCGGAGGTTCCACTGAAGCGTGAGGGTGAAAGCGTACAAGGGAGGAAATCAAGGGAGAAGTGCGGCTTTGCGGATCGCGAGAAGGCGGAAAAGCTAAGTTGTCCGAGCTTTTATGCGAGCACTCCTTAGTTCCATGCTTTTTTACGTTATGTTCCTCGTCGTTAGTCCTTTATGCGCAATATGCATGCGCGGAGGAACCTACCGTGGATAGCCGCACCCTTCCCTTGTTTTCGAGCATGCTCAGCGATTTAAGTGAGCTGCGACAAGTGTCGCGCCCTTGTTTCGTTTCGAGTCCGCTCGGCAAGCTAAGTGCGTTGCGACTAGCGCGGCAAGGTTGCTTGCGGTAAGGCCTTAGCCAGCAGAGCTGCTTGAGTTCAGCACTCGGCGCTTCGCGGCAAGGGCCCCTGCCGGCAAGTTCCCTAGAAGCGTAGGGTTGAAGCGCACAAAGGGTGTAAAGTAGAGGGTGTAACGTAGCAAGCCCTGCCGTAAGATGCCCTTCGTACGAGAAACTTGTGCGCGGAGGAGCCAGGTCGCGGCCCAGTTGCGCCCTTGGTTTGTTTTCGAGCACGCTCAACGATTTAAGTGAGCTGCGACAAGTGTCGCGCCCTTGTTTCGTTTTCGAGTCCGCTCAACAAACACAAGTCTTGCTGAATCGCCCGGCAAGGTTGCTTGCGGAAGCAACACCGCCAGCGGGCTGCTGATGTCCCGCACTCAGCAAGCGTGTTCGCACTGGCAAGCTCCCCGAGAGCGTAGAGTATAAGCATACGAAGGGCAAGGCACGGCATCGCATTGCAAAGTCGCACAGAAAGGATTTATATACATATACATGTGAATCATGAAACTGTTGCAGACCTATTTCAGCTATTTTCATGGCTGAAATTACAGCAACAAGGAGAAACCAGAAGAGCACACCAGCACCTGGATTTTGGCAGAGCCAGAGTTGCCGGGGGCTGCGAGTACCAAGATCCCTTCACGGCAAGCCGTGGTCGCCGGGGCTGCGATGCCGCGGCAAACGAAGAAAGGAGCGCCGACGCAGGTCCCGGCGAGCGGTGTTCTTTGGGGCTGCGAACAACGAGATTCATCCCCTGGCAAGCCATAGTTGCCGGGGGGCTGCGAAATCAGATAAGTTTTTTATCCCTCGTCATGCATCCTCTCATGGACCGGGGAAAGCGGGGCTGCGTCCTTGAACGAGCGTGCCTTGTAAAACCCGTGCGCGGAGGAGCCAAGTCGTGGCCCAGTTGCGCCCTTGGTTTGTTTTCGAGCACGCTCAACGATTTAAGTGAGCTGCGACAAGTGTCGCGCCCTTGTTTCGTTTTCGAGCACGCTCAACGATTTAAGTGAGCTGCGACAAGTGTCGCGCCCTTGTCTCGTTTTCGAGTCCGCTCAACAAACACAAGCGCGCTGCAACAGGCCCGGCAAGGTTGCTTGTCGGAAGCAACACCGCCAGCGGGCTGCTGATGTCCCGCACTCAGCAAGCGTGTTCGCGCCGGCAAGCTCCCCGAGGGCGTAGGATGGGAACATACAAGGCACGAAGTCAAGTAAAGGACTCGGTCCGACAAGCGTTCCCCTCTTTTCATTAAAAACATCCTAGTTTAGCACACGTCCATAGAGGATGAAAAACATGATAGAGAGGATTACATATTCTAAATGCAACTAAGGCCCGAGGGCTTACAAATTGAAAGATAAGATGCCCGTAATCCCTCTCCTGTTTCTCTGTTCAGGAGTTCAGGAGGTAGGTCAAGGAGGCGGAGCGCAAAGGGGATCTCTGGAGGAGGAAGAAGATGCAATGAAAGCGAAGGAGGGGAACCGCTCCTACTTCCTCTGTTTTATGGGGAAGTGGGGCGTTCGCTCTTCCCATTAAAAACGTGGGCACGTCCCATCCACGACGCCGCAATCGGCAGCGTCTGTTGCGGGGGATGCGGCGATGCGGAAAGTGGATTGACGCGCTGTGGGCGCGTGTGCCCGTGCCTTTGTTTTGGGCTGGCCCAATGGCGCTCGGCACCGTGTGTGGCCCAGGCCGGGGCTCTGTTGGTGTACTAAGGTAGGGGTACCTCGGTACCCCAACTTGTGCTGCAGGCGATTCAGACTTCAGCGGCAAGGTTTACCACGTGCTCGCGGAGACCTTCTGCTCCATATCAAACCATTCAAAGACAAAGTATACAAGGCGAAGATCGAGACCCGGCAAGCGGAGTTTGCGGGAAGGCCGTTCGAGCTCAAGGTTACATCACTCACGCAAGGCCCGGCGAGAGGAGCTCGCCGGGAAGACTAGAAGATTACATCATAGAAGACCGCCTCGGCGCTATATGCGTCGGCGAGGGCCCGGGCGACAAATTCTGAGCCGGCAAGCTCCGGGCCGGGAAGGTCGAGACCCGGCAAGGTGCTTGCCGGAGAGTTGCGTTGTGTGCCGCGCTCCGGCTCATCAGCCCAGCGTGCCGCCAGGGCCTTTCGGGGCGCGTGGCGGATGGCTGTGCAACTGGGGACACGGTGGCACTTCACGGTGGTGAATCCATCGCCGTGGCGACGGAGACGCAGCGGCGGGAGATTTTGGGGTCGACGGCGGCGGGCATTAAATGCCCTTGTCCCCATCTTTGTCAAAGTAGGTAGCGACCACTGTTCACGCCTTTGTAGCTTCACTTTGTTCCCACACTGTTCCAACTACCACCTCTTTTACATTTTACCCCTTTCTCCTCGTTGACACTGTCGGTGACCCTTGCACTATAAAAGGAGGCCCATGCTGCGTGGGGGGGGGTTCGACTCTTTAGCCACTCTCGCTCGGTGTAGCTGCTCTTGTAGCTCGTCAAGCTCCCGAGCTCAATACAAACCAAGGCGGGAGTAGGGTTTCTGGCGTCCGTCGCGGCCCGAACACAGGTAAAGACCGCCAGCGTGCTCTTCACGATCTGCTCTCTGTGCTCCCTCCGCCTCGCATCCGCCAGACAAGGGCCCCGGCCCCATAGGTGTCCGCGGCGGGCAGATTCCCCCGGCACTTGCTAAATAATGTTGCTGTCAGCCTGATTAACGTTATGTTCAGTTTTGCCATGTGTTTTGCTAGTGATCCATGCACCCTATGAACTTGTTCTTGCCATGCTTAACTTCACAAACATGTCTTGTTACTGTTGGTTGCCTTACCATGCCATGTTTTGCTCTGTGGTGAGTGGTTCAAGCTCACCAACATGCCTACTTATTGTTGTTCCTGCCATGTTTGAATCTGTCATATAACTTGCCATGTTTACATGGGTGCCATCATATTTTCTGTGCCCTTTTGGCTCATAGTCAGTAAGGGACTTTTGTTATATGCAACTAGTAGATTCATTCCATGCCTTTGTTTGCCATGATAAGTTCCTTTAGCATGTTATTTGATAGCTCTAAACATTGCAACCTGATGTTATTTCTGTGAAGTCTGAAACTGTTATTATTTGCAATCTTGCAATGTCCTTTTGAGCATGTTCTAGTAGTTTCTGGAGATAGCTGAGTGTTCATGTTTTGTCATGCTTTACCTGTACTTCATTTCCATGCCTTTTTTTTCATATTGTGGTACTGTAGCATGTTGTTTTGATTCTTGCTAGATGCCTAGTTGCTGTTTTGCACGGCTTGTCCTTTAAACTTTTAAGTGTATGTGTTTGAACCGTTGCTCCGTTTTGAGTGTGCCCTATATGAAACTTGCTTAGAATTGCATGTAGTTTCATATTATCATGTTGCATCCTTGTTTTGAGTGTTTTCTTGATGTTTGTATGCATTTTGCATCAATGCCATGTTTTACTTGTTTTGCTATTATCTTCTAGGCCATAGCTCCGAATCTAATGAACTTTGTATGCAACTTGACTAGAATTTCGTGTAGATCATCGTGGTGCTCTTAACTTGCTATTTAACTACTTGAACATAAGGTTTATTCAGTTCTGGACCAACTTTGAAACTTGCATATTAAGACCTACCGGAATTGTTATATGTTGTTTCCGACCTCTTTTAAACTTGCCTTGATGTGTTGTTCTTGGTTGCATCATCTCTTGCCATGAGTAGCCTCATCTAGCTTTCTCATGCATCATGCTTGGTTGTGCATCATGTCTTGTCTATGTGTGGTGTGTTTACCATGTTGTGTGCTTCTTCTCGATAGTTCCCATTTTGTTGCGATCGTGAGGATGCGTTCGTCTACGTGTGGTTCGTCTTCGTGGCTTCATCTTCTTCATGGACTCGTTCTTCTTCCTTGCGGGATTTCAGGCAAGATGACCATCACCTTGGATCTCACTACTATCATTGCTATGCTAGTTGCTTCGTTCTATCGCTATGCTGCGCTTCCTATCACTTGTTCTTCAAGCCTCCCCAATTTGCCATGAACCTCTAACCTTTGACACCCTTCCTAGCAAACCGTTGTTTGGCTATGTTACCGCTTTGCTCAGCCCCTCTTATAGCGTTGTTAGTTGCAGGTGAAGTTGAAGATTGCTCCATGGTGGACAGGATTATGTTGGGATATCACAATGTCTCTTATTTAATTAATGCATCTATATACTTGGTAAAGGGTGGAAGACTCGGCCTTATGCCTGGTGTTTTGTTCCGCTCTTGCCGCACTAGTTTCCGTCATACCGGTGTTATGTTCCCGGATTTTACGTTCCTTACGTGGTCGGGTGATTTATGGGACCCCCTTGACAGTTCGCTTTGAATAAAACTCCTCCGGCAAGGCCCAACCTTGGTTTTACCATTTGTCTCACCTAGCCCTTTTTTCCCCTTGGGTTTCCGGAGCCCGAGGGTCATCTTTATTTTAGCTCCCCGGACCAGCGCTTCTCTAAGTGTTGGTCCAAAACGAGCAACCTGCAGGGCCCCCTCGGGGAAACTCGAGGTCTGGTTTTACTCGTAGCTTGACTTATCCGGTGTTGCCCTAAGAACGAGATATGTGCAGCTCCTATCGGGATTGTCGGCGCATAGGGCGGCTTTGCTGGTCTTGTTTTACCATTGTCGAAATGTCTTGTAAACCAGGATTCCGAGACTGATCGGGTCTTCCTGGGAGAAGGTATATTCTTCGTTGATCGCGAGAGCTTATCATGGGCTAAGCTGGGACACCCCTGTAGGGTATAAACTTTCAAGAGCCGTGCCCACGGTTATATGGCAGATGGGAATTTGTTAATGTCCGATTGTAGATAACTTGACACCAGATCTGAATTAAAACGCATCAACCACGTGTGTAGCCGTGATGGTCTCTTCTCGGCGGAGTCCGGGAAGTGAACACGGTTTTGGGTTATGTTTGACGTAAGTAGGAGTTCAGGATCACCTCTTGATCATTGCTAGCTTCACGACCGTTCCGCTTTCTCTCGTCTCGCTCTTATTTGCGTTGGTTAGCCACCATATATGCTTAGTCGCTGCTGCAACCTCACCACTTTACCCCTTCCTTTCCCATTAAGCTTTGCTAGTCTTGATACCCATGGTAATGGGATTGCTGAGTCCTCGTGGCTCCTGATTACTACAACAACGATTTGCAGTACAGGTTATGCGATGATCTTGGCGAGAGCGATGTTTACTTGTTTGGAGTTCTTCTTACGCTTCTTCTTGATCGGGGATAGGTTCGGTCGGTAGCTTTGGGCTAGCAGGGTGGATGTCGTTTGAGTTTCTGTTTGTGTTTCATCCGTAGTCGGATGGTGCTCTTATGTAAGATGATGTTGTATTCATGTGGCATTGTATGCCTTTTGTATGTATCCCCATCTATTATGTAATGTTGATGTAATGATATCCACCTTGCAAAAGTGTTTCAATATGCGGTTCTATCCTTGGTGGGACCTTCGAGTTCCTTTTGGATAGGGTCGCATATTGGGCGTGACAAGTTGGTATCAGAGCCTCGACCGACCCTAGGAGCCCCCTTGATTGATCGTGTAGTTTGGCCGTTGTTGAGTCTAGAAGAAAACTAATTTCTGAGTCTAGTTATATCGGAGAGTAGGAATTCCTTTTACTCCTCAGCCCCTTCATCGCTCTGGTGAGGAATCTTGACGTAGGTGTTTTGAATTACTTCTCTTCCCGTTCAAATTCTTCTTTAGGATCACGTGGTTATATTTCGTTCGTTGTCCTTCCTCTTTTGTCCGGTGCACTTCTCGTCAAGTCGACTTGAACCTCTTTGTTTTTTGGGAGATCAATCCTCAGCCTCTTTTCAATCGACGTTGTTTTCCCCCATCCGAAGTTGTCCTTGTTTTTCCCACCCGCCCGCCCTTCTTCTTATTGGAACCAGAGTCCGTAATCGAGTATCCATCCCACTCGTGCGAAGTCTTTGTTTTCTTTCCTCAATTATTTCAACCGGTGCTTTCTCTTCAAGTTAGTCGTCGATTTCCCCTTCCAAGTTGCCTTTGTTTTTCCCGCCCTCCCACCCTCTTCTTCCCGGAGCTTGAATCTCTTTCGAGCATCAATTTCATTCATGTGGAACCTTTTTCAGTCTTCCCTCAATTATTTCAACCGGTGAATTGTCGTCTTGTTCATCATTCTTCATCTCCTTTTCTTTTCCGGTGGATTCAATTCAAGTTTTTCGGTGTTGATAATATTCTTTTCCTCGACTCAAGTGTTTCCTCTTGCTCGTTTTCCTCTCGCCATTCAATCATTCCGGAGTTCGGAAGACATCTCAGGAGATTTGTCTGTGTTCCAATTAATTCGAGGTTGTCACCTCGTTCAAATATTTCAATTGTTCCGGTGCATCATCTATCTGCTCAACACCCCTTTCCAACGGTGTTTTTCTCTTTAGTGAGCCCTAACCCACAGGTTTATCCCAGGATCTTACCTGACTCTTCTAATTATTCCGGAGCCATTCCTAATTCTTTTCGAAGTTTGACGTAAGTATGAATTTCATCAGTCAGATCTTTTCCAAGATCAATTTCAAATCATTTTCATTGTTGGCTCGATGCCTTTGCTTGTCATTCTCCCGGAGTACCTCAATAATTTTGGTGGTGTTTCTCGTCGTCATTTGAAGACCGAAGAAGAGTTTTCCTCTCAATCTTGTCTGTTCTCTCGAAAGTTCTAGCTTCATGTTATCCTCTCGAATTATTCCATTTGTCAGATATTATTTTCTTACCCATCCGGAGTATGTCAGAAGTTGTTTTTCCATTTCTTTTCACTGGAGGCCATCGTTCTAGAAGAATTCTTCGTCCTCACATTTCAGCTACCGTTATCCAATTATCCCGACGCTTCGTTCAAGTGTTCTTTAATCAGCTTGTTATCTCTTCGTTCTTTTGCATCTAAATCCCCTTAAGCATATTTGTTCTTCTAATTCTTCTCGGTGATTCATTCTCTTTCGTCAGTTATTTCCGAATTCTAACGGTGGTTCTTTAAGATTCTTTTCTTTGGTTATCATATTAATCCATTCGCTCTTTTCAATCCTACCGGTGATTCATGAAGACTTTCTCAAATTTTGTGCTATGTTCCCCTTAATCCTTTTCAAGAAGAATAAGTAGTATGAAAAATCCATTGCTTGTCATCAATTTAATTTGTTGAAAGATAAGCATACAATAAATCTTATTCTTATTTCATCAAGTGATTAATCCCTTCTTTCGGAGTTTGTTCTTGATGAATAAATTCTAGTTCCAAGCGTTTTCATCTTTTCTTTTCCGGAGTTCAAATTTCCTCGGCCATTTCGTCGGAACCTCCATCTAAATCATCGCAAGGCTCACCTTATTCTTTCATCCTTCATTCTATCTCATCATTCTTTTGTCACCTGAGTACTTCATGGTGGTTCTTCATGAGTTAATTCATTCTTCAAGAGTTCATCAAGATTTTGTTGGTGGAGTTCAAGTATCTTTTCATCTCGCGTCTCGAAGTGCAATTAATTCTCCGTATTCTTCTGAAGTGGAGTTTTGCATTTCTTCGTTCTTCTCAGCTATTCAGACATTGGTTGTGGTATAATTTCACCTCAAGTTTTGAGTTGTTTTTGATAGGTCCACAACAAGCTTACTCTTTCGTTGTTGATTTTCTCAACAACTCAGTTTAAACCTTACTTCTAAAGATGCTTTCAATTTCATTCGTGGCACAAGTTCTCATTTTCTTCTCCGTTCTTTTCATTCAACTCTTTCAATTCTTTCCAGAGGTTTTGTGTCATGTCTTCATCAAGTATCATTCCGTCCTCTCAAGCTCGTGTTCTATTCCTCTATGTTTCAGCCGGAGTGCTGCCTAAATCCTTTCAGTTTTATTCGTTTCTTATCTCGTTCTAACCGGAGTGGTTTCATAGTCTATCTGATTCTGTGAGCTTTCCATTCTCGTCATTCTCGTCGTTCCTCTCTTCTTCTCGAGTGCTCTCGATTCTTTGCTTCTTCTCTTGAGTTCCTGTTTCACTCATCCCTTTTCTCTTCCGTCTCGGTCCTAAGATCTCGGGACGAGATCTCTTGTTAGTGGAGGAGTGTTGTAACGCCCCGGATCTGATGCGCCAGGTGTCCGCCAGTTATTCGCCGTCATTGCCATGTCATTTACTTGCGTGTTGCACTTTGCCATGTCATCATCTGCATTTCATCTCATGTCATCATGTGCATTTCATTTTGCATACCTATTCGTCTCATGCATCCGAGCATTTTCCCCGTTGTCTGTTTTGCAATCCGGCACTCCTATGTCCTCCGGCTTCCCACTTTTGTCTCTTGTTGTGAGCGGGTGTTAAACTTTCTCAGAATGGCCTGAGGTTTGCCAAGCGGCCTTGGTATAGCACCGGTGACCGCCTGTCAAGTTTCCTCCCATTTGGAGGTCGTTTGATACTCCAACGGTTAACCGGGTAACCGTAAAGCCCCCTTCTTTTGTGTTGTAGCCCAACACCCCTCCAAAGTGGCCCAATAACCCATCCAAACCCCCTCCATGCTCTCCATCGTCCGATCACGATTGTGTGGGCGAAAACCGCTCCCCATTTGGACTCTCCTAGCTCCCAGAATCTATAAATATGCCCTCCCCGTCCAAATTCGCGGATGAAACCCTAGCTTTCTCCCTCCTCGCGCTGCTGGACATGTCCGTCCAGCCGCCGGACACGTCCTGTCGTCTTCCGCCTCCAATCCGCCGCCGCCACTGTCCCCGCGCCGCCCCGTCCGCCCGCTGCGCGTAGCCCTGAGGAGGCCCAGCAGGCCCGTCGCCGCCCTGCCGCCCGTCGCCTCGGCCTCTGCCTCCGCCGCTCCTCCGACCTCGCGCGGTGCCCGCCGACCCTGGCGGCGACCTCCACTGCACTGACCGCCGCCGCTGCTGTGGATCGGCGCCTCGCGCCCCGCCGCCCGTGCTCTGGCGCCTCCCGCCGCCAGATTCCTTCCTCCGCCACCGGCCGTCGCGCCTAACGCCGAGAGCGCCGTGGCGCGACTTCCGGCCCCACGCCGCCGCCGCGCGTTGCCTGCGCCAGCTCCGGCCGGGTCCGGTCCGGCCTGGCCTCGTCGGCATCTTCCTCAACCTCCCAGGCCCTGTCCGCGACAACTCCGGCCGCCGCCTTCTTCCCCGTCTCCGGTGAAACCCCCAGATCCAGATCTGGAAGGCCCAAGGTTGACCCCGATTTTTGACCAAGTCCCCAAATTATTTGCATATTTTAGCACTTGTTCATCGCATCATAACTCCGCATCCGTGGCTCCGTTTTGAGTGTGTAGCATATCAAATTGTTCGCCTCAACGAGTACTTCATTTAATTCCATTGCCTCATGTTCATTTGAGTCCATCTAGATGCCCTAATCTTCTATTTCAAGAGTGCTATATGATGTTAATCTGCTGAAACTGTTATAACTTGATGATTTGTCATTTTTGTTGCGTTTGATGTGTGCATCCTATGGGCATGACCTCTACATGTGTTTTGAACTACATCATGTCATCTTTGCTGTGGTGCCATCCTTGTATTTTTGTGAGTTGCGTAGTGAGTGCATCAAGCTTGTTAAGTAGGGTACTTGCTGTTGCTGTTTTGCTAGGCTGATTCTGTTATTTCGTGATGCTATGTAAACCTGCTTCTACAAGTCATTCTATGCATAATCTGGAGATGTTCACTAAGGATGATTTGTTATACATGTCATGCTCTATCCATCCATGCCCCTGGTTGCAATTATAGCCTGCTGTAACATGTTGTAATCTTGGTCCAAACTTGCTAAATAATGTTGCTGTCAGCCTGATTAACTTTATGTTCAGTTTTGCCATGTGTTTTGCTAGTGATCCATGCACCCTATGAACTTGTTATTGCCATGCTTAACTTCACAAACATGTCTTCTTACTGTTGGTTGCCTTACCATGCCATGTTTTGCTCTGTGGTGAGTGGTTCAAGCTCACCAACATGCCTACTTATTGTTGTTCCTGCCATGTTTGAATATGTCATATAACTTGCCATGTTTACATGGGTGCCATCATATTTTCTGTGCCCTTTTGGCTCATGGTCAGTAAGGGACTTTTGTTATATGCAACTAGTAGATTCATGCCATGCCTTTGTTTGCCATGATAAGTTCCTTTAGCATGTTATTTGATAGCTCTAAACATTGCAACCTGATGTTATTTCTGTGAAGTCTGAAACTGTTATTATTTGCAATCTTGCCATGTCCTTTTCAGCATGTTCTAGTAGTTTCTGGAGATAGCTGAGTGTTCATGTTTTGTCATGCTTTACCTGTACTTCATTTCCATGCCTTTTGTTTTCATATTGTGGTACTGTAGCATGTTGTTTTGATGCTTGCTAGATGCCTAGTTGCTGTTTTGCACGGCTTGTCCTTTAAACTTTAAGTGTATGTGTTTGAACCGTTGCTCCGTTTTGAGTGTGCTCTATATGAAACTTGCTTAGAATTGCATGTAGTTTCATATTATCATGTTGCATCCTTGTTTTGAGTGTTTGCTTGATGTTTGTATGCATTTTGCATCAATGCCATGTTTTACTTGTTTTGCTCTTATCTTCTAGGCCGTAGCTCAGAATCTAATGAACTTTATATGTAACTTGACTAGAATTTTGTGTAGATCATCTTGGTGCTCTTAACTTGCTGTTTAACTACTTGAACATAAGGTTTATTCAGTTCTGGACCAACTTTGAAACTTGCATATGAAGACCTACTGTAATTGTTATATGTTGTTTCCGGCCTCTTTTAAACTTGCCTTGATGTGTTGTTCTTGGTTGCATCATCTCTTGCCATGAGTAGCCTCATCTAGCTTTCTCATGCATCTTGCTCGGTTGTGCATCATGTCTTGTCTATGTGTGGTGTGTTTACCATGTTGTGTGCTTCTTCTCGATAGTTCCCGTTTCGTTGCGATCATGAGGATGCGTTCGTCTACGTGTGGTTCGTCTTCGTGGCTTCATCTTTTTCATGGACTCGTTCTTCTTCCTTGCGGGATTTCAGGCAAGATGACCGTCACCTTGGATCTCACTACTATCATTGCTATGCTAGTTGCTTCGTTCTATCACTATGCTGCGCTTCCTATCACTTGTTCTTCAAGCCTCCCCAATTTGCCATGAACCTCTAACCTTTGACACCCTTCCTAGCAAACCGTTGTTTGGCTATGTTACCACTTTGCTCAGCCCCTCTTATAGCGTTGTTAGTTGCAGGTGAAGTTGAAGATTGCTCCATGGTGGACAAGATTATGTTGGGATATCACAATATCTCTTATTTAATAATGCATCTATATACTTGGTAAAGGGTGGAAGACTCGGCCTTATGCCTGGTGTTTTGTTCCACTCTTTCCACCCTAGTTTTCGTCATACCGGTGTTATGTTCCCGGATTTTGCGTTCCTTATGCGGTCGGATGATTTATGGGACCCCCTTGACAGTTCGCTTTGAATAAAACTCCTCCAGCAAGGCCCAACCTTGGTTTTACCATTTGTCTCACCTAGCCCTTTTTTCCCCTTAGGTTTCCGGAGCCCGAGGGTCATCTTTATTTTAGCCCACCCCCGGGCCAGTGCTTCTCTAAGTGTTGGTCTGAAATGAGCAACCTGCGGGGCCCCCTCGGGGAAACTCGAGGTCTGGTTTTACTCGTAGCTTGACTTATCCGGTGTTGCCCTGAGAACGTGATATGTGCAGCTCCTATCGGGATTGTCGGCTCATCGGGCGGCTTTGCTTGTCTTGTTTTACCATTGTCGAAATGTCTTGTAAACCGGGATTCCGAGACTGATCGGGTCTTCCTGGGAGAAGGTATATCCTTTGTTGATCGCGAGAGCTTATCATGGGCTAAGTTGGGACACCCCTGCAGGGTATAAACTTTCGAGAGTCGTGCCCGCGGTTATGTGGCAGATGGGAATTTGTTAATGTCCGGTTGTAGATAACTTGACACCAGATCCGAATTAAAACGCATCAACCGCGTGTGTAGCCGTGATGGTCTCTTCTCGGCGGAGTCCTGGAAGTGAACATGGTTTTGGGTTATGTTTGACGTAAGTAGGAGTTCAGGATCATCTCTTGATCATTGCTAGCTTCACGACCGTTCCGCTTGCTCTCTTCTCGCTCTTATTTGCGTTGGTTAGCCACCATATATGCTTAGTCGCTGCTGCAACCTCACCACTTTACCCGTTCCTTTCCCATTAAGCTTTGCTAGTCTTGATACCCATGGTAATGGGATTGCTGAGTCCTCGTGGCTCACTGATTACTACAACAACGATTGCGAGTACAGGTTATGCGATGATCTTGACGCGAGAGCGATGTTTACTTGTTTGGAGTTCTTCTTACGCTTCTTCTTGATCGGGGATAGGTTCGGTCGGTAGCCCTGGGCTAGGTGGTGGATGTCGTTTGAGTTTCTGTTTGTGTTTCATCCGTAGTCGGATGGTGCTCTTATGTAAGATGATGTTGTATTCATGTGGCATTGTATGCCTTTTGTATGTATCCCCATCTATTATGTAATGTTGATGTAATGATATCCACCTTGCAAAAGCGTTTCAATATGCGGGTCTATCCTTGGTGGGACCTTCGAGTTCCTTTTGGATAGGGTCGCATATTGGGCGTGACACTTGGGGATGCCCCGGTAGGCATCCCACCTTTCTTCTTCAACAATTATCGGTTAGTATCGGTTGAGCCTAAGTTTTTGCTTCTTCACATGATGTGTGATATCCTTGGAATGTCATTTTGTTTTGTTTTGCTTGCTGTTTTAATAAAATACTTAGATCTAAAAGTTTTTAAATAAAAGAGAGTCCTCAAATAGCTACCCATTTGCATAACTACTCACTTGATCTTCACTTATATCTTTTTGGAGTAGTTTGTCATTTACTCTCGTGCTTCACTTATATCCTATGAGTAAATTGTTGAATGACTTGAATATCATGAAGTTGAAATTATATGTTCATATCATGTTGTTCAATGAGTTTTTGTGCACTATTGCATAATATATATATTTTTAATGAATTTTGATGCAGGCTATACGAGGAAAGGCAAGTTATAATGGTGGCGCATGCACGCATGGATAATGCCCACGTACTCAGCACATAACTTATGCAGGCACATTAAAAAATGGGTTTTTGCATGCACGTGACAAGCTTTTCCTTGACTTGGTATGTGTGCATTATGTGTACGTATTCGGGTGTCTTGGCCAGCAAGCTCGCGTGCATATATACCCGAATACCCGCAGACTAAACTTTATATGTACATGAAATATTGGCACGTATTAGCATTGGGTGTGAGCTACACCTACACACGTACGAGCCTGGGAGCTGGAAAGTAAACCCAATAGGTATGTTTCCTTTTGTTGGTTTTGTTTTGCATGCCTTCCAAATCAAGTAGTCGATGAACCAGGACGAGGCGCAATATCAAATTGGAAAAAGTTGTAACCAACCGGCAAGCATTAAACTTGGAAAGAAATACTACACATAATAGGCAAGTATGAAGATTGGAAAGAGATGCAACCGTTGTTGGATCCATAATCAACTTGGAGGAAGGGTTGATGCATGACCAGGCTCGCCCTATATAAATACATGAGACCACACACCGAAAGAACAGGGAAGGGGGCCAGGCAAAGATCGGAGGTAGACGAAATGAGGATAGCCGACGCAACAACAAACACAGCCGAGGAGACGACAGCGCGTCCATGGCCGTGCATTTACAAACCATGCACCAGATGTGATGAGCCCAGGAGGAAGAGACGCCGGCCACAGCGGCGGCCTGCCCACGACAAGGATGCAGGCGCCCGAGGAGATGAAGAAACGGGAGCTAATCAAGCCCCACTGACTAATTTTATTTATTATTGTGTATGTATTTTATCTATCAGGTGATGAACATCCATCCAAGGACGTAGCCACAGAAGGGGACACGCTGAGGCGGCAACATCGAGCAGAGGAGAACTCACCATGTTGCAGCTAGCCGGTGAAAGAGCACATTGCAGCAACACATCTATGTAGCCAACGCACCAAGAAGCATAGAGTGGCGTGTCTCGCTGAGCCAAGAGACGCGCCCTAGTTGCAGCATCGAGGAGAAAGGATGCACCCATGGTGGTGGCACGTGCGGCGAGCAGCGGCGCGGCAGGTGCGATGCAGGATATGCTCAAGTGGAAAACTGAGCATCCAGGAGGGCGCATGTACCACGTGCAACGGCGCTGCAATATTCTTTCTTTTCCTATGTGTTATCATCTATTTTGCAGAATGACCTCCGCATGACGCGCCTAATAGAGATTGCCGAGGATGATGCAACACTCTTCTCGGAGTTGAGGAGGCGAACGACGCGCCCAATGGAGGTGGTCGCGGATGAAGAGGTGCTCTTCTCGTACAGGTGCTGTCGAGGCGGCGGATGACGCGCCCAGTAGAGGTGGAGGCAGAAGAAGAGGCGCTCTTCTCGTACAGGTGCTGTCGAGGCAGTGGACGACGCGCCCGGCGGTGGTAGCCATGGACGAAGCGACACTATTTCTCGTACCAGTGGACGACGATGCAGGACAAGGAGACAACATCAACACCCCCAGACCCATCGCCAACATCTGTTGGGGAACGTAGTAATTTCAAAAAAATTCCTATGCACACGCAAGATCATGGTGATGCATAGCAACGAGAGGGGAGAGTATCGTCCATGTACCCTCGTAGACAGAAAGCGGAAGCGTTAGAACAACGCGATTGATGTAGTCGTACGTCTTCACGGCCCGACCGATCAAGCACCGAAACTACGGCACCTCCAAGTTCTAGCACACGTTCAGCTCGATGATGATCCCCGTACTCCGATCCAGCAGAATGTCGGGGAAGAGTTCCGTCAGCACGACGGCGTGGTGACGATCTTGATGTTCTACCGTCGCAGGGCTTCGCCTAAGCACCGCTACAATATTATCGAGGAGGACTATGGTGGAGGGGGGCACCACACATGGCTAAGAGATCAAGAGATCAATTGTTGTGTCTTAGAGGTGCCCCCCTGCCCCCGTATATAAAGGAGCAAGGGGGAGGGGGCGGCCGGCCTAGGAGGGGGCGCGCCATGGGGAGTCCTACTCCCACCGGGAGTAGGACTCCCTCCTTCCTTGTTGGACTAGGAGAGGGGAAGGAAAGGGAGAGGAGGAGAAGGAAAGAGGGGGGCCGGCCCCCCTTGCCCTAAACCAATTCGGTTTGGGCCTTGGGGGGGCCCACACTCCCCTTGCTGCCCTCTATTTCCACTAAGGCCCATGTACACCCATTAAGCTCCCGGGGGGTTCCGGTAACCTCCCGGTACTCCGGTAAAATCCCGATTTCACCCGGAACACTTCCGACATCCAAATATAGGCTTCCAATATATCAATCTTCATGTCTCGACCATTTCGAGACTCCTCGTCATGTCCGTAATCACATTCGAGACTCTGAACAATCTTCGGTACATCAAAACTCATAAACTCATAATATAACTATCATCGAAACCTTAAGCGTGCGGACCCTACGGGTTCGAGAACTATGTAGACATGACCGAGACATGTCTCCGGTCAATAACCAATAGCGGAACCTGGATGCTCATATTGGATCACACATATTCTATGAAGATCTTTATCGGTCAAACCGCATAACAACATACGTTGTTCCCTTTGTCATCGGTATGTTGCTTGCCCGAGATTCGATCGTCGGTATCTCAATACCTAGTTCAATCTCGTTACCGGCAAGTCTCTTTACTCGTTATGTAATGCATCATCCCACAAATAACTCATTAGTCACATTGCTTGCAAGGCTTATAGTGATGTGCATTACCGAGAGGGCCCAGAGATACCTCTCCGACAATCGGAGTGACAAAACCTAATCTTGAAATACGCCAACTCAACATGTACCTTCGGAGACACCTGTAGAGCTCCTTTATAATCACCCAGTTACGTTGTGATGTTTGGTAGCACACAAAGTGTTCCTCCGGTAAACGGGAGTTGCATAATCTCATAGTCATAGGAACATGTATAAGTTATGAATAAAGCAATAGCAACATACTAAACGATCAAGTGCTAAGCTAACGGAATGGGTCAAGTCAATCACATCATTCTCTAATGATGTGATCCCGTTAGTCAAATGACAACTCATGTCTATGGCTAGGAAACTTAACCATCTTTGATTCAACGAGCTAGTCAAGTAGGGGCATACTAGTGACACTCTGTTTGTCTATGTATTCACACATGTATCAAGTTTCCAGTTAATACAATTCTAGCATGAATAATGAACATTTATCATGAAATAAGGATATAAATAATAACTTTATTATTGCCTCTAGGGCATATTTCCTTCAACATCATCAACACAGTGCAGCGGGGGATTGCGGTGTGGAGCACGCAAGGAGGACGTAGGTGTGGTGCTCGTTGGTGACGCCATTGACGTGTGCTTCGTCAAGCTGGAGCCCCGAGGCATGGAGGCTCGTGAGGATGCCGCCGCCGTCTCGCAGTGGATGGATGGAGCTCGTTAGGATGACGCCCGTCGTCTTCTTCATCAAGCTGGCGCCATGGAGGATGAAGGCATGGAGGCTCGCGAGAATGCCGTCGCCATGTCGTGGTGGATGCACGGAGCTCGCCAGGACGATGCCTATCGTCTTCTTCATCAAGCTGGCGGTACAGAGGACGATGGTGTGGAGGCTCGCGAGGATGCCGCTGCCATACTGCGGTGGATGGCGCCACGGAGTTCGCCAAGATGATGCCAATGTCAACATCATCAATCTAGTGCCACGGAGGACGAAGGCATGGAGGTTCACGAGGATTCCGCCAATGTGGCCCGTTGATGGCGACACAGAGCTCGCCAGGATGACGCCCATAGTCTTCTTCATCAAGCTGGCGCCACGGAGGACAAAGACGTGGAGGCTAGCGAGGATGTTACCACCACGCTGCGGTGGATGGCGCCACAGAGTTCACCAAGACGACGCCAATGTCAACATCATCAACCCGGTACCGCAGAGGAACGTGGCGTGGAGCTTGCAAGGAGGACGCCACCAATGTCAACATCGTCAAGCTGGCCGCCGAAGGCAGGGAGCTCGCTGGGATGCCGCCGTGTGCCGTGGAGGACAACGAGGGCAAGGAGCTCGCCAGGATGACGTCCATCATCAACATCATCAAGCTGGTGTCGCGGAGGATGGAGGCGTAGAGCTCGCGGGACGACACCACCGATGTCTAAGTCGTCAAGATGGAGCCCGCGACCTGGAGCCATGAAGGTGACACACGCCCTCGAGGCTGCCCGCAACACGGAGCCCGCTATGCGAAGAAGAGGTGCTACGTGATGACATGGCTTTACCAACCCTTACCACGATCCCGTGAGGTGTGCCCTTGTCTTGGCGGACCACCATAAACTCGGCATCCAGTCGAGACGAGGTACCAATACATGGTGCTATTCGCCACACGGAGCCCATGAATACGAGGCGTGATGATGAGGAGGCGACGTGACTTCACCAACACTAACTCCCGATGGCCCCATGAGGCGGTGCCCTTGTCTTGAAGGACCGTCGTAAATTTGGCATCCAGCTGAGACGAGGTGCCAACCACACCAGTAATGCCGACACGAGCATGCGTTGGTTTTACATCGATGCTGGTCTCCACCAAAGAATACTCCCGCGAGGCGAACCCCTTGCGTACCCCAACGAAGTTGCTACATCGTCAAGAAGTCCAAGCCAAGCAGGACCCATGATATTAAAACACCAACTACATCAATGCTGTCAAGATCGGGAGGTGCGACAGCGAGGGCGGATGTGACTAGCACAAAGCCACGTTTTGAGCGGCACGTGTACCGACAAGGACATATGCATTTCCGCTGCCCACACCACACATGCCATCATCATCATGCATGGAGAACGCGAAGCAAAGACGACGAAGACGACCACACAGCTTAATCGGCGGTATCTCGTGGAGCAACCCGCGGGAGTAATTAACCGGGAGCTTTTCGAGGCCCCGGGAACCAGGAGATTGCAAATCGCCATAGTCAGGCTGGCCGCGCTAGTAGGCCACGGAGCGCCTTTATTTTATGGGATCTATTATTTTGTTCATCCAAAGAGATAAATGAAATACTTGTTTCCCGCACCACTTTTCTTCGTGTACTACGGTACACCGGCACGCCCGCATTTTCTTTTCCCCGGTGCATTGAGTGAAATCCATACTCCTTCTCTTCCCTTCATTCGGAGTGCCATAAGAATTTTCTCGTGTCAAACACATGCCTAGTGGTAGCTTCACATTGGGCTTAGAAAGTGAAATCTTTTGAAGCTTGACAATCACAATATTGGTCATACAAGCAATTCATGAATGATTAGTAGAAGGAAGAGAACTTTCACACGCAAATACACTATCCTGGAAATCTTTTGTGATTGTGAGCCCCCATCAAAATATTATATGCCAAAATTGTTGACGTTGGACAAGGAATACAAAGTAATGATTTATGTTTGTTCATATTCACATAAAGGTTATATTGTCATAGATCCTTCAACATGTGGTGCTTGCCCCCCCCCATCTTTGCTAGCCAAAAATTCTCCACCAAGTAGAGATACTACTTGTGCATCCAAAAAACCCTTAAACCCAAATCTTATTTTCAAGAGTCCACCATACCTACCTAAGGATTGAGCAAGATCCATCAAGTAAGTTGTCATCGGTGCAATAAGGCAATAAAAATTGCTTCTAAAAGTGTTAGATCATTTAGTGTAAGAGAAATTTGAGCGTTGTACGAACTTGTGATGGCAAAGAATAAAAGTGACAGACTGCATAATAAAGGTTGCTATCATAAGGGGCAATATAACGTGACATTCTTTTGCACTAAGGGGTTGAGCATACAAATAAATAAGCGCATGGCAACCTCTGATTCCCTCTGTGAAGGACCTATCTTTTACTTTTCAGTATTTACTTTATGCAAAGATTCAAAGTTTTTCTCTCTATTCCTTTTTCTTTTTTTCTTTTGGCAAGCATCCTGTGGTGAGGAAAGATCTAGGCACATATATCTAGTTGGATATGGGTAGCATGAGTTATTATTGTTGACATCACCCTTGAGGTGAATACGTTGGGAGGCGAAATAATAAACCCCTATCTTTCTATGTGTCACGTTGAAACATTTTGCTCATGTGTATGCGGTGAGTGTTAGCAATCATAAAAGACTATATGATGGTTGAGTATGTGGAGCTCTTACTTAGACTCTGTTGAATAAGTTGAATTACAATTGTTTGGTGACTAAGTATATAGGTTGTTGAGTTTCAAAGAACTCATTGTTTGAACCTTAACATGTGAATTGGTTGCTACTATAACATGAGAAGTTTTATCAGAAAGAATTGCTGTTATTGAAGGAAATATGTCCTAGAGGCAATAATAAAGTTGTTATTTATATTTCCTTATATCATGATAAATGTTTATTATTCATGTTAGAATTGTATTAACCGGAAACTTAGTACATGTGTGAATACATAGACAAAACAAAGTGTCCCTAGTATGCCTCTACTTGACTAGCTCGTTAATCAAAGATGGTTATGTTTCCTGACCATAGACATGTGTTGTCATTTGATCAACGGGATCACATCATTAGAGAATGATGTGATGGACAAGACCCATCCGTTATCTTAGCATAATGATTGTTAAGTCTTATTGCTATTCCTTTCTTCATGACTTATACATGTTCCTCTGACTATGAGATTATGCAACTCCCGAATATCGGAGGAACACCTTGTGTGCTATCAAATGTCAGAACGTAACTGGGTGATTATAAAGATGATCTACAGGTGTCTCCGAAGGTGTTTGTTGGGTTGGCATAGATCGAGATTAGGATTTGTCACTCTGTGTGTTGGAGAGGTATCTCTGGGCCCTCTCGGTAATGCTCATCATTATAAGCCTTGCAAGCAATGTGACTAATGAGTTAGTTGTGGGATGAAGCATTACAGCATGAGTAAAGAGACTTGCCGGTAAAGACATTGAACTAGGTATGTGATGACCCGCAAGTATACAAGATAGTTGTAGCCTCTTTCGATAAGTAAGAGTGTCGAACCCAATGAGGAGCTAAAGGTAGAACAAATACCCTCTCAAGTTCTATCGACCACCTATACAACTCTATGCACGCTTGACATTCGCTTTACCTAGAACAAGTATGAAACTAGAAGTACTTTGTAGGTGTGATAGGATAGGTTTGCAAGATAATAAAGAGCACGTAAATAAAAGCTAGGGGCTGTTTAGATAAAGATGCAATAAAGTAAATATAGCGAGTGTGGAAAATTGGTGGTAGGAGTTGTGAAATTGTCCCTAAGCAATTGACTATGTTACTAGACCGGTAATCACTATTGCAATTCTTTTTGAGGGAGAGGCATAAGCTAACTACTAAAGATTCATTAAGGTAAAACCCAACCATAGCATTAAAGTATCAAGTCCCCTTTATCCCATACGCAACAATCCCCTTACTCGGGTTTATGTATCAGTCACTCACGCAACCCACTATAAGTGAATCATGAACGCATTGCAACACCCTACATCGGGAATCCCTCACGCTTGCACGACACGGAGGGCACCATAGGACAGCACCAATGATAAAACATGCAACTCAAACCAATCATATCAATTCATCAATCACCGATAGGACAATGGAAATATACTCAGACATCATAGGATGGCAACACATCATTGGATAATAATATGAAGCATAAAGCACCATGTTCAAGTAGAGGGTACAGCGGGTTGCGGGAGAGTGGACCGCTGGATATAGATGGGGGGAGGTGATGGAGATGTTGATGAAGATGATGGAGGTGTTGGTGAAGATCGCGGTGATGATGATGGCCCCCGACGACGTTCCGACGCCACCGGAAGCAAGGGGGAGAGAGCCCCCATTCTTCTTATTCTTCCTTGACCTCCTCCCTAGATGGGAGAAGGGTTTACCCTCTGGTCCTTGGCTCCCATGGCTTGGGAGCGGCGAGAGCCCCTCCGAGATTGGACCTATCTCTCTATTTCTGCGTTCTCAGATTCTGCCCCTTCACCATTTCTTTTATATCTGGAGATCCGTAACTCCGATCGGGGTGAATCTTTCGCCCAGATCTTTCTCATAAAATTAGCTTTCTTGCGGCTAAATAAGAATGTCAACCGCCTTATGGGGGACCCAGTAGAGTCCAGCGCGCGCCTGCCTCCCTGGGGCGCACCCCCTATCTCCTCGCCCCCTCGGGCACCATCTCGCGTTGATTTTACTTCCCAAAAATCACAAATATTCAAAATAATTCTCCATCCGTTTTTATCCTGTTTGGACTCCGTTTGATATTGGGTTTCTGCGAAACAAAAACATGCAATGACAGCGAGGCTGCTTTGAGCCTTTGGATCAATATGTTAGTCCCAAAAAATAGTATAAAAAGTTCCCAAAGTATATAAAAGTTGAATAATATTGGCATGGAACAATAAAAAATATAGATACTACCAAGAGACGTATCAGCATCCCCAAGCTTAATTCCTGCTCGTCCTTGAGTAGGTAAATGATAAAAAGATAATTTTTGATGTGGAATGCTACCTAGCATAATCTTGATCATATGTCTAATCATGGCATGAATATTAAGACACGAGTGATTCAAAGCAATAGTCTATCATTTGACATAAAAACAATAATAATTCGAGCGTACCAATAAAGCAATCATGTCTTTTCAAAACAACAAGGCCAAAGCAAGCTTATCCCTACAAAATCATATAGTTTGGCCATGCTTCATTTTCGTCACACAAATGCCCCCATCATGCACAACCTCTATGACAAGCCGAGCAATTGGTTCATACTTTTTAACGCGCTTCAACTTTTTCAACCCTCATGCAATACATGAGCGCAAGCCATGGATATAGCACTATAGGTGGAATAGAATATAATGATGGAGGTTATGTGGAGAAGACAAAAAAGGAAAAAGTCTCACATCGACGCGGCTAATCAACGGGCTATGGACATGCCTGTCAATTGATGTCAATGCAAGGAGTAGGGACTTCCATGCAACGGATGCACTAAGAGCTATAAGTGTATGAAAGCTCAACAAAAGAAACTAAGTGGGTGTGCATCCAACTTGCTTGCTCATGAAGACCTAGGGCATTTGAGGAAGCCTATCGTTGGAATATACAAGCCAAGTTCAATAATGAAAATTCCCACTTAGTAAATGAAAGTGACAACATAGGAGACTTACTATATGAAGAACATGGTGCTACTTTGAAGCACAAGTGTGGAAAAAGGATAGTAACATTGCCCCTTTTCTTTTTCTTTTTCTTTTTCTTTTCTTTTCTTTCTTTTTTTTCTTTTTTTTGCGGGCTTCTTTGGCCCCCTTTTTTTATTTAGGCTTCTTTGGCCTTTCCTTTTTTTCTATTTTTTTCTTTTTATGGGGAAATGTTCTATAATGATGGTCATCACACTCTTATTTACTTACAACCCAACATTACAATTCGATACTAGAACAAAGATATGACTCTATATGAATGCTTCCGGCGGTGTGCCGGGATGTGCAATGATCTAGCGTAGCAATGACATCAAACATCATGCTAGCTATCTTACGATCATGCAAAGCAATATGGCAATGAATGCTCAAGTCATGTATATGATGATGATGGAAGTTGCGTGGCAATATATCTCGGAATGGCTATGGAAATGCCATGATAGGTAGGTATGGTGGCTGTTTTGAGGAAGATATAAGGAGGCTTATGTGTGGTAGAGTGTATCATATCAAGGGGTTTGGATGCACCAACGAAGTTTGCACCAACTCTCAAGGTGAGAAAGGGCAATGCACGGTACTGAAGAGGCTAGCAATGATGGAAAGGTAAAAGTGCGCATAATCCATGGACTCACATTAGTCATAAAGAACTCATATACTTATTGCAAAAGTTTAGTAGCCCTCGAAACAAAGTACTACTACGCATGCCCCTAGGGGGATAGATTGGTAGGAAAGGACCATCTCTCATCCCCGACCGCCTCTCATAAGGAAGACAATCAAAGAAACACCCCATGCTTCAAATTTGTCACACAACGGTTACCATACGTGCATGCTACAGGACATGCAAACCTGAAAGTGCAACTAATCCCCGGGTGGTTTTGGTAATTAATAACAACATATATATCATTGAACTAATAGTTACTTGAGAATCATTTCAGAAAGTTCAGTGATATGGGTATGGCAAGGACTGAAGAAGTGGACCCCTCAAAATGCTAAGGCAAGCATTGGCAAAAGCTCAAGACTCCATTTTTGGTTTAGTGATCCAAGATCACATTGAGTCCATAGGAAAAGCCAATACTATTAAAAGGGGATGAGGTTATGATGATGATCTGGTTGCTCAAGTGCTTAGTGATACATCTCCTAAACTATCAGCAACTTTCACTGCCATATACACTCATAAGTAGTCTCGGTCCCACCGATATTCCAAACTCAGTTACACCGAGATGAACCACCTCAGCCATAAGCCAAACCCTAGCAAACTCGGATTTTCCGATTCTGAACTCGGTCTCACCGAAACATGAGTTGCCAAGCTTCTGTAACCTTCTGTCATCAAATCGGTGTCACCGAGATGATGAAGTCGGTCCCACCAAAACTGGCATGCTCTTGTCATTGCACGAATCGGACTAACCGAGATTGTATTTTCGGTCCCACCGAAAATCCCAACGTTCACATTATTTGAACTATCGGTCTCACCGAGTTGTCCACTTCGGTCCCACCGAGATTGCTCAAATGTGTGTAACGGTTGGATTTTGTGTGGAGGCTATTTATACCCTCCACCCCTCTTCATTCGTGGAGAGAGCCATCGAAAGAACTACCACTCCTACCTTACATTTTCGAGAAGAGAACTACCTACCCTTGTGTTGAGATCAAGTTGCTCCACTCCCACCATATGAAGCTTGATCTCTAGCCTTCCCAAGTTGCTTTCCACTCAATCCTTTCTTCCACCACAGCCAAATCGGTGAGGAGAGTTGAGTCTTTGGGGAGATTATCATTTGAAGCACAAGAGCAAGGAGTTCATCATCATCTACAACATCTATTACCTTTTGGAGGTGGTGCCTCCTAGATTGGTTAGGTGTCGCTTGGGAGCCTCCGTTGTCGAGATGTGGAGTTGAACCAAGAAGTTTGTAAGGGCAAGGAGATCGCCTACTTCGTGAAGATCTACCCCGAGTAAGGCTAGCCCTCCGTGGGCGTAGGCCATGATGGAATAGACAAGGTTGCTTCTTCGTGGACCCTTCGTGGGTGGAGCCCTCCGTGGACTCGCGCAGCCGTTACCCTCCGTGGGTTGAAGTCTCCATCAACGTGGAAGTACGATAGCACCACCTATCGGAACCACGAGAAAAATCACTGCGTCTCCAAAATTGCGTTTGCTCTTCTCCACCTCTCTTTACTACATGTGGAATTTACTTTCCGCTGCCTATGCTCTAGAATTGCATGTGTAGGGTGATACTTGACTTGATCATAATTGTGAATCTGCCAAAAACTGTTCTTTGTCAAAAGGCAGAATTTTTATATTGACAAGTAGTCTAATCACCCCCCCTCTAGACATACTTTCGATCCTACAAAACCTCAACACAAGTGTCTCTACAATCCAAAACCACCCACTAGCATGACTCTAATATCACCATCTTTATATCGCAAAACTATTGCAAGGAATCAAACATATCATATTCAGCGATCTACAAGTTTATGTAGGATTTTGTCGGTGTACTAAAGTAGGGGTACCTTAGTACCCCGAACTTTTGCACGGGCGGTTGCAGCGCCCCGCAGCAAGGCTCGCCGGGCGTCCGCCAAGACCCTCCGTCATTTCCACTTACTGCCATTCAAGAACAAAGTGTCAACCAAATAGACAAAGCCCCGGCAAGAGGAGCTTGCCGGGAAGAACAAGGCCCCGACAAGAGGAGCTTGCCGGGAAGGCCAACCAAGGCGCTTCCAGAAGACTTGCCGCGACGCCTCGCGTGTCCCGGCAAGGCTCGGCGACCGGCAATCTTGCCGGCGCGACAAGAGAAGGGCCGCGGCGAGGCGCTTGCCGCGGCAAGGCTGCCACCTTGCACCCAAGCTCCAGCGCATCCAACGACGTGTCACCCCAGGGCCATCCCAGGAGCACGTGGCGGTATTTGTGCAGCCATGCGGTGCGAGGTGGCAAGCGGAGCTGACAAGGAGGCCATCGTGGCGATCGGTGGCGCCCCTAACGGTCATTTCCTTGCACTGTTGGGGCGACCGGACGGACATTAAATGCCCTTGTCCCCTGCCGTCGAGTTAGGTGGGGACTTTGTTGGACACTTGTTGTACCAACCTGCATTTTACTCTTTTACCCCTCTTTCTGCGTTGCCCTGTCGGTGACCCCCTTAGACTATAAAAGGGAGGCCCATGCGCACGTAGAAGGGGTTCGGTCCATTGGACACATCCAACACCACTACACGCTCACGCTCTCGAGCAAGAACAAATACAAACACAAAGCAGCAGTAGGAGTTTTATCTCTCCGGAGAGCTCCGAAGCTGGGTAAAAAACCCCCGCGTGCCGTCACCTCGATCTGCTCTGCGCGCGCCCTCCGCTCCCTTGCTGAACTAGAAGGGGCTCCCTGCCCCATAGGTGCTCGTGCCCCCAGCGTACCACGACAGATTTTATGACTAACCATGTGAATGACCAATTCCTGCAATCTCTCTAAATAGATATAAGTGAAGCAAGAGAGTTTAATTCTTTCTACAAAATATATGCCCACGCTCTAACAAATATAAGTGAAGCAAAAGAGCATTCTACAAATGACAGTTTTCTATGTGATGAGAAACAGGCAATCCAAACTTCGAATGATATAAGTGAAGCACGTGAAGCATTCTATAAAGCCATACTCAAAAGATTTAAGTGAAATGTAATGAGCATTCTATAAATCAACCAAGTACTATCTCATACCAGCATGGTGCATAAAAGAAAATTGAAAACTAAATGCAAAAGATGCTCCAAGACTTGCACATAATGCATAAACGAAACGAATACGAAAACATACCGATACTTGTTGAAGAAAGAAGGGATGCCTTCCGGGGCATCCCCAAGCTTAGACGCTTGAGTCTCCTTGAATATTTACTTGGGTTTCCTTGGGCATACCCAAGCTTGAGCTCTTGCCTCTCTTCCTTTTCCTCATATCGAGACCTCCTCGTTTAGACACTTCATCCACACAAAACTTCAACAGAAAACTCGGTAAGATCTGTTAGTATAATAAAGCAAATCACCACTCTAAGTACTATTGAAAACCAATTCATATTTTGTTTTTGCATTGTTCTAATGTAACATAACTTTTTCATGGCTTAATCCACTGATATAAATTGATAGATTCATCAAAACAAGCAAACTATGCATCAAAAACAGAATCTGTCAAAAACAGAACAGCCTGTAGCAATCTGAATATCCACCATACTTCTATTACCCCAAAATTCTACCAAAATTAGGAAAAATAAATAAGTTGTATAGAAAGACATTCCAAAAGGAATCAGAACCAATTGACGTTCCAGTTAAAAATGTTAAATCACGCACTACAGCCAAAGTTTCTGTCCTGCACCGTACAAACCAACAAGCATTGTAAACATCCTTAAGGCAAGCCTTAGCACATTATTTTTATAATACAATGGGATTATACAAGGGGATAATTATTTTTGATGAAAAGTTTCTGTAATCAAGATTCACAAAGTTTCCGTGAGCATGAACAAAGTTCAAGGATCTCTCCCACTTCAACAATGCTTGTCTTTCTCACTTTCACTTTCCTTTTTGAAATTTTTTTAGGTTCCCCTATTTATTTTTTTGTTTTTAAACTATATAAAAGCACTCAACAGAAATAAATGACTCTCTAAAACTTCCGGGTTGTCTCCCTGGCAGCGCTTTCTTTAAAGCCATTAAGCTAGGCATTTAGTGCTCAAGTAATGGATCCACCCGGATCCCAAGGTATATCAAAGCCAATTTTAATTAACAATGATTTATAATTTAGTAGTGAGCACAAAGTAACATATATCATGTAAAAACAAAGTCTAACTCTCTTCCTATGCATCGACATGTCATAAAAGAACAATTCATGCACACATAGTAAAGGCCAATGCATAGTATAAACAGTTTCTTGCAATTTTATTATATTGGAAACATAGAGAGGTGGAGATATAGTTCCTCTCTCATAATAATTGCAAGTAGGAGCAGAAAGCACATGCATATTACATTCATCAAAATCATCATGTGCAATAGTAAGAGGCAGCCCATCAATATAATGCTTAATAAGCACAAACTTCTCCGATATAGTGCAGTCGGGAGAATTCAAGAAGATAATAGGACTATCATGCGTGGGTGCAATAGCAAAAATTTCATGTTCAACATAAGGAACTATAGCAAGTTCATCTCCATAAGCATAATTCATATTGGCATCTTGGCCACAAGCATAGCAAGTATCATCAAAAAGGGATATTTCAAGAGAATCAACGGGATCATAGCAATCATCATAGCAATCATCGTTCAGTAAGCACGAAGGGGAATTAAACAATGTATGCATTGAATAGTTACTATCATTAGAAGGTGGGCACGGGTGATCAATCCGCTCTTCCTCCTTTTGTTCTTCGCTCTCCTCATCATCTTTTTCATCCAATGAGCTCACAGTTTCATCAATTTCTTCTTCCATAGCTTCCTGCAAAATATTAGTCTCTTCTTGGACAACGGAGACTTTCTCAATAAATGCATTAATATAGTAATTGTATTCATAATCTTCATAGCAATATCTAAGTATAGCAACATTTTCAGGCCTATAAACATCATCATCAAAAGCTTCATACTTTTCAAACAAAGATTCAATTTCATAAGCAGCCTTAAAAGCAACAAATTCTTCTATTTGTTCCACATCATAGTAATCATATCTACCATTAGCATAAGAAGCTAAGGTTTCATTAGCATGAAATTTGCATGAAAAGGGAAGGTGTGGAGGGAAGGTGTGGAGCCTTCATCCTAGAGCAACAAGTAATATCATATCTCAAGCATAGGTCCCGGGCATACCAACACAACATAATAAATTGGTCCCATAATAGTTTCCCTTTTTGTGTCGAGTGATAATCCCTAAAGTATTCACGTTGATCCAACGTGTTTCCCATTATAAAGTTGAATGGGGTTTTCTCAGGATTATCAAAGTAGTACATAATATCTTTCACATAATGAGAACCGAGGGTTTTCGGAGTTACCCCATCTCCATGAGTAGCAAGTACACCTAATTTTTTTTGGTATTTTGCGTTCCATATCCATAACTAATGATAAAGAACAACTAAGAACATCAAATAAAATTACTTAGTGATAAAGCAAACAAGCACACACGAGAATATTCACCCCACGCTATGACTCCCCGGCAACGGCGCTAGAAAAAGGTCTTGATGACCCACAAGTATACGGGATAGTTGTAGCCTCTTTCGATAAGTAAGAGTGTCAAACCCAACGAGGAGCTAAAAGTAGAACAAATACCCTCTCAAGTTCTGTCGACCAGCGATACAACTCTACGCACGCTTGACGTTCACTTTACCTAGAACAAGTATGAAACAGGAAGTGCTTTGTAGGTGTGATAGGATAGGTTTGCAAGATAATAAAGAGCACGTAAATAAAAGCTAGGGGCTGTTTAGATAAAGATGCAATAAAGTAAATATAGCGAGTGTAGAAAATTGGTGGTAGGAGTTGTGAAATTGTCCCTAAGCAATTAACTATGTTACTAGACCGGTAATCACTATTGCAATTCTATTTGAGGGCGAGGCATAAGCTAACATACTTTCTCTACTTGGATCATATGCACTTATGATTGGAACTCTAGCAAGCATCCGCAACTACTAAAGATTCATTAAGGTAAAACCCAACCATAGCATTAAAGTATCAACTCCCCATTATCCCATATGCAACAATCCCCTTACTCGGGTTTGTGTTTTAGTCACTCACGCAACCCATTATAAGCGAATCATGAACGCATTGCAACACCCTACAGCGGGAATCCCTCATGCTTGCACGACACGGAGGGCGCCATAGGACAGCACCAATAATAAAACATGCAACTCAAACCAATCATAGCAATTCATCAATCACCGATAGGACAATGGAAATCTACTCAGACATCATAGGATGGAAACACATCATTGGATAATAATATGAAGCCTAAAGCACCATGTTCAAGTAGAGGGTACAGCGGGTTGCGGGAGAGTGGACCGCTGGATATAGATGGGGGAAGGTGATGGAGATGTTGATGAAGATGATGGAGGTGTTGGTGAAGATCGCGGTGATGATGATGGCCCCCGGCGACGTTCCGGCGCCATTGGAAGCAAGGGGGAGAGAGCCCCCCTTCTTCTTCTTCTTCCTTGACCTCCTACCTAGATGGGAGAAGGGTTTCCCCTCTGGTCCTTGGCTCCCATGGCTTGGGAGGGGCGAGAGCCCCTCCGAGATTGGATCTATCTCTCTATTTCTGCGTTCTCAGATTCTGCCCCTTCACCATTTCTTTTATATCTGGAGATCCTAACTCCAATTGGGGTGAATCTTTCACCCAGATCTTTCTCATAAAATTAGCTTTCTTGCGGCAAAATAAGAGCGTCAACCGCCTTACGGGGGCCCCAGGACAGTCCAGGGTGCGCCTGCCTCCCTGGGGCGCGCCCGCTATCTCCTGGCCCCCTCGGCACCGTCTCGCGTTGATTTTACTTCCCAAAATCTGAAATATCCCAAAATAATTCTCCGTCCGTTTTTATCCTGTTTGGACTCCGTTTGATATTGGGTTTCTGCGAAACAAAAAACATGCAACAGACAGGAACTGGCACTGGGCACTAGATCAATATATTCGTCCCAAAAAGTAGTATAAAAAGTTGCCAAAAGTATATAAAAGTTGAATAATATTGGCATGGAACAATCAAAAATTATAGATACGACGGAGATGTGTCAGTATGAAGATACCAACGATCAAATCTCGGGCAAGTAACTTACCGATGACAAAGGGAACAACGTATGTTTTGTGCGGTTTGACCGATAAAGATCTTCGTAGAATATGTAGGAGCTAATATGAGCATCTAGGTTCCGCTATTGGTTATTGTTCAGAGATGTGACTCGATCATGTCTACATAGTTCTCGAACCCGTAGGGTCCGCATGCTTAATGTTCGATGACGATTTGTATAATGAGTTATATGTTTTTGATGACCGAAGTTTGTTCAGAGTCCCAAATGAGATCACAACCTTGAAGAGGAGTCTCGAAATGGTCAAGAGGTAAAGATTGATATATTGGAAGGTTATGTTCGGACACCGGTATACTTTTGGAGAGGTTCGGACATTTTTTGGAGTACCGGGAGGTTACCGGAACCCCCCCCGGGAAAGTTAATGGGCCTACATGGGCCTTAGTGGAGAGAGGAGGCGGCGGTCAGGAGGTGGCACGCGCCCCCAAGTCCAGTACAAATTGGACATGGGGTGGGGGCGCGGCCCCCCTTTTCCTTCTCCCTCTCCACTTCTTTCACAATTTCCCACTCTGGAAAAGGAAGGGGGAACCTTCTAGGACTAGGGAGTCCTAATAGGACTTCCCCCTTGGTGCACCCCCTTTAGGCCGGCCACCCCCTCCTCCCCTCCTTTACATACGTTGGCAGGGGGCACCCCAAAGACACATAAACTGTTCTCTTTGCCGTGTGCGGTGCCCCCCTCCACAGTTTACTCCTCCGGTCATAGCGTCGTAGTGCTTAGGCGAAGCCCTGCGCGGATCACATAATCAACACTATCACCATGCCATCATGATGACGGAACTCTCCCTCGACCCTCTACTAGATCAAGAGTTCGAGGGACGTCATCGAGCTGAATGTGTGCTGTACACAGGGGTGTCGTATGTTTGGTACTTGGATCGGTTGGATCATGAAGACGTTCGACTACATCAACCGCGTTAACTAATGCTTCCACTTTTGGTCTACGAGGGTACATGGACACACTCCCCCCCTCTCGTTGCCATGCATCTCCTAGATAGATCTTGCGTGATCGTAGAATTTTTGTTGAAATTGCATGCTACGTTCCCCAACATTGGCATCCGAGCCAGGTTTATGCATAGATGATATGCACGAGTAGAACACAAAGAGTTGTGGGCGATAATAGTCATACTGCTTACCACCAACGTCTTATTTTGATTCGGCGGTATTGTTGGATGAATCGGCCTGGACCGACATTACATGACTGCATTCATGAGACTGGGTCTACCGACGTGCTATGCACACAGGTGGCTGGCGGGTGTCTGTTTCTCCAACTTTAGTTGAATCGAGTTTGACTCCGGCCTGTCCTTTGAAGGTTAAAACGGCACACTTGACGAAAAATCATTGTGGTTTTGATGTGTAGGTAAGAACGGTTCTTGCTAGAAGCCCGTAGTAGCCACGTAAAACTTTCAACAACAAAGTAGAGGATGTCTAACTTGTTTTTGCAGGGCTTGTTGTGATTTGATATGGTCAAGACATGATGTGATATAAATTGTTGTATGAGATGACCATGTTTTGTAACAGAGTTACGGCAACTGGCAGGAGCCATATGGTTGTCGCTTTATTGTATGAACGCAATCGCCATGTAATTGCTTTACTTTATCACTAAGTGGTAGCGATAGTCGTAGAAGCAATAGTTGGCGAGACGACAATGATGCTACGATGGAGATCAAGGTGTCAAGCCGGTGACAATGGAGATCATGACGGTGCTTTGGAGATGGTGATCAAAGGCACAAGATGATGATGGCCATATCATGTCACATATTTTGATTGCATGTGATGTTTATCTTTTATGCATCTTATTTTGCTTAGTACGGCGGTAGCATTATAAGATGATCCCTCACTAAATTTCAAGATATAAGTGTTCTCCCTAAGTATGCACCGTTGCTACACTTCATCATGCTGAGACACCACGTGATGATCGGGTGTGATAAGCTCTACGTTCACATACAACGGGTGCAAGTCAGTTTTGCATGTGCAGAATACTCGGGTTTAACTTGATGAGCCTAGCATATGCAGATATGGCCTCGGAACACTGAGACTGAAAGGTTGAACATGAATCATATAGTAGATATGATCAACATAGAGATGTTCATCATTGAAAACTACTCCATCTCATGTGATGATCGGACATGGTTTAGTTGATATGGATCATGTGATCATTTAGATGACTAGAGGGATGTCTATCTAAGTGGGAGTTCTTTAGTAATATGATTAATTGAACTTTAATTTATCATGAACTTAGTCCTGATAGTTTTTTTGCATATCTATGTTGTTGTAGATCAGTGGCCCGTGCTACCGTTCCCTTGAATTTTAATGCGTTCCTAGAGAAAGCTAAGTTGAAAGATGATGGTAGCAATTACACATACTGGGTTCGTAACTTTAGGATTATCCTCATTGCTACACAAAAGAATTACGTCCTAGAAGCACCTCTAGGTGAAAGGCCTGCTGCAGGAGTAGATGCTGATGTTTTGAACGTCTGGCAGACTCAATCTGATGACTACTCGATAGTTCA
This sequence comes from Aegilops speltoides, assembly GCA_021437245.1. Taxonomy (NCBI): domain Eukaryota; kingdom Viridiplantae; phylum Streptophyta; class Magnoliopsida; order Poales; family Poaceae; genus Aegilops; species Aegilops speltoides. The sequence goes on along the minus strand of CM038144.1, from coordinate 315,040,227 downwards.
GTGTGCGATGCTTTACGGCTTAGAATCGGGACTTCAAAGACATTTTGAATGTCATGGAGCATATGAGATGTTCCTAGAGTTGAAGTTAATATTTCAAGCAATGCCTGAGTTGAGAGGTATGATGTTTCCAACAAGTTCTATAGCTGCAAGATGGAGGAGAATAGTTCTGTCAGTGAACACATAATCAGAATGTCTGGGTACCATAACCACTTGACTCAGCTGGGAGTTAATCTTCTTGATGATAGTGTCATTGACAGAGTTCTTCAATCACTGCCACCAAGCTATAAAGGCTTCGTGATGAACTATAATATGCAAGGGATGGAAAAGACAATTCCCGAGCTCTTCACAATGCTAAAGGCTGCGGATGTAGAAATCAAGAAGGAGCATCAAGTGTTGACGGTTAACAAGACAACTAATTTAAAGAAAAGAGGCAAAGGCGAGAAGGGGAACTTCAAGAAGAATAGCAAGCAAGTTGCTACTCCCGGGAAGAAGCCCAAGTCGGGACTGAGCTGGCCGAGTGCTTCTACCGCAGCCATCGTCACGGAAGCGGAACTGCCCCAAGTATTTGGTGGATAAGAAGGATGGCAAAGTGAAAGGCATATTTGATATACCTGTTATTGATGTGTACCTTACTAATGCTCGTAGTATCGCCTGGGTATGTGATACTTGTTCTGTTGCTAATATTTGCAACTCGAAATAGGGGCTAGGAATTAAACGAAGATTGGCTAAGGATGAGGTGACGATGCGCATCGGAAATGGTTCCAAGGTCGATGTGATCGCCGTCGGCACGCTACCTCTACATCTACCTTCGGGATTATATCTAAATCTTGTTTAATGCAAGACGGTTATTCATTTAAATCGGAGAATAATGGTTGTTCTATTTATATGAGTAATATCTTTTATGGTCATGCACCCTTAATAAGTGGTCTATTTTTGTTGAATCTCGATCGTGGTGATACACATGCTCATAATATTGAAGCCAAAAGATGCAAAGTTAGTAATGATAGTGCAACTTATTTATGGCACTGCCGTTTAGCTCATATTGGTGTAAAGCGCATGAAGAAACTCCATGCTCACGGGCTTTTGGGATCACTTGATTATGAATCACTTGGTGCTTGCGAACCATACCTCATGGGCAAGATGACTAAAACTCCGTTCTCCGGAACAATGGAACGAGCTACTTACTTATTGGAAATAATACATATCGATGTATGCGGTCCGATGGGTGTTGAGGCTCGCGGCGGGTATCGTTATTTTCTGACCTTCACAGATGATTTGAGCAGTTATGGGTATATCTACTTAATGAAACATAAGTCTAAACCATTTGAAAAGTTCAAAGAATTTCGGACTGAAGTGGAAAATCATTGTAACAAGAAAATAAAGCTTCTACGATCTAATCGCGGAGGCGAATATTTGAGTTATGAGTTTGGTCTTCATTTGAGACAATGTGGAATAGTTTTGCAACTCACGCCACCTAGAACACCACAGCGTAATGGTATGTCCGAGCATCGTAACCGTACTATATTAGATATGGTGCGATCTATGATGTCTCTTACTGATTTACTGCTATCATTTTGGGGTTATGCTTTAGATATGGCTGCATTCACGTTAAACATGGCACCATCTAAATCCGTTGAGACGACACCATATGAACTGTGGTTTGGCAAGAAACCTAAGCTACCGTTTCTTAAAGTTTGGGGCTGCGATGCTTATGTGAAAAAGCTCCAACCTGATAAGCTCGAACCCAAATCGGAGAAATGCGTCTTCATAGGATACCCAAAGGAAACTGTTGGGTACAACTTATCACAGATCCGAAGGCAAGATATTCGTTGCTAAGAATGGATCCTTTCTAGAGAAGGAGTTTCTCTCGAAAGAAGTGAGTGGGAGGAAAGTAGAACTTGATGAGGTAATTGTACCTTCTCCTGAATTGGAAAGTAGTTCATCACCGAAATCAGTTCTGGTGATTCCTACACCAATTAGAGAGGAAGCTGATGATGATGATCATGAAACTTCACATCAAGTTACTACCAAACCTCGTAGGTCAACCTGAGTACGGTCCGCACCAGAGTGGTACGGTAATCCTATTATGGAAGTCATGTTACTAGACAATGATGAACCTATGAACTATGAGGAAGCGATGATGAGCCCAGATTCCGCGAAATGGCTTGAGGCCATGAAATCTGAGATGGGATCCATGTATGACAACAAAGTGTGGACTTTGGTGGACTTGCCTGATGATCGGCAAGCCATAGAAATTAAATGGAACTTCAAGAAGAATGCTGACGGTAATGTTACTGTCTACAAAGCTCGACTTATTGCGAAAGGTTTTCGACAAGTTTAAGGAGTTGACTACGAGGAGACCTTCTCACCCGTTGCGATGCTTAAGTCTGTCCAAATCATGTTAGCAATTGCCGCATTTTATGATTATGAAATTTGGCAAATGGATGTCAAAACTGCATTCCTTAATGGATTTCTTAAAGAAGAGTTGTATATGATGCAACCAGAAGGTTTTGTCGATCCAAAAGGTGCTAACAAAGTGTGCAAGCTCCAGCGATCCATTTATGGACTGGTGCAAGCCTCTCGGAGTTGGAATATATGCTTAGATAAAGTGATCAAAGCATATGGTTTTATACAGACTTTTGGAGAAGCCTGTATTTACAAGAAAGTGAGTGGGAGCTCTGTAGCATTTCTAATATTATATGTGGATGGCATATTATTGATCGGAAATAATACAGAATTTGTGGATAGCATAAAAGTTTACTTGAGTAAGAATTTTTCAATGAAAGACCTCGGTGAAGCTGCTTATATATTGGGCATCAAGATCTATAGAGATAGATCAAGACACTTAATTGGACTTTCACAAAGCACATACCTTGATAAAGTTTTGAAGAACTTCAAAATGGATCAGTCAAAGAAAGGGTTCTTGCGTGTGTTACACGGTGTGAAGTTTAGTCAAACTCAATGCCGACCACTACAGAAGATAGAGAGAAAATGAATGTCATTCCCTATGCCTCAGCCATAGGTTCTATCATGTATGCAATGCTGTGTACCAGGCTTGATGTGTGCCTTGCTATAAGTTTAGCAGGGAGGTACCAAAGTAATCCAGGAGTGGATCACTGGACAATGGTCAAGAACATCCTGAAATACCTGAAAAGGACTAAGGATATATTTCCCGTTTATGGAGGTGACAAAGAGCTTGTCGTAAATGGTTACGTCGATGAAAGCTTTGACACTAATCTGGATGACTGTAAGTCGCAAACCGGATACGTATTTTTATTGAATGGTGGAGCTATCAGTTGATGCAATTCCAAGCAGAGAGTCATGGCGGGATCAACGTGTGAAGTGGAGTACAAAGCTGCTTTGGAAGCAGCAAATGAAGGAGCCTGGATGGAGGAGTTCATATCCGATCTTGGTGTAATACCTAGTGCTTCGGGTCCAATGAAAATCTTTTGTGATAATACTGTATCAAGTGCCTTGGCAAAGGAATCCAGATTTCACAAGAGAACCAAACACATCAAGAGACGCTTCAATTCCATCCGTGATCAAGTCAAGGAGGGAGACATAGAGATTTGCAAGATACATATGGATCTAAATGTTGCAGACCCATTGACTAAACCTCTTCCATGAGAAAAACATGATCGGCACCAAGACTCCATGGGTGTTAGAATCATTACTATGTAATCTGGATTATTGACTCTAGTGCAAGTGGGAGACTGAAAGAAATATGACCTAGAGGCAATAATAAATTTGTTATTTATATTTCCTTATATAATGATAAATGTTTATTATTCATGCTAGAATTGTATTAACCGAAACTTAGTACATGTGTGAATACGTAGACAAAACAAAGTGTCCCTAGTATGCTTCTACTTGACTAGCTCGTTAATAGAAGATGGTTATGTTTTGCTAACCATAGACATGTGTTGTCATTTTATGAATGGGATCACATCATTAGAGAATGATGTGATGGACAATACCCATCCGTTAGCTTAGCATAATGATCGTTAAGTTTTATTGCTATTGCTTTCTTCATGACTTATACATGTTCCTCTGACTATGAGATTATGCAACTGCTGAATATCGGAGGAACACCTTGTGTGCTATCAAACGTCACAACATAACTAGGTGATTATAAAGATGCTCTACAGGTGTCTCCGAAGGTGTTTTGTTGGGTTGGCATAGATCGATATTAGAATTTGTCACTCCGTGTGTCGGAGAGGTATCTCTAGGCCCTCTCGGTAATGCTCATCACTATAAGCCTTGCAAGCAATGTGACTAATGAGTTAGTTGCGGGATGAAGCATTATGGAACGAGTAAAGAGACTTGCCGGTAACGAGATTTAACTAGGTATGAAGATACCGACGATCGAATCTCGGGCAAGTAACATACCGATGACAAAGGGAACAACGTATGTTGTTGTGCGCTTTTACCAATAAAGATATTCGTAGAATATGTAGGAGCCAATATGAGCATCCAGGTTCTGCTATTGGTTATTGATCGGAGATGTGACTCGATCTTGTCCACATAGTTCTCGAACCCGCAGGGTCTGCATGCTTAACGTTCGATGACGACTTGTATTATGAGTTATGTGTTTTTGATGACCGAAGTTTGTTCGGAGTCGCGGATGAGATCACGGACATGACGAGGAGTCTCGAAATGGTCGAGAGGTAAAGATTTATATATTGGAAGGTTATGTTCGGACACTGGAATAGTTTTGGAGAGGTTCAGACATTTTTTGGAGTATCGGGAGGTTACCGGACCCCCCGGGAAAGTTAATGGGCCTACATGGGCCTTAGTGGAGAGAGGAGGCGGCGGCCAGGAGGTGGCGCCCTCCCAAACCAGTCCGAATTGGAAAAGGGGTGGGGGCACGACCCCCCTTTTCCTTCTCCCTCTCCACTTCTTTCCCCCTTTCCCACTCTGGAAAAGGAAGGGGGAATCCTACTAGGACTAGGGAGTCCTAGTAGGACTCCCCCCTTGACGCGCCCCCTCTAGGCCGGCTACCCCCTCCTCCCCTCCTTTATATATGTGGGCATGGGGCACCCCAAAGACACATTAATTGTTCTCTTTGCCGTGTGCGGTGCCCCCCTCCATAGTTTACTCCTCCGGTCATAGCGTCGTAGTGCTTAGGTGAAGCCCCGCGCGGATCACATCATCAACACCGTCACCACGCCGTCGTGCTGACGAAACTCTGCCTCGACCCTCTACTGGATCAAGAGTTCGAGGGACGTCATCAAGATGAACATGTGCTGAACACGGAGGTGCCGTACGTTCGGTACTTGGATCGGTTGGATCGTGAAGACGTTCGACTACATCAACCGCGTTAACTAATGCTTCCGCTTTCGGTCTACGAGGGTACGTGGACACACTCTCCCCCTCTCGTTGCTATGCATCTACTAGATAGATCTTGCATCATAGGAAATCTTTTGAAATTGCATGCTATGTTACTCAACAGTTATGATGCTAGGAAAAGTGATCGAAATTGTCATTGATGAAACTTGTGCACCTTGCTAGCATTCATACTTCATAAATTATTTCCTTTATCATTTACCTACTTGAGGACGAGTAGCAATTAAGCTTGGGGATGTCGATATGTCTCCAATGTATATATAATTCATGAATTATTCATGCTTTGTTTACAATAATTTTATATGGTTTTGGTATGATTTGCATGGAACTAACCCGGACTGACGCTATTTTCAGCAGAACTACCGTGGTGTTGTTTTTTGTGCAGAAATGAAAGTTCACCATACACCGCGAAACTTTTTGTGGATTTTTTATGGACCAGAAGAGAACCATTGGGCCAGAGCAGCACCTGGGTTGTGCCCACCACGGTGGCCTTCCGTACCCTTTCTTCACCCTATAAATTCCCAAATATTTCGAAAACCCTCGCGGAGACCCTAGATCGGAAGTTCCGCCACTGCAAGGCTCTGTAGCCACCAAAAACCAATCAGGACCCCATTTCGGCACCCTGCCGGAGGGGGGAATCATCTCCGGTGGCCATCTTCATCATCCCGACAGCCTCCACGATGAGGAGGGAGTATTCCACCCTCGGGGCTGAGGGTTTGTACTAGTAGCTATGTGTTTAATCTCTCTCCCTCGCGCGATCTTGAGATGTCACGATCTTGATGTATCATGGTCTTTGTTAACATAGATGGATCATATGATGTTTCTCCCCTCTCTACACTTGTTGTGATGAATTGAGTCTTTACCCTTTGAAGTTTTGTCTTGTCGGATCAAATGTTCAGATCCAAGAACACATGATATATGTCTTGCATATGAATACCCGTGGTGACAATGGGGTATTATTTTGATTCACTTGATATATGTTATGGCACTCAACTTGCGGATTCCCGAGGTGACTGGGGTAATCTATGCATAGGGGTTGACGCACGTTTTTATTATCTTTTCTTCGATAGAAACTTTGAGGTCTCCTTGCAGTTCTTTGTGTGGATTGAGTACTATGAATCTGAAATTGTTTGATACATATCGTATAATTGACTCACGGGTACTCGCGGTGACATTGGGGTTTCTAGGTGACATTGGAGTTGGTTGATATGTATCATATGGTGTTATTTTAGTACAAACTCTTGATTAGATCGATTGGAAAGAATAGTTTGCCGTTATTTTAGTACGAACTCTAGGATAGATTGATCGGAAAGATTAGCTTTGAGGTGGTTTCATACCCTAAAAACAATTTCTATCTTTTGATCTTCGCTAATAGGAACTTGGGAGTGATTCTTTATTGAACTTTGAGGGATAATCATATTATCCAACTAGGTTAGCATTGTTGAGAGATTGCACTAGTGAAAGTATGCACCCTAGGCCTCATTTTCCATTATTGCAATACCGTTTGTGCTCCGTTTTACTATCCACTACCTTGCTGTTTTTTATTGTTCGCACTACAAAAACTCATATCTACTATCCATACTACACTTTTATCACCATATCTTCGCCGAACTAGTGCACCTTTACAATTTGCCACTGTATTGGGTGTGTTAGGGACACAAGAGATTTCTTGTATTTGATTGCAGGGTTGCTTGAGAGAGACTATCTTCATCCTATGCCTCCCACGGATTGATAAACCTTAGGTCATCCACTTGAGGGAAAATTGCTACTGTCCTACAAAACTCTGCGCTTGGAGGCCCAACACGAGTCTACAAGAATAAAGTTGCATAGTAGACATCAACTGACACCTTCGGAGATACCTGTAGAGCATCTTTATGATTACCTAGTTACATTGTGATGTTTGATAGCACACAAGGTATTCCTCTGGTATCCAGGAGTTGCATGATCTCATGGTCGAAGGAAATATGTATTTGACATTAAGAAAGCAGTAGCAATAAACTGAGTGCTCATATATTAAGCTAACGAATGGGTCTTGTCCGTCACATCATTCTCCTAATGATGTAATCCCTTTATCAAGTGACAACACATGTCTATGGTTAGGAAACCTTAACCAACATCTGATCAACGAGCTAGTCTAGTAGAGGCCCACTAGGGACACGGTACTTGTTTATGTATCCACACATGTATTTAAGTTTCCGGTCAATACAATTCTAGCATGAATAATAAACCTTTATCATGAATAAGGAATATAATAATAACCACTTTATTATTGCCTCTAGGGCATATTTCCAACAGTCTCCCACTTTCACTAGAGTTAATAATTTGGATTACGTAGTAATGAATCTAACACCCATGGAGTCTTGGTGCTGATCATGGTTTGCCCGCGGAAGAGGTTTAGTCAACGGGTCTCCCACATTCAGATTCATATGTATTTTGAAAATTTCTATGTCTCCATCCTTGGCCTTTTGACGAATGGAGTTGAAGCGTATCTTGATGTGTTTGGTTCTCTTGTGAAACCTAGATTCCTTCACTAAGGCAATTGATCCAGTGTTGTCACAAAAGATTGTCACTGGACCCGATGCACTCGGTATTACACCCAGATCGGATATGAACTCCTTCATCCAGACTCCTTCATGCGCCACTTCCGAAGCAGCTATGTACTCCGCTTCACAAGTAGATCCCACAATGACGCTTTGTTTGGAACTGCACCAACTGACAGCTCCACCATTCAATATAAATATGTATCCTGTTTGTGAGTTAGATTCATCCGGATCTATGTCGAAGCTAGCATCGACGTAACCCTTTACGATGAGCCCTTCGTCACCCCCATAAAAGAGAAACATATCCTTGGTCCTTTTCAGGTACTTCAGGATATTCTTGACCGCTGTCCAGTGATCCACTCCTAGATTACTTTGGTACCTCTCTACCAAACTTTTGGCAAGGCACACATCAGGTCTGGTACACAGCATAGCATACATATTATAACCTATGGCTGAGGCATAGGGAATGACTTTCATTTTCTCTCTATCTTCTGTCATGGTCGGACTATGAGTCTGACTCAATTTCACACTTGCAACACAGGCAAGAACCCTTTCCTTGAGAGGTCAATTTTGAACTTCCTCAAAACTTTGTTAAGGTATGTGCTTTGTGAAAGTCATATTAAGCATCTCAATCTATCCCTATAGATCTTGATGCCCAATATATAAGCAGCTTCACCCAGGTCTTTCTTTGAAAAATTCTTATTCAAATATCCTTTTGTGCTATCCAGAAATTCTATATCATTTCCAATCAGTAATATGTCATCGACATATAACACCAGAAATGCTACAGAGCTCCCACTCACTTTCTTTTAAATAAAAGCTTCTCCATAAGTGTGTATAAAACCATATGCTTTGATCACATCATCAAAGCGTATATTCCAACTCCGAGATGCTTGCACCAGTCCATAAATGGACTGCTAGAGCTTACACACTTTGTTAGCACCTTTAGGATCTACAAAACCTTCTGGTTGCATTATATATAATTCTTCTTTAAGAAACCCATTAAGGAATGCAGTTTTGACGTCCATTTTCTAGATTTCATAATCATAAAATGCGGAAATTGCTAACATGGTTCGGACAGACTTAAGAACCACTACGGGTGAGAAAGTCTCATCATAGTCAATCCCTTGAACATGTCAAAAACTTTTTGCGACAAGTCGAGCTTTGTAGACAGTGATATTACCATCAGCTTCTGTCTTCTTCTTGAAGATCCATTTGTTCTCAGTGGCTTGCCGATCGTTGGGCAAGTCCACCAAAGTCCATACTTTGTTCTCATACATGGATCCTATCTCAGATTTCATGGCCTCAAGCCATTTGTCAGAATCTGGGCTCATCATAGCTTCTTCATAGTTTGTAGGTTCGCCGTTGTCTAACAACATAACTTCTAGAACAGGATTACCGTACCATTCTGGTGTGGTACGTGTTCTGGTCAACCTACGAGGTTTAGTAGTAACTTGATCCGAAGTTTCATGATCATCATCATTAGCTTCCTCTCTAGTTGGTGTAGGCATCACCAGAACGGTTTTCTTTGTTGTGCTACTTTCCAATTCGAGATAAGGTTCATTTACCTCATCAAGTTCTACTTTCCTCCCAGTCACTTCTTCGAGAGAAACTCCTTCTCTATAAATGACCCATTCTTACTGACAAAGATCTTGCCTTCGGATATGTGGTAGATGGTGTACCCAATAGTGTCTTTAGGGTATCCTATGAAGACGCACTTCTCCAATTTGGGTTCGAGTTATCAGGTTGTAGCCCTTTGACATAAGCATCGAATCCCCAAACTTTAAGAAACGACAGCTTAGGTTTCTTGCCAAACCACAGTTCATACGGTGTCGTCTCAACGGATTTAGATGGTGCCCTATTTAACGTGAATGCGGCTGTCTCTAATGCATAACCCTAAAATGATAAAGGCAAATCGGTAAGAGACATCATAGAATGCATCATATCTAATAAAGTATGATTACGACGTTCGGACACACCATTACACTGTGGTGTTCCAGGTGGCGTGAGTTGTGAAATAATTCCACATTGTTTTAAATGAAGGCCAAACTTGTAACTGAAATATTCGCCTCCGTGATCAGATCGTAGAAACTTTATTTTCTTGTTACGATGATTCTCCACTTCACTATGAAATTCTTTGAACTTTTCAAATGTTTTGGACTTGTGTTTCATTTGGTAGATATACCCATACCTACTTAAATTATATGTGAAGGTTAGAAAATAACGATACCCACCGTGTGCTTCAACACTCATTGGACCACACACATCGGCATGCATTATTTCCAATAAGTCTTTAGCTCGCTCCATTGTCCGGAGAACGGAGTTTTAATCATCTTACCCATGATGCATGGTTCGCAAGTATCAAATGATTCATAATCAAGTGATTCTAAAAGCCCATCCGCATGGTGTTTCTTCATGCACTTTACACCAATATGACCTAAACGGCACTGCCACAAGTTTGTTGCACTATCATTACCAGCTTTGCATCTTTTGGCATCAATATTATGAATATGTGTATCACTACGATCGAGATTCGACAAGAATAGACCATTCATCAAAGGTGCATGACCATAAAAGATATTACTGTTATAAATAGAACAACCATTGTTCTGTGATTTAAATGAATAACTGTCTCGCATTAAACAAGATATAGATATAATGTTCATGCTCAATGATAACCCACAAGAGTAGGGGATCGCAACTGCTTTCGAGGGTAGATTATTCAACCCAAATTTATTGATTCGACACAAGGGGAGGCAAAGAATATTCTTAAGTATTAGCAGTTGAGTTGTCAATTCAACCACACCTGGATAACTTAGTATCTGCAACAAAGTATTTAGTAGCAAGCAGTATGATAGTAACGGTAACAGTGGCAAAAGTAAAGATAGCACTTTTGTAGTAGTTGTAACAGTAGCAACGGAAAAGTAAATAAGCGAAGCACAATATGTGAAAAGCTCGTAGGCATTGGATAAGTGATGGATAGTTATGTCGGATGCGATTCCTCATGTAATAGCTATAACAGGTGACACAGAACTAGCTCCAGTTCATCAATGTAATGTAGGCATGTATTCCGAATATAGTCATACGTGCTTATGGAAAAGAACTTGCATGACATCTTTTGTCCTACCCTCCCGTGGCAGCAGGGTCCTAGTGGAAACTAAGGGATATTAAGGCCTCCTTTTAATAGAGTACCAGACCAAAGCATTAACACATAGTGAATACATGAACTCCTCAAAATACGGTCATCACCAAGAAGTATCCCGATTATTGTCACTTCGGGGTTGTCGAATCATAACACATAATAGGTGACTATAGACATGCAAGATAGGATCAAGAACTCACATATATTCATGAAAACATAATAGGTTCAGATCTGAAATCATGGCACTCGGGCCCTAGTGAAAATCATTAAGCATAGCAAAGTCATAGCAACATCAATCTCAGAACATAGTGGGTACTAGGGATCAAACCCTAACAAAACTAACTTGATTACATGGTAAATCTCATCCAACCCATCACCGTCCAGCAAGCCTACGATGGAATTACTCACGCACGACGGTGAGCATCATGAAATTGGTGATGGAGGATGGTTGATGATGACGACAGCGACGAATCCCCCTCTCCAGAGCCCCGAACGGACTCCAGATCAGCCCTCCCGAGAGAGATTAGGGCTTGGCGGCGACTCCGTATTGTAAAACGCGATGAAACTTTCTCTCTGATTTTTTTCTCCACGAAACAGAATATATGGAGTTGGAGTTGAGGTCGGTGGAGCATCAGGGGGCCCACGAGATAGGGGGCGCACCCAGGGGAAGAGGGCACGCCCCCACCCTCGTGGACAGGGTGTGGGCCCCTAGCCTTGATTCTTTCGCCAGTATTTTTTATATTTTCCAAAAGTTATCTCCGTGGATTTTCAGGTCATTCCGAGAACTTTTGTTTTCTGCACAATAAACAACACCATGGCAGTTCTGCTGAAACAGCGTCAGTCCGGGTTAGTTTCATTCGAATCATGCAAGTTAGAGTCCAAAAGGAGGGCAAAAGTGTTTGGAAAAGTAGATCGTTGGAGACGTATCAACTCCCCCAAGCTTAAACCTTTGCTTGTCCTCAAGCAATTCAGTTGATAAACTGAAAGTGATAAAGAAAAACTTTTACAAACTCTGTTTGCTCTTGTTGTTGTAAATATGTAAAGCCAGAATTCAAGTTTTCAGCAAAGATTATGAACTAACCATATTCACAATAACACTTAGGTCTCATGTTTTCTCATATCAATGGCATAATCAACTAGCGAGCAATAATAATAAATCTTGGATGACAACACTTTCTCAAAACAATCACAATATGATACAACAAGATGGTATCTCGCTAGCCCTTTCTGAGACCGCAAAACATGAATGCAGAGCACCTTTAAAGACTAGGGACTGACTAAACATTGTAATTCATGGTAAAAGAGATCCAGTGCAAGTCATACCCAATATAAACTAATAGTAATGAATGCAAATGACAGTGTGCTCTCCAGCGGGTGCTTTTTAATAAGAAGGTGATGACTCAACATAAAAGTAAATAAATAGGCCCTTCGCAGAGGGAAGCAGGGATTTGTAGAGGTGCCAGAGCTCGATTTTAAAATAGAGATGAATAACATTTTGAGCGGCATACTTTTACTGTCAACACAAGAACTATGAGATGGCGATATCTTCCATGCTACATACATTATAGGCGGTTCCCAAACAGAATGATAAAAGTTTATACTCCCCCACCACCAACAAGCATCAATCCATGGCTTGCTCGAAACAACGAGTGCCTCCAACTAACAACAGCCCTTGGGGAGTTTTGTTTAATTATTTCGATTTGCTTTGATCTTTTTGATCATGGGACTGGGCATCCCGGTTACCAGCCATTTTCTCGTGAATGAGGAGCGGAGTCCACTCCTCTTGAGAATAACCCACCTAGCATGGAAGATACAGACAACCCTAGTTGAAACATGAGCTGCTCGAGCATACAAAACAGAATTTCATTTGAAGGTTTGGAGTTTGGCACATACAAATTTACTCGGAATGGCAGGTAGATACCGCATATAGGAAGGTATGGTGGACTCATATGGAATAACTTTGGGGTTCATGGAGTTTGGATGCACAAGCAGTATTCCCGCTTAGTACAGGTGAAGGCTAGCAAAAGACTGGGAAGCGACCAACTGAGAGAGCGACAACAGTCATCAACATGCATTAAAATTAATTTACACCAAGTACAAGCATGAGTAGGATAAAATCCACCGTGAACATAAATATCGTGAAGGCTATGTTGATTTGTTTCAACTACATGCGTGAACATGTGCCAAGTCGAGTCACTCAATTCATTCAAAGGAGGATACCATCCCATCATGCCACATCATAATCATTTTAGTAGCATGTTGGCACGCAAGGTAAACCATTATAACTCATAGCTAATTAAGCATGGCACAAGCAACTATAATCTCTAAATGTCATTGCAAATATTTTTACTTGTAATAGGCTAAATCAGGAATGATGAACTCATCATATTTACAAAAACAAGAGAGGTCGAGTTCATACCATCTTCTCTCATCTCAATCAGTCCATCATATATCGTCGTTATTGCCTTTCACTTGCACGACCGAACGATGTGTATAATAATAATAGTGCATGTGCATTGGACTAAGCTGGAATTTGCAAGCATTCAATTCAAGAGACAAGACAAAGTAATACGGGCTCTAAGTTAAATCAACAATCATGCATATGAGAGCCACTAAACATTTTCAATATGGTCTTCTACTCTCGACCCCCAAAGAAAAGAAAATAAAATAAAACTATTTATACGGGAAAGCTCCCAACAAGTAAAAGAAGAACGAGAAATCTTTTTGGGTTTTTTCATTTAATTACTACTACAAGCATGGGAATTAAACTAACTATTTTTTTGTTTTTTCTTAAGGTTTATCAAACACACAAGAAGAAAGCTAGAAAAAAGAAATTAAACTAGCATGGATAATACAATGAAAGAGTATGAGCACCGACAACTAGAATAGTGTGTGAACATGAATGTAAAGTCGGTGAGAAATACGTACTCCCCCAAGCTTAGGCTTTTGGCCTAAGTTGGTCTAATGCCAAGGATAGCCTAGCTAATATCCGAAGTTATAACTGGGGTCATACTGAGATGCAGCAGCAAATGCATCCTGATCTGAGGCATGTTGGCGAGCCGCCTCCGCTCTCCCCTCGTGTTCAGCTGCCTCCTCCCTGGTAACAACATATCTTCGTTTTTTGCCTGGTAATCAAAAAGGGAAGGAGCAGGGAGAGTAACATGGACAGAGCTACGTCTGTCAAAGATTAGTCGATACTGGAGGAATTGTTCATTCCTCAAAAGAAAATGATGTTTGACCATCGCATCATAATCTAAATAAGCACGAAGAAACTCCATATCCTCCTCTTGTGGGGCTATACCAAGATAATTAGCAACACGGGTCGCATAAATCCCTCCAAATAAATCTCCAGATATACCATTATTACGCAATCTACGTGCAACTATTGCCCCCAAGTTGTAATATTTATTACCTAACACAACACTCTTGAGGGCACAAAGATCAGGGACACACATGTGACATGCTTCATCTTTACCGTTAATGCATCTACCAATGAAGATAGCAAAATAATGTATAGCAGGAAAATGAATGCTCCCTATGGTAGCTTGTGCTATATCCCTAGATTCTCCCACAGTAATACTAGCAAGAAAGTCTTTATATTCAGATATGTGGGGTTCATGAACATTGCCCCACTGCGGGAGTTTGCATGCAGTTGTAAAATCTACTAAGTCCATGGTATAAGATTGATCGTAAATATCAAATAGGACACTCTGAGAAATACACTAAGATGTATATTTAAACCTTCTTACAAATGAATCAGTCAATTGGTAGTACCGAGGACACTTACCTTGTAAGAAGTCCTCAAGATCGACATTATGCACATATGCGTCAAATTCATCCTTAATGCCTGCATTGACCATAAAATATTCTGATGGCCACTCACAAGCTCGCACTTCGGCATCCCTTGTGTGACGCCCCCGATTCAATCGTACACTAATCATACACGTAAATGTGTACGATCAAGATCAGGGACTCACGGGAAGATATCACAACACAACTCTAGACACAATCAAAATAATACAAGCTTTATATTACAAGCCAGGGGCCTCGGGGGCTCGAATACATAGCTCGAAACACAAGAGTCAGCGGAAGCAACAATATCTGAGTACAGACATAAGTTAAACAAGGATGCCTTAAGAAGGCTAGCACAAAAGCAACACGATTGAAGAGGCAAGGCCTCCTGCCTGGGACCTCCTAAACTAACTCCTGGTCATCGGCGATCTTCCCGTAGTAGCATCCATCGGCGGTGGCATCTAGCTCCAAGGATCCACCATCTGGTTGCATCAACCGGAAAAAAGAAAGAAGGGGGAAAAAGGGTAGCAAAGCAACCGTGAGTACTCATCCAAAGTACTCGCAAGCATCAGGTCTATACTAAGTATGCATTGGTATCAAATGGAAGGGTTGTATCTGTGGACTGAACTGCAGAATGCCAGAATAGAAGGGGAAGGCCTGGCCTATCAAAGACTAGCATCTTCACGCAGCTCCGAGCATCTTGCAGCATGTAGAAGAGTAAAGAATAGCAGTTTAATATTAACAAGCATGTTGTATCATTAACGCCCAGAGATCCTTCCCCGACTCCCTGCGAGAAAGCAATCCCGGAGCCACATATCTTAAGTATCCATTTGTAGTTGTATAAGATCAGGATATAAGTCTGAATGTCCGTTACCATGGACACGGCTATTAATAGATAATCTTCCTTGCAGGGGTGCACCACGTTACCCAACACGCTCGATCACTCTGGCCGGACACACCTTTCTAGGGTCCATGCCCGCCCTCGGAAGATCAACACGTCGCAGCCCGACCTAGGCTCAGCAGAGAGGTCCCCGCCGGTCTACCTCCTAAGCACTCCGGGGTCGGGCCCATCGCCCGTTGCACTCCGGGTCATTGCGCGCAGGGCGGGTCCAGGCTCCACCTCTACATAGATGGTGCCGGCCCAGCCGTGCCGCACTGCTGAACTGGACGTCTGACAAAGCTTCGGCTGATACCACAACGTCGAGGCCCATATCTATTGTCGCGTGGTGGTTAGTGCGTAAAGGCCAAAGGCCAACTCAGAACAAATACCCAAACCATAGTGTATTATTAGCTCGCGGAGACGAGCAGAGACTCATGATCGAAATTGACCCCGTCGCCCCGTCTCGTGGACTTACGACAAGGGCCTAGATTGCCCGGTCGTGCCACGTAACCATCTTATGGGTGCTCTCCGGGCTCGCCCGAGTTTCACCAAGGTCTCAAGTAAAGTCATGGTAACCGTGTGTCCAACCATCAAGGGGAAGACCCGAGGAATCACCCCCGGAGGATTCCACTCAATGTAATCATCAAGGTGAACATAAGAGGGACCACCCTTGAGGTTCACACTTGAGGTGTTGAACGACAGAGCCGTATCAGGAATGGTGAAAGAGGAAATCACCCTTGATGACCACGACCGAATAGCTACACTACAGAATTATCATCAGGAGTGCATTATGAGGGATCACCCTCGGCACTCAATAGTAGCTCTGCAGAGTCGAGCAACAAAAGGGGCGAGATGTGATGTGAGGTGTCAGGCTCTGGTCGTCGATCACGCTGGTCAAGTCGTCGATGATGAAGCAGGGGCAACAAGGACAAGTACTGGGGGTCACTGATGGATCACTAACCAACCTATACTAAGAAGTTTAGGATAAGCAGGTAGGTAACAATAGCAGGTACAAAAGCAGGCTATGCATCAGAATAGGAGCAAACAATAACAGTAGCAAAATCTAATGCAAGCATGAGAGTATAGAATGGGCAATATCGGGGTGATCAAAGGGGGGGGCTTGCCCGGTTGCTCAGACCAGAAGGAGGGTCGTCGTCGAAGTAGTCGATCACAGCGACATCAGCATCGGTCTCGGGGTCTACCGGGGAGAAGAGGGTGAATAAACAATAAATACAGAGCAAACGAGTGCATAACAGGACCACAAGCAGAGCGACGTGTTCTAACGCGGTGCTAGGCGATACAGGCGAAGGGGGAAAATAACCGGGAAAGTTTTCCCGGTTCCGGACGTTTGTCAGATAGATGAACCGGAGGGGAAAAGTTCAACGTTTGCTATGCTAGAGACTTGTGGCGGACAAACGGACCGCGTGTTCGGATTCGTCTCGTCGTTCTGAGCAACTTTCATGTACAAAGTTTTTCCATCCGAGTTATGTATTATTTTCTATGATTTTCTAAAGTTTTAACAATATTCTAAAATTTCTGGTTTTGTTTTAATTCAAGTTGACCAAGTCAATTTGACTGGTCAAAGGGGAGGTGGTGGCCCACATGTCATAAAGCTATATCTAATCTAATAAATAAAAACTAACTTAATCAAATGGAGCCCACATGTCATAGTGTAGCAACTAACCTAACTAGCGTGATTAGTCCCTAATCTAATCAAGCAGGGCCGCCAGAGGCATAGCAGCCTCACGGCTATTGCACATACATGCACCGCACATGGGCACTCGGCCATGGCTACTGCCACAACCGAGGCAGGCAGGAGCGGCCAAGCAGCGGCAAAAGGCAGCAGCGGCTGTGGCTATGAGCAGCAGCAGCAAATAGCGATGAGCAGACTAGCGAGGAGCAAAGAGCACAATAGCAAGAGCAGCAGCGTGGGAGAACGGTAGCGATAGCAGCACAAGGAAAAGCAGATGGCGAGGCGCGGGAGCGAGTGGACGGGCGACAGAGGGGCGGCCGGTGCGGTCGCACGGCGAGGCGCGCACCATGACGGAGTGGGTCGCGGCCGCCGCGCGCGACTAGGCAGCAGAATGTCGTCGCAGGGGCAGAGCGCTGGGCGGTGGCGGTCGTGGCGGAAGGCACATCGAATGGTGGTGATGGTTTGTGCCGAGGTGGCCGGAAGTGGCGCCGGCGACGAGCCGTTGCGGAGGTGAGATCCGGCAAGAATGGTGGAGTGGCCTAGAGGACGAACGCGAGCAAGAGGAGAGAGGGAGAAGGAAGAGGAGCTCACATGGCTCCTGCAGATGCACGAAGTGGGCTCGGGGGAGGCTCGGAGATGCCGGAATTGACGGCGAGGGCGGCAGTGCCGAGGTTGAAGACGATGGGGATCCGGGCTGCAGGCGCCTCCAGCTCAAGGCTGCTTGCCGTAGTCGGCAGTGAGTGATGGCGGTACTCCTCGGCGTCTTTGTGTGGCTCGGGAGTCGTCGGCCACGGCCACGACGAGGCGGCAGCGGTGGCAGCGTCGGGTGGGCTGAGGGAGGAAGGAAAGGAGGGAAGAAGGGGATCTAGAGGAGGGGCGAGGGAGATATTTGTGCGAGGGGGAGCTAACGAGGCCGAGGGAAGGGAGCCCGAGGGGTCAGCCTTATCCCTCGGGCGTCGTTGGCGAGGCGATCCGGCGAGGACTAGTCCTCAGAGCGACGGGTCGCTTGAGCAGAAGTCGACAGGGGGCTGGCTGGGACAGACTGGCGGTCATGCCACCGTGCTAAGAGGCCCAGTGAGACCAGCGGGTTGCTTTTTCTTTAACTCTTTTGCATTTTCTTTTTTTTAAAAATGCTATGCAATATTCGAGCTGCCAAAAGGAATTCTGAAATATTGTGGGACTTGGCCAAATAAATACATTACAATATTTGGCACCCGCCTCAAAAAATTTGGGAGGAGTTTGAATTGATTTGGATTTTTCACAAATTGAAAAGCATTTAAAAATGCTGATTTGAAATTGCCTTAATTCACAGGGGAAATTAGCTACCTCAAATGATGTTGAATCACTCATGGCATTTAGTTAGTGAATTTTTGCAACCCCGCAAACATTTTTGTTTTACTGTTTGGAGAAATAATTTATTTGACTTTATTTTAGAATTGAATTTGAATTGGCTTTGAATCTAAGTGATATTAGCAACAGTAACAGTGATGACTTGGCATCATTAGTAAGGGATTACTGTAGCTTGATTATCCGGGCGTTACACCTTGGTGGTTCATCGTCTTGCTCACGCATAGTACGCCTAGGTCCTCTCTTTGTTGAGGAACCACCTTGGTACACTCTCCTAGACATATTTCTTTCTCTGAAAAATTCCTGAATTTTTTAGTAACTTCGAAATAAAAGTGAATAAAACTAAACAAGATTGGTAGCAACTACTCCTACAAGTGCCTAGAGCCTATATCATGCATTAGAATTACTTGGGACCTCATAAATTTGACATGCAAGCTCAAGAACAAGGTCACCTATGGCGCAAAAATTTGCAATGAATAAATCACTATAACAAAAACTAATTGAATCAATGGAGGAGTCACATACGATGCAACAATCTCCCAAAGCAGTTTTGTGAATGGAACTTTGAGCAAGGAGATCGAAAATCACAGCAAAATGAGCTAGAACTCGTGCTTGAGCTGGATGGGGATTTTTTGGGTGGGAAGATGGAGTGTGTGGGTGCAGGAATAAGTGGAGGGAGGCCACCGTGGGCCCACGAGATAGGGGGGCACGCCCAGGGGGTGTGGGCGCGCCCTCCACCCTCGTGGCCTGGTGCTTGCCCACCTGCAGTGTTTTCAGTGCCTAAAATCCTCAAATATTCCATAAAAAATCATACTAAATTTGCAGGGCATTTGGAGCACTTTCATTTTCAGGATATTTTTTATTGCACGGATAATTCAGAAAACAGACAGATAATACTATTTTTGCTTTAAATAACACAAAGTAAAGAAGAGGGTACAGAAGGTTGTGCCTTCTAGTTTCATCCATCTCATGATCATCAAAATGAATCCACTAACAAGGTTGATCAAGTCTTGTTAACAAACTCATTCCGAATAACATGGAACCGGAGAAATTTCAAATAACACTAGGTTACCTCAACGGGGATATGCACATCCCCAACAATAAGAATATCATACTTTTTCTTGACAGTAGGAAAAGGAAATTCAAAACCTCCAATAATGATAGTTGGAACTTTTCCAATAGACTTGATGTTATGAACTTGAGGTTGTTTCCTCGAAAAGTGTACCGTATGCTCATTACCATTAACATGAAAAGTGACATTGCCTTTGTTGCAATCAATAACAGCCCCTGCAGTATTCAAAAAGGGTCTACCAAGGATAATCGACATACTATCGTCCTTGGGAATATCAAGAATAACAAAGTCCGTTAAGATAGTGACATTTGCAACCACAACAGGCACATCCTCACAAATACCGACATGATTAGCAGTTGATTTATCAGCCATTTGCAAAGATATTTCAGTAGTTGTCAACTTATTCAATTCAAGTCTACGATATAAAGAGAGAGGCATAACACTAACACCGGCTCCAAGATCATATAAAGCAGTTTTAACGTAATTTCTTTTAATGGAGCATGGTATAGTTGGTACTACTGGATCTCCAAGTTTCTTTGTTATTCCACCCTTAAAAGTATAATTAGCAAGCATGGTGGAAATTTTAGCTTCTGGTATCTTTCTTTTATTTGTAATGATATCCTTCATATATTTAGCATAAGGATTTAATTTAAGCATATCAGTTAAGCGCATACGTAAGAAGATAGGTCTATGAAGGAAATATGCCCTAGAGGCAATAATAAAGTTATTATTTATTTCCTTATTTCATGATAAATGTTTATTATTCATGCTAGAATTGTATTAACCGGAAACATAATACATGTGTGAATACATAGACAAACAGAGTGTCACTAGTATGCCTCTACTAGACTAGCTTGTTAATCAAAGATGGTTAAGTTTCCTAACCATAGACAAAGAAGTTGTCATTTGATTAACAAGGTCACATCATTAGTTGAATGATCGATTGACATGACCCATTCCATTAGCTTAGCACCGATCGTTTAGTATGTTGCTATTGCTTTTATCCATGACTTATACATGTTCCTATAACTATGAGATTATGCAACTCCGTTTACGGAGGAACACTTTGGTACTACCAAACGTCACAACGAATCGGGTGATTATAAAGGAGTACTACAGGTGTCTCCAAAGGCGATGTTGGGTTGGCGTATTTGAGATTAGGATTTGTCACTCCGATTGTCGGAGAGGTATCTCTGGGCCCTCTCGGTAATACACATCACTTAAGCCTTGCAAGCATTACAACTAAAGAGTTAGCTGTGAGATGATGTATTACGGAACGAGTAAAGAGACTTGCCGGCAACGAGATTGAACTAGGTATTGGATACCGACGATCGAATCTCGGGCAAGTAACATACCGATGACAAAGGGAACAATGTATGTTGTTATGCGGTCTGACCGATAAAGATCTTCGTAGAATATGTAGGAGCCAATATGGGCATCCAGGTCCCGCTATTGGTTATTGACCGGAGACGTGTCTCGGTCATGTCTACATTGTTCTCGAACCGTAGGGTCCGCACGCTTAAGGTTTCGATGGCGGTTATATTATGAGTTTGTGTATTTTGATGTACGAAGGAGTTCGAGTCCGTATGTGATCACGGACATGACGAGGAGTCTCGAAATGGTCGATACATAAAGATTGATATATTGGACGGCTATATTCGGACACGGAAAGGTTCGGAAGTTTCGGAGAAAACCGGAGTGCCGAGGGGTTACGGAACCCCGGGAAGTAATGGGCCTTAATGGGCCAAGAGGGAGAGAGAGGGCTGCGCCAGGAGGTGGCGCCCCCATGGGGAGTCCGAATAGGACAAGGAAGGGGGAGCGCGGCCCCCCTTTCCCTCTCCCTCTCCCTCTCCTTCCTTCCTCCTTCCTCCTTCCTAGTTGGACTAGGAAAGGGGAGTCCTACTCCCACTAGGAGGAGGACTCCCCCTCCCTTGGCGCGCCTCCTAGGGCGGCCGGCCCTCCCCCTTGCTCCTTTATATACGGGGGCAGGGGGCACCCTAGAACACACAAGTTGATCCTTGAGATCGTTCCTTAGCCATGTGCGGTGCCCCCCTCCACCATATTCCACCTCGGTCATATCGTAGCGGTGCTTAGGCGAAGCCCTGCGTCGGTAGAACATCAAGATCGTCCACCACGCCGTCGTCTTGTGGAACTCTCCTCCCGGAGCTTTGCTGGATCGGAGCCCGAGGAGCGTCACCGAGCTGTACGTGTGTCAAGAACTCGGAGGCACCGGAGTAACGGCGCTGGGATCGGTTGAATCGCGAGGAGAACGTACGACTACTTCCTCTACGTTGTGATCGCTTCCGCTTCGGTCTACGAGGATACGTAGACAACACTCTCCCCTCTTGTTGCTATGCATCACCATGATCTTGCGTGTGCGTAGGAATTTTTTTTGAAATTACTCGTTCCCCATCGATGGCATCCGAGCCCAGGTTTTATGGTTTGATGTTTTGCACGAGTAGAACACAAGTGAGTTGTGGACGATACAAGTCATCCGCCTACCAAAGCATGTCATACTTTGGTTCAGCGGTATTGTTGGATGAAGCGGCCCGGACCGACATTACGCGTACGCTTACGCGAGACTGGTTCTACCGCCGTGCTTTGCACAAAGGTGGCTAGCGGGTGTCAGTTTCTCCAACTTTAGTTGAACCGAGTGTGGCTACGCCCGGTCCTTGAGAAGGTTAAAACAGAGTCTATTTGACGAAGTATCGTTGTGGTTTTGATGCGTAGGTGAGATTGGTTCTTGCTTAAGCCCATAGCAGCCACGTAAAATTTGCAACAACAAAGTAGAGGACGTCTAACTTGTTTTTGCAGGGCATGTTGTGATGTGATATGGTCAAGACGTGATGCTATATTTTATTGTATGAGATGATCATGTTTTGTAACCGAAGTTATCGGCAACTGGCTAGAGCCATATGGTTGTCGCTTTATTGTATGAAATGCAAGCATACGTAATTGCTTTACTTTATCACTAAGCGGTAGCGATAGTCGAGAAGCAATAGATGGCGAAACGACAACGATGCTATGATGGAGATCAAGGTATCGCGCCGGTGGCGATGGTGATCACGACGGTGCTTCGAGATGGAGATCACAAGCACAAGATGATGATGGCCATATCATATCACTTATATTGATTGCATGTGATGTTTATCCTTTATGCATCTTATCTTGCTTTGATTGACGGTAGCATTTTAAGATGATCTCTCACTAAAATTATCAAGAAGTGTTCTCCACGAGTATGCACCGTTGCCAAAGTTCGTCGTGCCCGGACACCACGTGATGATCGGGTGTGATAAGCTCTCGTCCATCTACAACGGGTGCAAGCCAGTTTTGCACACGCAGAATACTCGAGTTATACTTGACGAGCCTAGCATATGCAGATATGGCCTCGGAACACGGAGACCGAAAGGTCGAGCGTGAATCATATAGTAGATATGATCAACATAAGATGTTCACCATTGAAAACTACTCCATCTCACGTGATGATCGGTCATGGTTTAGTTGATTTGGATCATGTGATCACTTAGATGACTAGAGAGATGTCTGTCTAAGTGGGAGTTCTTAAGTAATATGATTAAATTGAACTTAAATTTATCATGAACTTAGTACCTGATAGTATCTTGCTTGTCTATGTTTGTTTGTAGATAGATGGCTCGTCTTTGTTGTTCCGTTGAATTTTAATGCGTTCCTTGAGAAAGCAAAGTTGAAAGATGATGGTAGCAATTACACGGCTGGGTCCGTAACTCGAGGATTATCCTCATTGCTGCACGTAAGAGTTACGTCTGGATGCACCGCTAGGTGCCGTGCCTATTCTTCGATGCAACCGACGGCGTTAGAACGTCTGGCGAGCAAAGCTGATGACTACTCTATAGTTCGATGTGCCATGCTTTACGGCTTAGAACCGGGTCTTCAACGACGTTTTGAATGTCATGGAGCATATGAGATGTTCCAGAGTTGAAGTTGATATTTCAAAGAATGCCCGGATTGAGAGATATGAAGTCTCCAATAAGTTCTATAGCTGCAAGATGGAAGAGAATGGAGTGCATCGGTGAGCACATACTCGAGAATGTCCGGGTATTACAATCACTTGACTCAAGCGGGAGTTAATCTTCCGGATGATTGTGTCATTGATGAATTCTTCAATCACTACCACCAAGCTACAAAGGCTTCGTGATGAACTATAATATGCAAGGGTTAGTAAAGACTATACCGAGCTCTTACATAATCTTTGAAGGCTGCGGAGGTAGAAATCAAGAAGGAGCATCAAGTGTTGATGGTCAATAAGACCACTAGTTTCAAGAAGAAAGGCAAAGGGAAGAAGAAGGGGAACTTCAAGAAGAACAACAAACAAGTTCTTTGCTCGTCAGAGAAGAAACCCAAGTCGGACCTAAACCTGAAGGCGAGTGCTTCTACCGCAAGCGGTGGTCTTTGGAAGCGGAACTGCCCCAAGTATTTGGCGGATAAGAAGGATGGCAAAGTGAACAAAGGTATATGTGATATACATGTTATTGATGTGTACCTTACTAGAGCTCGCAGAGCACTGGTATTTGATCTTGGTTACATTGCTAATATTTGCAACTCAAAGCAGGACTACGGATTGCGAACACGGCAAAGGACGAGGTGACGATGCGCGTGGGAAATGGTTCCAAAGTCGATGTGATCGCGGTCGGCACGCTACCTCTACATCTACCTTCGGGATTAGTTTTAGACCTAAATAATTGTTATTTGGTGCCAGCGTTAAGCATGAACATTATATCTGGATCTTGTTTGATGCGAGATGGTTATTCATTTAAATCAGAGAATAATGGTTGCTCTATTTATATGAGTAATATCTTTTATGGTCATGCACCCTTGAAGAGTGGTCTATTTTTAATGAATCTCGATAGTAGTGATACACATATTTATAATGTTGAAACCAAAAGATGCAGAGTTGATAATGATAGTGCAACTTATTTGTGGCACTGCCGTTTACGTCATATCGGTATAAAGCGCATGAAGAAACTCCATACTGATGGGCTTTTGGAGTCACTTGATTATGAATCACTTGGCACTTGCGAACCGTGCCTCATGGGCAAGATGACTAGAACCCCGTTCTCCGGTACTATGGAGAGAGCAACAGATTTGTTGGAAATCATACATACAGATGTATGTGGTCCAATGAATGTTGAGGCTCGTGGCGGATATCGTTATTTTCTCACCTTCACAGATGATTTAAGCAGATATGGGTATATCTACTTAATGAAACATAAGTTTGAAACATTTGAAAAGTTCAAAGAATTTGAGTGAAGTTGAAAATCATCGTAATAAGAAAATAAAATTTCTACGATCGATCGTGGAGGCGAATATTTGAGTTACGAGTTTGGTCTACATTTGAAACAATGCGGAATAGTTTCGCAACTCACGCCACCGGAACACCACAGCGTAATGGTGTGTCGAGCGTCATGTCGCACTTTACTAGATATGGTGCGATCTATGATGTCTCTTACAGATTTACCGCTATCGTTTTGGGGTTATGCTTTCGAGACGGCCGCATTCACGCTGAATAGAACACTGACAAAATCCGTTGAGACGACACCTTATGAACTATGGTTTAGCAAGAAACCAAAGTTGCCATTTCTTAAAGTTTGGGGATGTGATGCTTATGTGAAAAAGCTTCAACCTGATAAGCTCGAACCCAAATCAGAGAAATGTGTCTTCATAGGATACCCAAAAGAGACAGTTGGGTACACCTTCTATCACAGATCCGAAGGCAAGACATTTGTTGCTAAGAATGGATCCTTTCTAGAGAAGGAGTTTCTCTCGAAAGAAGTGAGTGGGAGGAAAGTAGAACTTGATGAGGTAATCGTACCTTCTCCCTTATTGGAAAGTAGTTTATCACGAAACCGGTTTCGAGACATCTACACCAAATAGTGAGGAAGTTGATGATGTTGATCATGAAACTTCAGATCAAGTTACTCAGAACCTCGTAGATCAACAGAGTAAGATCCGCACTGAGTGGTACGGTAATCCTGTTACGGAAGTCATGCTACTAGATCATGATGAACCTCACGAACTATGAAGAAGCGATGGTGAGCCTAGATTCCATAAAATGGCTTGAGGCCATGAAATCGAGATGGGATCCATGTATGAAAACAAAGTGTGGACTTTGGTTGACTTGCCGAGGGTCGGCAAGCAATAGAAAACAAGTGGATCTTCAAGAAGAAGACCGACGACGACGGTAATATTATCGTCTACAAAGCTCGACTTGTCGCAAAGGGTTTTCGACAAGTTCAAGGGATTGACTACGATGAGACCTTCTCACCGTAGCGATGCTTAAGTCTGTCTCGAATCATGTTAGCAATTGCCTCATTTTATGATTATGAAATTTGGAAAATGGATGTAAAGACTGCATTCTGAATGGATTTACGGAAGAAGAGTTGTATATGATGCAACGAGAAGGTTTTATCGATCCAAAGGGAGCTAACAAAGTGTGCAAGCTCCAATGATCCATTTATGGACTGGTGCAAGCATCTCGGAGTTGGAATAAGCGCTTTGATAGTGTGATCAAAGCATTTGGGTTTATCTGAGACTTTTGGAGAAGCTTGTATTTACAAGAAAGTGAGTGGGAGCTCTGTAGCATTTCGATATTATATGTAGATGACATATTACTAATCGGAAATGATATAGAATTCTGGATAGCATAAAGGGATACTTGAATAAGAGTTTTTCGATGAAAGACCTCGGTGAAGCTGCTTACATATTGGGCATCAAAATCTATAGAGATAGATCAAGGCGCTTAATTGGACTTTCACAAAGCACATACCTTGACAAAATTTTGAAGAAGTTCAAAATGGATCAAGCAAAGAAAGGGTTCTTGCACTGTGTTACAAGGTGTGAAGTTGAGTAAGACTCAATGCCCGACCACCGCAGAAGATAGAGAGAAAATGAAAGATGTTCCTATGCCTCAGCCATAGGCTCTATCATGTATGCAATGCTATGTACTGGACTGATGTGTGCCTTGCTATAAGCTTAGCAGGAGGTACCAAAGTAATCCAGAGTGGATCATGGACAATGGTCGAGAACATCTGAAATACGAAGAGGACTAAGGATATGTTTCTCGTATATGGAGGTGACAAAGAGCTCATCGTGGCAGTTACGTTGATGCAAGCTTTGACACCGATCCGGACGATTCTAAATCGCAAACCGGATCGTATTTACACTAAACGGAGGAGATGTCAGTTGGTGCAGTTCTAAACAAAGCGTCGTAGCAGGATCTACATGTGAAGCGGAGTACATAGCAGCTTCGGAAGCAGCTAATGAAGGAGTCTGGATGAAGGATTTCATATCCGATCTAGGTGTCATACCTAGTGCATCGGGTCCAATGAAAATATTTTGTGACAATACTGGAGCAATTGCTTTAGCAAAGGAATCAAGATTTCACAAGAGAACCAAACACATCAAGAGACGCTTCAATTCCATTCGGGACTTGGTCCAGGTGGGAGACATAGAGATTTGCAAGATACATACGGATCTATATGTAGCAGACCCGTTGACTAAGCCTCTTCCACGAGCAAAACATGATCAGCACCAAGACTCCATGGGTGTTAGAATCATTACTATGTAATCTAGATTATTCACTCTAGTGCAAGTGGGAGACTGAAGGAAATATGCCCTAGAGGCAATAATAAAGTTATTATTTATTTCCTTATTTCATGATAAATGTTTATTATTCATGCTAGAATTGTATTAACCGGAAACATAATACATGTGTGAATACATAGACAAATAGAGTGTCACTAGTATGCCTCTACTAGACTAGCTTGTTAATCAAAGATGGTTAAGTTTCCTAACCATAGACAAAGAAGTTGTCATTTGATTAACAAGGTCACATCATTAGTTGAATGATCGATTGACATGACCCATTCCATTAGCTTAGCACCGATCGTTTAGTATGTTGCTATTGCTTTATCCATGACTTATACATGTTCCTATAACTATGAGATTATGCAACTCCCGTTTACCGGAGGAACACTTTGGGTACTACCAAATGTCACAACGAATCGGGTGATTATAAAGGAGTACTACAGGTGTCTCCAAAGGCGGATGTTGGGTTGGCGTATTTGAGATTAGGATTTGTCACTCCGATTGTCGGAGAGGTATCTCTGGGCCCTCTCGATAATACACATCACTTAAGCCTTGCAAGCATTACAACTAAAGAGTTAGCTGTGAGATGATGTATTACGGAGCGAGTAAAGAGACTTGCCGCAACGAGATTGAACTAGGTATTGGATACCGACGATCGAATCTCGGGCAAGTAACATACCGATGACAAAGGGAACAACGTATGTTGTTATGCGGTCCGACCGATAAAGATCTTCGTAGAATATGTAGGAGCCAATATGGGCATCCAGGTCCGCTATTGGTTATTGACCGAGACGTGTCTCGGTCATGTCTACATTGTTCTCGAACCGTAGGGTCCGCACGCTTAAGGTTTCGATGGCGGTTATATTATGAGTTTGTGTATTTTGATGTACCGAAGGAGTTTGGAGTCCGGATGTGATCACGGACATGACAAGGAGTCTCGAAATGGTCGAGACATAAAGATTGATATATTGACGGCTATATTCGGACACGGAAAGGTTCGGAAGTTTCGGAGAAAACCGGAGTGCTTGGGAGGGTTACGGATCCCCGGGAAGTAATGGGCCTTAATGGGCCAAGAGGGGAGAGAGGGCTGCGCAGGAGGTGGCGCGCCCCCCATGGGGAGTCCGAATAGGACAAGGAAGGGGGGGCGCGGCCCCCCTTTCCCTCTCCCTCTCCCTCTCCTTCCTTCCCCCTTCCTCCTTCCTAGTTGGACTAGGAAAGGGGAGTCCTACTCCCACTAGGAGGAGGACTCCCCCTCCCTTGGCACGCCTCCTAGGGCTGGCCGGCCCTCCCCCTTGCTCCTTTATATACGGGGGCAGGGGGGCAGCCTAGAACACACAAGTTGATCCTTGAGATCGTTCCTTAGCCGTGTGCGGTGCCCCCCTCCACCATATTCCACCTCGGTCATATCGTAGCGGTGCTTAGGCGAAGCCCTGCGTCGGTAGAACATCAAGATCGCCACCACGCCGTCGTCTTGACGGAACTCTCCCTCCCCGAGCTTTGCTTTGGATCGGAGCCCGAGGGCGTCACCGAGCTGTACGTGTGTCAAGAACTCGGAGGCACCGAGTAACGGCGCTGGGATCGGTTGAATCGCGAGGAGAACGTCGACTACTTCCTCTACGTTGTGATCGCTTCCACTTGGTCTCGAGGGTACGTAGACAACACTCTCCCCTCTCGTTGCTATGCATCACCATGATCTTGCGTGTGCGTAGGAATTTTTTTTGAAATTACTACGTTCCCCATCAGTCTAATCATTTTAGCAAAGCGCTCAAAATCCTCCTCATCCTTTGTCTTGGATGGTTTAGGAGGAAAGGGCATGGGTTTCTGAACCCATGGTTCTCTCTCTCTACCATGCTTCCTAGCAACAAAGTCTCTCTTATCGTAACATTGATTCCTTGATTGTGGGTTATCAAGATCAACAACAGGTTCAATCTCTACATCATTATTATTGCTAAGTTGAGCATCAACATGAACATTATCATTAACATTAGAACTAGGTTCATGTTCATGACCTGATTGTGTTTCAGCATGAGAAATAGAAATATCATTGGGATTCTCAGGTGTGTCTACAACAGGTTCACTAGAAGCATGCAAAGTCCTATCGTTTTTCTTTTTCTTTTTAGAAGAACTAGGTGCCTCTAAATTATTTCTCTGAGATTCCTGCTCGATTCTCTTAGGGTGGCCTTCAGGATACAAAGGTTCCTGAGTCATTCTACCAGTTCTAGTAGCCACTCTAACAGCAAAATCATGTTTATTATTTAATTCATCGAGCAAATCACTTTGAGCTTTAAGTACTTGCTCAACTTGAGTGGTAACCATAGAAGCATATTTTCTAATGAGTTTAAGTTCACCTTTAACTCTAGCCATATAATCACTCAAGCGTCCTATCTTGAAAGCATTATTCTTTAATTCTCTACCAACATAAGTGTTAAGACTTTCTTGTCTAGCCATAGTCATCAAATTCATCTAAGCATGGGCTATGAAATTTAGTAGACGGGATTTCAACTTTATCATATCTATAGAGAGAATTTACCTTTACTACCTGTGTCGGGTTATCAAGACAATGTATTTCTTCAACATGAGGTATATTAAGACCATGTATTTCTTCAATAGGAGGTAAATTCTTAACATCTTCAGCTTTAATACCCTTTTCTTTCATTGATTTCTTTGCCTCTTGCATATCTTCAGGACTGAGAAATAGAACACCTCTCTTCTTCGGAGTTGGTTTAGGAATAGGCTCAGGAGTTGGCTCAATTGGCTCAGGAATTGCCTGAGGAATTGGCTCAGGAAGAGTCCAATTATTTTCATTAATCAACATATTATACAATAGTAATTCAGCTTGGTCGACTGTTCTTTCCCTGAAAACACAACCAGCACAACTATCCAAGTAGTCCTTGGAAGCATCGGTTAGTCCATTATAAAAGATATCAAGTATTTCATTTTTCTTAAGAGGATCATCAGGCAAAGCATTAAGTAATCGGAGAAGCCTCCCCCAAGCTTGTGGGAGACTCTCTTCTTTGATTTGCATGAAATTGTATATTTCCCGCAAGGCAGCTTGTTTCTTATGAGTAGGGAAATATTTAGCATAGAAGTAATAAATCATATCCTAGGGACTACACACACAACCAGGATCAAGAGAATTAAACCAAGTTTTAGCATCACCCTTTAATGAGAACGGAAATATCTTAAGGATATAATAATAGCGAGACTTCTCATCATTAGTAAACAGGCTGGCTATATCATTTAACTTGGTAAGATGTGCCACAACAGTTTCAGATTCAAGGCCATAAAAAGGATCAGATTCAACCAAAGTAATTATTTCAGGATCAATAGAGAATTCATAATCCTTATCAGTAACACAGATAGGTGAAGTAGCAAAAGCGGGGTCAGGTTTCATTCTAGCAATAAGGGATTGCTGCTTCCATTTAGCTAATAACTTCTTAAGATCATATCTATCTTTGCAAGCAAAAAATAGCTCTAGCAGTTTCCTCATCCATAACATAACTGTAGGACCTTGAAGTATGTCTAGAGGGGGGGTGATTAGACTACTTGACCAATTAAAAACTTAACCTTTTCCCAATTTTATAGTTTAGCAGATTTTAGCTATTTAGGACAATTCAAGCAATCATCACACTATTCAAGCAAGCATGCAAAGAGTATATAGGCAGCGGAAATTAAAGCACGCAACTTGCAAGAAAGTAAAGGGAAGGGTTTGGAGGATTCAAACGCAATTGGAGACACGGATGTTTTTGGCGTGGTTCCGATAGGTGGTGCTATCGTACATCCACGTTGATGGAGACTTCAACCCACGAAGGGTAACGGTTGCGCGAGTCCACGGAGGGCTCCTCCCACAAAGGGTCCATGAAGAAGCAACCTTGTCTATCCCACCATGGCCGTCGCCCATGAAGGACTTGCCTCACTAGCGGTAGATCTTCACGAAGTAGGCGATCTCCTTGCCCTTACAAACTCCTTGGTTCAACTCCACAATCTTGTTGGAGGCTCCCAAGTGACACCTAGCCAATCTAGGAGACACCACTCTCCAAGAAGTAACAAATGGTGCGTTGATGATGAACTCCTTGCTCTTGTGCTTCAAATGATAGTCTCCCCAACACTCAACTCTCTCTCATAGGTTTTGAATCTGGTGGAAAGAATATTTTAGTGGAAAGCAACTTGGGGAAGGCTAGAGATCAAGATTCATATGGTAGGAATGGATATCTTGGCCTCAACACATGAGTAGGTGGTTCTCTCTTAGAAATGGTAAGTTGGAAGTGTAGGTTTGTTTTGATGGCTCTCTCCACGAATGAAGAGGAGGTGGAGGGGTATATATAGCACCCACACAAAATCTAACCGTTACACACAATTTACCAAACTCGGTCGGACCGATTTAACAGACTCGGTTGGACCGATTTAGTAAACCTAGAGACCGTTAGTGATTTTCGGTGGGACTGGCATGCATCTCGGTGAGACCGATTCGGTTAGGGTTAGGGCATAACGTAATCTCGGTAAGACCGATTACACAAACTCGGTGAGACCGATTTGGTAATAAGCTTTCCAGAGAGTTGGTCAGGTAAACTCGGTGGGACCGATTTGCTCTTTTCGGTGAGACCGAAATGTTACAAAAGGGAAACAGAGAGTTTACATTGCAATCTCGGTGGGACCGATCGCTCACTTCGGTTAGACCGAAACATTACAAAGGGAAACAGAGAGATTACAATCCCATCTCTGTGAGACCGAGATCCCTATCGGTAAGACCGATTTGCTTAGGGTTTGTGGCAGTGGCTATGACTTTTGGAATCGGTGGCGCCGGATAGGAAGAATCGGTCTGACCGATTTTGGCTTTGGGTTTAGGTCATTTGTGGATGTGGGAAAGTAGCTGAGGGTTTTGGAGCATATCACAAAGCACATGAAGCAAGAGGCTCATTAAGCAACACCTCATCCCTCCTTTATAGTATTGGCTTTTCCTATGGACTCAATGTGATCTTGGATCACTAAAATATAAAATGAAGAGTCTTGAGCTTTTGAGCTTGAGCCAATCCTTTGTCCTTAGTATTTTGAGGGATCCACTTTCATCATCCATGCCATGCCATTCATTGAGCTTTCCTGAAATAATAGTCTTGGAATAGCATTAGCTCAATGAGCTAAATGTTGTTATGAATTACCAAAACCACCTAGGGATAGTTGCACTTTCAATCTCCCCCTTTTTGGTAATTGATGACAACATATAGATCAAAGCTTCGACAAATGATAATAAGATTGAATAACATCGTCCCTTTGAGAAGTATGTGATAAGCAAGAGCTCCCCCTAAATTTGTGCATAATTTAAGATTTGCTTTGGACTGCAAATGCACAATGAGTTAGGCTCATGGGTTACTCTTCCATGTCACATACATCTTGGTGGAGCGCTCAAAATAATAAATATTGAATACATGCACTCATCACCCACGATAATATCATCAAACATGCATAAGTGTAGCTTATGATCAAACAGATGATCATCAATGTCTCACAAGCATAGTATCTCAAGCAATCAAAAGCAAACAAGTTTTAACCACCAAATAAAGCAAGAGAGAACAAAAGCAACACTCTCTTTCTCGAAGCCTATGATCTATACATCTTTCTCCCCCTTTGGCAACAAGTTACCAAAAAGTTCATAGAAAATGCATAGTGCTAGATCGACTCTCAGGCTTGATCTTCAGGTGGTGGTGTCCGGATAACTCCAAGGACGAAGGCTTCAGTTGAAGTAGAGGGTGCTGGAGTTGATGCTGGAGCTGGTTGCACTAGAGCTGAAGGGGTTGTAGCTGGTGCAGATGTTGTTGCTCTGGTGTCTGTCACAAGCACTGCAACTGACCTCTGGGCTCTAGGCACTCTGGCAAACACCTTTGTTGTAGTCTTGCCCTGCCTCTCCTGCATGTCATCCTGCAGCTGCTCTACAACTGACTGAATCTCAGTTACTTTGACATCAAGGTCATGGAATTTGAGTTCCATGATACTTTCCAGGCTCTCCTGATTCTGAGTGAGGGTGGCCAGTCCCTTCTCAATCCTCGGTGTTGATGCTATCAAGTAACCAAGCTGCTCCCGCTTGTTCTTCAAGAAATATTCAGATGCCTCCTCTTGAGTTGGCATCTTGGCAGCCTTCTCCTTCTTTGCCTTCTCCTTCTTCTCTTGAGCTTGAACTGATGTTGGATCATTCTCATTCATGACAACCTCATTGTCCTCAAAGTCTGGATAAAGTGGAAATGTTCCTTATCCAATTGATATTTCCCTGTGCCCATCTTTGAGTTTATCAACTCCTGAATCTGAGGGGCATATCCACAGCTCCTCTTCTGATCTGCTGCAGTCCTCTTAATGGTTTCAATCATAAGGCTCATGACTTCAAACTTTTGTGGCACATCAAACACATGCAACATGTTGATGGCATGCCCTCTGATCATGTTATGGTCACTAGACTTGGGCAACAGAGTATGCCTCAGAATCCAATTGATGGTTGGCAGCCCTGATAGCAGAAAGTGGGCTGATCCAAACTTGTGTGTCTCAACTGCCTTGTCTGGGATCTCCTTGTACATGTGAGCCATGGAATTATGATCCATCTTCTTCTTTGCATAGATATCCAGGTCATCCTCATTTTCTTTTGGGGCATTTATCAGACTTGCCCATTCTTCAACAGTTGACTGGTACCTTGTACCTTCAGACATCCAAACAATTTTTCCATCTGGATAAAAGTGTGCTGTGGAGTAGAATTGCATGATAAGTTCATCATTCCAGTGGGTGAGCTTTTTCCGAAAAAAATCAGCAACTCCACAAGCAACAAAGCTTTCTTGCACTCTAGGATAGTGCTCTTCATTGTCCTTGATGTAGGTCCAGTCGACCCACCTCATTTCACATACTATGGGCTTCTTATCCAACAGAATTGTCTCATAGAAGTCCTGCTGTTCCTTTGTATGGAACCTGTAGTCAACAGCAGTTCTTCTCCTTGAGGCATATGGATCTTCCATCCTCCATAGCCTCAACCCTGAGTCCTTCCTGATCCTCATGTCCTCAGCCACAGGATGGGCATCATTGTGGTCTGGTATCTTGGGCTTGAGCTTCCTTAGGACCTGTCCTTCTTCATCTTCTTCATCAGCAACATTTGGCACTAGGGCCTTGTTCTTCTCAGCAGCTGGAATACTCCTAGTATTCCTCTTTGGTACTTGCTTGGCCTTGGAGGCAGCTTTGGGTGCTTCCTTGGGCTTAGATGTTGCAGCCCCTGACCTTATAGCATCACCCATAAGCTTGGGTGCCATAGGTGCTAGTGCAGCAACCTCTTCTTCCTCTTCAGCATCTCTTCTCATAGAGGGCTTTCCAAGAACCTGGGCAGTTGTGGTTCTTGCTCTCTTCTTTTTCTTGTCCTGAGCACCTTCATCCTTTGATTCTATGGTGAACTTCATAGTCTCTCCAATGGGAACTTTCTGAGATTTGGAAGTTGTGACTTTCTTTGCAGGTGCCTCTTTGGGTTCAGTCTGTTCTGGCACTTGAGTGGACCTTCTGGCTTTGGGCATTGGTGTCCTCTTGGCAGGAACTTTCTTGTTGAGGCCTGGCTTTGTACTCTTTGCTGAGCCATATTCCTTCTTGAGCACTACTTTCTTGGAAGTAGCCTCATCTTCTTCAGCTTTATAGTCCTCATCTTCTGAGTCTGAAGTTCTCTTCCTCCTTTGCCTAGTAGCAGCCTTGGGCAGGTTGCTAGGAGTGCTTCTGCTCCCTTCATCTGTAGTTGAGGGACTAGTGCCCTCACTCAAGTCCATCTGCTCTTCTGATCTGTTCTGGCTGTCACTCTGGTCTGACATGCTGCAAAAGCTGACTGCTGACCAAGTGAAGAGTTATAGATGAGATAGAATGGATGAGCATCACAAAATGCAGAGATTTTTTGCAAAAGAATGATTCAAAAATTCAGTTTTAGTTTTCCACAGAGAGCATTTCGGATCAACCGATTTTCAAACTCGGTGATACCGAAGCAGTTTTGGAACCTAAACTGATGATCTCGGTTGGACCGAGTCACAGTTCGGTGGCACTGAGACTGCTAGGGTTTCAAATAATCCTAAAATCGGTCGTACGGATTAGTAATTCTCGGTCAGACCGAGAGTCACTAGTGCAATGGCATAAGCCAAATTGGTGAGACCGAGTTTTTCAACTCGGTGGGTTCGAGATGGTTTCGGCGGAAACCTAACCCTAAAAATTTGAATCTAATCTAATCTATGGATTACTTTGGCTGGATAGGAGTGTTTCAATCGTGGCAAGATTCAATAAGAACACAATGTGCTAGGAATCAGATGAGGATAGCACAAAGATTGAGTCCATACCTTAGCTTGGCGGTGGACTCGCTACGGCGGCAACGGCGGGGGCGAAATCCGTTGACGGCGGCGGAGACCAGCTACAGGAGGCGGCTGGCGACGAGGAGACGATCCGGAGACCTTCGATGGCAGAGCGAGCTATTGCGCGGGCGAAGGGTTTCGGAGAAATTTCCAAAATTTTGCCCGTGACTATATATAGCCCAACCCTGTCGGTGTGATCAAGTGCAACAACTCGATGGCACCGAGATGCATAACTGTGTACAGTTACAGCAACTCGGTGTGACCGAAAAGTTCAAATTGGTTGCACCGAGATTGAAAACTCAGATCAACTTAATGATCTCGGTAGGACCGAAATGGAGGAATCGGTTAGACCAAGAGTCACAAAGAGGTTTTGGAAGTTTAAGTCTATGACGAATCGGGGACTCCGAGTGCTCCTCACACAGAGTGGTTCGAATCTGACTTGATCAAATTTTGTGATGTAGCATGAATAGAGTTTGAGACGAAAAAAGCATAGATAGCTAGAGAAAGTTCTTAGCCATTCTTGTCCATCCACTTGGCTAAAAGAAAAGAAGCCAAACAATCAAAACAACAAGTGGATGTCCTTGAATGAGTAAAATATGCACCAACATGCTCATACAATAAGATGGCAAATGAAATATGTGGCAAAACATGCACAACCAATACTAGCATTTATCAAACAATTGGCGATGACTAGGTCATCTATATATGATTATATTGACTTAGGAGTCAAATGAGAACATTTGATCATAGGTCATACTCATCGTTTAAGCTCGAGTGGGGTTACCACTTTTACATAATGCATTGATATGTTCACACCATTAGAGTTGCTTTGACTCAATTCTTAGAGTTAAGCTCCCCCTAGATGTGAGATCCCCCCTTAGAGGGATGAACTAACCTTGGGTTTTGTCGATGATGACTTCATGTAGGTGTTGAAGATGTGGATGCTTAATGTTGATGTAGATCATTTGGAGCAATCCTTTGGAGTGAGTTGCACTTTCAACTTACCTACATGGGTTAGTCCCACAAGGAACAAACAAGAATATCCATAGACATAGAGTGATGCACACACAAGATGATGTCCATGAAATCATTAGATTACCTTGTCCCTTGTCTTACCAACATGAGGGTTTGTGACTCCTTGAACTAGTGCAAGATGTGGAAGTTGATTGCACTCGTTCTTGCCATAATGATATGAGTGAAGAATGTTGGCGGAGTCACCCTCAAGAACTCTATAGTTCTTCTTCTTCGGGATCCACATCATCTTGATGGGAATCCTTGGAGTTGTAGTTCTACTTGATGAAGTAGAACTTGACGTAGTCTTGGGAACCCACTTGAATGAGGCTTTAGGTGCTTCTTCAAATGCATCAATCTCTTCTTGAAGCTTGTCCTTGCCTTTGTTCTTGTGGTCTTTTGGTGGAAGATCATCTTGAGCTTGTGTTCCCTTGAAGGAAGTAGGATCATACTTCTCTTGCTGAGGAACAAACTTTGTCTTGGGGTATTGATCTTCTTCCCACTCAACTCCATTGGCATTGAAGTTTCGTTCAAAACCAACACCTTGATTCTTCCGGTGCCTTCCTTGCTTGCGTACAATTTCCTCGAATTGCTTAATCCCGGCAAGGCTCTTGTAAACACCTTTCTCTATAATTCCCTTCAATAAGCTATTTTCTTGCTCAAGTGTAACTTGGCTAAGAGAATCATTAGTGGAATCAAGAGAACTACTAGAAGCAACAATATTGGATTTAACATTATTATTGTTACTACTAGAGGAAGTATCTTTCTTGTACTTGTTACTAGACTTGACTTGAGGCATGTAAGTAGATAAGAGTAAATGCTTGGCAATGTAAGAAGAACTTTTCTTGCGGAGATCATCATTGATTGCTTTTAAGAACTCATGCTCTTGCTCAAGATTAAGCTTTTCAAAGCGTAACTTCTCATGAGCCCTTAAAAGTTCCCGATGATCTTCGAAGATAGTTTCATGAGCCAACTTAAGTGTGTTTAGTTCTTTAGTTAGAAGCTCAATCTTCTCCTTATCATTGTCATTCGTTTTATTTTGATTAGCATGATTAATTGACGTTTCATCATAGTATTCATCACTAGAGTTGTCAACAAGTAAATCATCATCCACAAGCAAGTCATCTTCGTCACTATTGAAATCAACACACTCAGGATGTGTTACCTTTGGACCTTTGGCCATGAAGCATCTTCCAATTCCTTCATTTGGTGAATCAAATATGTCGTAGGAGTTGGTTGACACAAGTGCTAGACCGGCAACACCTTCATCTTGAGTATATTCGGAGTCGGAGTGATAGCTTCTCTCGGAATGATTGTCGGAGTCGGAGCCGGATACCCATTCACCAACATGAGCTTGATGTCTTCATTTTGTGTAGCTCCTTGATGACTTGTCCTTCCTTTCCGAATCCTTGCTTCTCCGTGAGGGTCTTCGTTCATAACGATCATCTCTACTCCTCCTCTCTCTTGGTGGTGATTCTTCTCTTTTGCTTCTTCTTCTTCTTGGAGAATCTTCTCTTCTTTTTTAGGGTGTCGTACACTCATTGGAATAGTGTCCGGGTCTCCCACAATTGTAGCAATTGCGCTCTCGACTAGAAGATCTTTTGTCATTGTAAGACCTTGACTTGGAGCTTCTTTCCTTGCTTCTACTCTTGTAGAATTTGTTGAAGTTCTTCAGCATTAAGCTCAATTCTTCATTGAAGGTTTGTTTCTCACTTGATGATGTGGGGGATTCACTTGAGGCTTTGTAAGCACCACTTGACTTGTTGTGAAGTTCCTCCTTATCCTTGAGTGACATCTCATGAGCAACAATTCTTCCAATGATTTCCATTGGCTTGAGATCTTTGTAGTTTGGCATCATTTAAATCAATGTGCACACGGTATCATACTTTCCATCCAATGCTCTTAGGATCTTGTTGATGATGAATTTGTCGGTCATCTCTTCACTCCCTAAGCCGGCAATCTCATTTGTGATAAGAGCAAGCCTAGAGTACATTTCAGTTACACCTTCACCATCCTTCATTTTGAACTTGTCAAGCTGACTTTGGAGCACATCCAACTTGGATTCCTTGACGGATTCAGTACCTTCATGCATATCAGTCAAAGTATCCCAAATTTCCTTTGCATTCTCAAGACAGCTGATTTTGTTGAAATCTTTGGGGCACAATCCGTTGAAGATGATATCACAAGCTTGAGCTTTGTATTGCAGCATATTCAATTCTTCCGCATTAGCTTCACAGTTCGGTTCTCTCCCATCAAAGAATTCACCTTGCAAGCCGATACAAATAATTGCCCAAACGGCGGGGTTATGTCCAAGAATATGCATTTTCATCTTATGCTTCCAACTAGCAAAATTAGTACCATCAAAGTAAGGACCTCTACGGTGATAATTTCCCTCGTTAAATGCCATACTCTCCTAGGTTGTGAAACCAAGGCTATGACCACCAAAATCCATGGAAACTAAAGGAAATGGAGACCAAAGCTCTGATACCAGTTGTAGGACCTTGAAGTATGTCTAGAGGGGGGGTGATTAGACTACTTGACCAATTAAAAACTTAACCTTTTCCCAATTTTAGAGTTTGGCAGATTTTAGCTATTTAGGACAAGTCAAGCAATCATCACACTATTCAAGCAAGCATACAATGAGTATACAGGCAACGGAAATTAAAGCATGCAACTTGCAAGAAAGTAAAGGGAAGGGTTTGGAGGATTCAAACGCAATTGGAGACACGGATGTTTTTGGCGTGGTTCCGATAGGTGGTGCTATCGTACATCCACGTTGATGGAGACTTGAACCAACGAAGGGTAACGATTGCGCGAGTCCACGGAGGGCTCCACCCACGAAGGGTCCATGAAGAAGCAACCTTGTCTATCCCACCATGGTCGTCGCCCACGAAGGACCTGCCTCACTTGTGATAGATCTTCATGAAGTAGGCGATCTCCTTGCCCTTACAAACTCCTTGGTTCAACTCCACAATCTTGTCGGAGGCTCCCAAGTGACACCTAGCCAATCTAGGAGACACCACTCTCCAAGAAGTAACAAATGGTGCGTTGATGATGAACTCCTTGCACTTGTGCTTCAAATGATAGTATCCCCAACACTCAACTCTCTCTCATAGGTTTTGGATCTGGTGGAAAGAAGATTTGAGTGGAAAGCAACTTGGGGAAGGCTAGAGATCAAGATTCATATGGTAGGAATGGAATATCTTGGCCTCAACACATGAGTAGGTGGTTCTCTCTCAGAAATGGTAAGTTGGAAGTGTAGGTTTGTTCTGATGGCTCTCTCCACGAATGAAGAGGAGGTGGAGGGGTATACATAGCCTCCACACAAAATCTAACCGTTACACACAATTTACCAAACTCGGTGGGACCGATTCAACAGACTCGGTCGGACCGATTTAGTAAACCTAGTGACCGTTAGTGATTTTCGGTGGGACTGACATGCATCTCGGTTGGACCGATTTGGTTAGGGTTAGGGCATAACGTAATCTCGGTAAGACTGATTACACAAACTCGGTGAGACCGATTTGGTAATAAGCTTTCCAGAGAGTTGGCCAGGTAAACTCGGTAGGACCGATTTGCTCTTTTCGGTGAGACCGAAATGTTACAAAAGGGAAACAAAGAGTTTACATTGCAATCTCGGTGGGACCGATCGCTCACTTCGGTTAGACCAAAACGTTACAAAGGGAAACAGAGAGATTACAATCCCATCTCGGTGAGACCGAGATCCCTATCGGTAAGACCGATTTGCTTAGGGTTTGTGGCAGTGGCTATGACTTTTGGAATCGGTGGCGCCGGATAGGAAGAATCGGTGTGACCGATTTTGGCTTTGGGTTTAGGTCATTTGTGGATGTGGGAAAGTAGCTAAGGGTTTTGGAGCATATCACAAAGCACATGAAGCAAGAGGCTCATTAAGCAACACCTCGTCCCTCCTTGATAGTATTGGCTTTTCTGTAGACGCAATGTGATCTTGGATCACTAAAATATAAAATGAAGAGTCTTGAGCTTTTGAGCTTGAGCCAATCCTTTGTCCTTAGTGTTTTGAGGGATCCACTTTCATCATCCATGCCATGCCATTCATTGAGCTTTCCTGAAATAATATTCTTGGAATAGCATTAGCTCAATGAGCTATATGTTGTTATGAATTACCAAAACTGTCAGGACCCCGACTCAATGCCACATCGATCTAGCATGTAACACCTCATATCACTTTGCGGCCTCACGCACGGTATTCCCACGGGTGTCGCCTTACCTTTGCCCGGGACCGTTTGCGCCTTTTGGCACACGTATATGATAGTGTCGCTAGCATCAATATGATAAGGAGCCCGGGCTGACATGGCTAGTCGTAAACCCAAAGTGGCACAAACTTACAGGACAGGCATCCATGACCCAAAGATCGAGCGTGTCGGTCATCGGCCGAGTGAATCCAGGCTGTAGCACTGGGCTAGCAGACTCGTGAACGGGCTGAAGCGGCTAACAGGACTCGGTATTCATCGCGTGACATTTCCCGAAGCGATGACACAGAACGAAGAAGGACACATGCCGGCCAGCCTAGGTGTTCGGAGCGGTAGCAAGCTACCATGGCTCAAATGGAAACACTAGGAGACATTTCCCGAAGAGAGGCTACTAAAGATAAACAACTAGATAGTCAGATCCCACACATACCAAGCATTTCAATAACATACACACAATATGCCCGATATGTGCAAATACAACATGGCATCACAACATGACTCTACGACTCAAGTATTTATTCATTAGGCCCGAGGAGCGAGATATTACAAACATAGGTCTCATGACCCAACATTGAGCATACAAGTCAAGCACAAGCGGAAGCTAATATGTCCGAGTACGACATCTACAAATGAAAAAGGCTTGAAAGCGACTATCTACGAGATCTGCCGAGGGCACAAGATCGTAGCTGAGGTAACAAGCTAAGCGTCAAGTCCACGTGGAACTACTAGCGAGACCAAGTCTCTCTGCAAAAACATAAAATAGGCAAACGTGAGTACAAATGTACCCAAAGCAAGACTTACATCGAACTAACTACATATGCATCATTATCAACAAAGGGATGGTGGAGTTTAACAGCAGACAAGCCAGCTTTGACTCGGTGGCTATCCTAAACTACACGCAAGTAACTCTTTTGAGGTGGCGCACGAGTCCACATATTCACCATATCAATACACCACTATGGATCCGCTCCGTCTCCCTCACGAGAACGCCATCCATAGCACTCACGCTTATCTTGCGTATTTTAGAGTATCCACTTTCACTTGTCTATGAACTGCTGCACAGCAACCCGAAGTCCTTTACGCGGACACGGCTATTGAATAGATGATGTTAACCACAGGGGTGTACTTCTTCACACACGCTCACCACTTACCGCGTTTACACGACATGTACTCGGCAACCTTCAAGCGGAAGCCCAACGTGGGTGTCGGCCACGACCTACCTAAACACTCAAGTCCCTAGTCCAGGTTTATCGCCTATTTGGGTTCCATCTATGAGGAGTTCCGCCAAGTTTCGCCACAGCCCCAAGCGATGTGAACAGGGTTCCCGAGACACCAAGCAGGCGCCGGTACACCGTGCCACGTGCCTACCGCATCACAGCCCACCCCTACGGTCAGCGCTGCGACGGCCTCCAAAGATACTACAAACACGAAACTACTTGCAACTCCCCGGACAGAGGACAAGGGTGATTAAGAAGCGAGAGGGTCCATTGGTTTGGGCCCAATGCGTGGTAATGGCTGAATCATGGATCACAAACACGAACTCAGTTCTCGAGGACGGCTTCAATGAGACAACCCACCATGTACTCCTACATGGCCTCTCACCGATACCTTTACCAAATCGTGTTCACACACTTAGCTCACACACAAGAGGACATGTTCACACACCTCGATTCATCCTCGATGAATCGGACTGACTCAACTCTAAGCAATAGCAGGCATGACAAACAAGCATGAGCAGTAGGCACAACTGGGCTCAAACAACTCCTACTCATACTAGTGGGTTTCATCTAATTCTTGTGGCAATGAAAGGTCATGCAGAGGATAAAGGGGTTCAGCTACGCAGCAAGTAATGAGATGAATCGTTGTTGTCCTAATGCGAGAAAAGAGAGCAGGAGCGAGAGAGTGGGATTGTATCAGAATGAACAAGGGGGTTTTGCTTGCCTGGCACTTCTGAAGATAGCATTGAGTCTTCATCAGTGTCAACGATCACAACGTCGGTACAACGTCTATCGAGGGGGAACAACACCGACAAACAGAGAAGAAACACAATCAATGCAATGCGACAATATGATGCATGCTATGACATGGCAATATGCTGTGATTTGAGCTAATGCACCTAGCTATGATTTAAATGAAGTTGGTTTGAATACATGATTCAAATTCCAACTCCATATATGATTATTTAAATGCC
The DNA here is from genome assembly GCA_021437245.1 of Aegilops speltoides. Lineage (NCBI taxonomy): Eukaryota > Viridiplantae > Streptophyta > Magnoliopsida > Poales > Poaceae > Aegilops > Aegilops speltoides. The sequence goes on along the minus strand of CM038144.1, from coordinate 314,997,016 downwards.
CTTTATTCGTTTTGTCCAAAACAGAGGACAAACATTGTTCAAACATGCATGAAAATGGTACAGATGGATTCCTTGAATTTTTCTGATAATTTTTCATATATAATTTGTTTGATTTGGAGCTATGGTTGATTTTATATGAATTTTAGAAGTTTGCAACAATTTCTGGAATTTACTGTATAAAAATAAATCCTGAAAATACTTATTGCGTCAGCATTGCGTCACTATGACGTCAGGAGGTCAACAGACGCTGCTGCTGGTCAAACCTGACCAGTGGGGTCCATTGGTCAGTGACTGGGGCTGGTTAGTGTCGCTGACATGTGGGCCCAGTCAACAGCCACGTCAGCTTGGTCAAAGCTGACGCGTGGGCCCACTGAGATTAATTAAACTAAGCAGAAAAATGTAATTTGTGTTAATTAGGGCATGGGGCCCATTAGTCAGTGGCCTAGGGGGTTGGTTAGTGTGGGGGGTTAGCCGCTAATGATGCCCACGTCATCATCGCCGGACTTAGGCCGGCGACGACCAGATCGGCGACGGAAGTTCGCCGGAAACTCGCTACGGGGCTCGGTTTTGCGCGTGATTTGCGTCTACGGGTAGCTGAAGGAGCACCGCATCCAACGGTGGTGGCAGCTGGGGCTGGGCTGGCCGGAGCTCACCGGAACGGGGCTCGCGGCGGCGGCCGGAGTTCGGGCGAGGTTGAGTATGGTGCTGTGGGGCACGGCGGGGCGAACGGCTGGTGCTACGACCTCCTGGAGGTGTGCTGGGCACGGTGACGTGCTCGTTTTTGAGCTTACGCGTCTGTGGCCACAACGGCGACGTGGCACGGCGGCGGCGAGCTCTCGGGTCCGGCGGAAGCAACGGCTAGAGCGGCCAAATGGCATGGGAAGAAGAGGGGAACGGGTCAGTGGCTCACCGCGAGTCCAACGAGCGCGAGGGCGAGGCCGGGGACGCTCTGTGGGCGGCGAATCAAGCGACGGCGACCGTCGGTGCAGAGGAAGAAGACGGCGTTGGTGACGGCGCTCCAGGGCGTCCGGCAGGGCGTGGCTCGGTGAGGAGGTTGAGGACGAACTGGCGGAGCTTCTGGGCGCGTCGGGGAGGCGTGGGGTGGCCGGTGGCCACGACGAACGGCGTCGGCGACGACGAGCTCCACTCGGGCGCGTGAGGAGAGAGCAGAGGAGGGGGAGAGGAGCACAGGGAGAGTGAGAGGGAGCTGGACGGCTCTTGGGGTCGCGTGGCGCCCTCAGGGCGACGGGGAGACAGGCAGAGAGGCAGGAGGTGGCCTGGGCGTGTGCCCGCGCGCCCCGGCCACGCGCCTCTGTCCTTCTGGCGAGGGAGGAAGACGACACGAGGGGAAGCGGCGGTGGGCTGGGCCGTGCTGGGCCGGTTGGTGGTGCCAGGTAAGGTACAGGTAAGTTCTCCCTCTCTTCTGTTTCTGTTTATTAATGTTTTCTATTTTGCAGGTTTGTTTTGAATTTGGTTTTGAAACCAATTCAATTTATTTTGCTTCTGACAATATTTTTAGGAGCTGAAAGTATTAAAACAATGCTCCACAAAATATTTCAGAATTATTGGACCTATATTTATTTAATAGTAGATATAAATCCAATTCAAATAATTATTGATTTAATTCAAATGCCCAAAATAAATGTTTCGAGACACCAAAATATTGGTTTGGATTTTACCTCTTGCCAATATTTCCAGAGGATAACAGAACATTTTCTTGGACTCATTTGATGAGATTTAAATGTTGGTTATTTTAGAGGTTTTTCCGAGGCTTTTGAAAATTCCCCAATTCAAATTTCATTTGAATTTAAACATGATGCACACATGGAAGCTAGCATAGGTCAGGCCAGAACTAGGGATGTGACAACTCACCCCCACTAAACAAAAATCTCGACCCGAGATTCAAGCGTAGGGTAAGATGAAAGGGAAGCGCAAACTAATATAATCTTCACGATCCAAGTTGCACCTCAAATGAACGTTGATTCGATCACCATCTTTGTCTCGAGGTCTTGCTCTGGGGACTCGAATCAACATGACAACGAGAGGGAAAGAAACTCTAGAGGGATCGATCTTCCCGAAGATCAAACAACTTAGGATCAGCTCACGGGGTGAGTCATGGCAACATCTCTCGAGCTGAGACACGAAGCACACATCTAGAAGAATGGAGTGGAACGGATGGCGAAGGTTCACTAGGTAGACAACAATTCCACACTTAAGAGGGTGGTGAATGGTTGTCAACGTAGCGAGCAGTTAGGTTACCATGATGCCATAATGAGACATCTTGGAGGAGGGTGATTCATAGAATTATTACCTTAAGTGGAAAAAAGAATTACCTTTGATTCAGAGATCATTGAAAATCTTTATACCAGCCTAAGGCAATCACAATCGATCATTTGGCAGGGTTCAAAAGAATGACATATCCGGAATCGAATGGATGATGTGGATTACCTTGTTGAAAACAACACAAGGGTTGATTTTAGTAACTGGGGATAAGCTCAACAGTAGAGAGTGAGTCCACTGTTGAAAGGGTTATAGCATAACCGAGGGAACTGAGAGCAATCCCAGTTAGTGCTGGTGATAATACATAGTGCTTGTGCGTGCTCTCAAGAACTTGAGCGTTTCCATATTCATCAAGGTTTTACCAATATCCGTGTCAGGGATCCTGGCAACACAACATACTACCATGACGGATGCTGGTGGACAATGCAGATGCAAAGGAAGATAACACCTTCTCAGATTTCACCTTAGCGAGTCTAAGGAAACAAAATCTGGATGACCGACCGAGAGACATTTAGCACTCCGCTTCTAATGTTCTCCTTGATGTACTAGTGTATCCCATTCTTAGATATGGTTTGATATCTAGAACACCAAGTAATAGGTCGGACTTCGGGGGCACAAAAAATCATAAGGCACACAAATAGGGAATAATTCCTACGAAGTCCTTATGGAGAGGTGGCCAACTTTCTCAATCAAGATACTACAATGACAGGTCTTCCGGTTGGGTGTCTTGGCCACGACATTCTCTTTACCGGGTTACAGAGAGACCAATATTATAGTTCTTGGGAGATGTACCAACCATCATATCTGCCTGAGATTCAGATCTGGTTGGTGCTAGAATATTCCAGACTCATCAAGTCCAGAAGGAAAAATGAAAGTTTACAACACAAACTGACGAGATGACGTTGCAAGAACCTCAGGGAATGAACTACGATAGCAAGCTCCAAAACATGAGCTGGTTCTGCTACAGACATGTGAACACGTTGTCTCAGACAAGCATGACCACATAGTAGTCTTATAATAAAACACTACCGAGTTCTGGTGGGGAACCATCATCGAGGATAATGAAGTCTTGTGCATGAACTAGTATTCGCACAACAACTCCTTTTCCTTGAATAAGTCAATCAGGGGCTTGGTGTGCTAGGGACACAAATAGAATGGAGGTAGGGAGCCTATCAAACCATAGCATACTTCGCACATGCATGACTGACTTGAGATGGTTCTAGAGGAGGCAACATTGACTTTCTCAAATTCACTGCGGCAACTTGCATCAAATGCACATGAATCAGAGGAAGTCACTTCTTACATCCGAACATATGCTTCATGAGCTAGCATGAACAAATGTTTTAAAAAGTTTCCAACACTAGCTTAATGTTCAACCAAATTATGGAGAAGACAAGGATGTTGTCGATGGGCTCAACAACAATTCATCCAGACTCCCATGGAGATGGAATTCCATAACTATGTGAACAAGGTGGTAGTATTGGTCAGACCCAAAAGATATAATGGTGTATGCTCGAGGAAAATCCACGAGTAAGACAACATTACGAACATCGTTGGTTCTGATTTGATTTGATGATAGCCCACACTCAAATCAAAATTTTGGCAAGACAATAGGTCCACCAACTGATCACGAGGATCAATTAATGAAGATATTACCTTTCTTCATCAAACACACACAAAGAGATATCCCTTAACATGAGCTAAGTCGGACAAGCTTTTATCTTCCAACTCTCCAAGTTGTTGTTTAGCTTGACCAAACAGCTCAGGGGTATGCAACACAGATTCTTGGAGAAAGGGTGGTTTACAGGAATAAACCAACTTGATCACGAACTCAACATAGCGGTCAGGTGACAACCTGGTAGTACTCCCGAGAAGATATTCGGAAAATCACGAACCACCGATATGTTACTAAGCTCGAGAACAATCTTGCTTTTCAGGGCAAGACGACATGGTCAACAGAGCAAGGGTTTGACAAAATCCTAACTCATTGATCGAAGGGTGCACCAGGGAAAATGGACTAGGTGGCACGATCAACCTTAGGGTGATGGTTCAACAACCAACACGCTAAGAGTGAGAGTATTTTCCATTAACTACCAAGCAACAAGTTGCTCGGAGTATAGATTTCACACACCACAATTCACTTGTCGGCATTCCGGTTACAATAACATGGAAACCGAGGAATGAATAATGATGGCAAGAAATATCACTGTATCAAGAGTTCATAGGATGGTGTTCAATTCCCATGACATTCTTGACATAAAGATGGTAATACTCCAAGGTAGAACAGAGCAAAAGCTAGATTAGCAATTTGATCTGCGGAGTACAACTGCTTTGACCCAATCCTAGAAATGGACAAGGTATTGGAGTTTGTTTCTCCTAGTCATTCTGGATAGAATGGCCTGACGGACCACAAGAATAATAGGCACCGATGAGCTCGAGTGCACAGCTACTCTTGACTATCAATTGATAGACGAGGGTCAGAGTACAACTAAGGAGGAACAACTCGGGGAACATATAACTTTCTGAGTTGTGGATGCATAGATTAGTATGTCGAACCAAGTTCAACAAATTTCTTCCGGATAATCCATGCGGAAAGGTAGAACTGGCAGAGTCACAATATAAAATGGGGAACTCATCAAGAGCACTCCAGTTGTGATCTTTTGATCCAACAAACTTCTGCCATAAGCGGTTCATAGTATTTGGAAGAAGGAAATACCGCGGACCTCAAGGACTAATGCAAAGGTTACTAGTTTCCTAAAGGAACTAGCAAACACTATCAACATGAAGTAAGTAGAGTGAATCTCGGGTTCAAGGACCCAGGAATAGAATACCTACTACTAAGTAGCATCACGGGATGCTTTCGAGAATGGAAGCCAGAATCTTCACACTGGGAACACAAAAGATGGCTAGACTACTAGATGATCCCCTAAGACACCTAGGGTCATAATAATAATTCCAACATATATGTCGAGGCAATAGAATACCTCAACTCAGCATTTGGTGTGGTTAATCTGGCCCAAAGGGACATCGGAACGGAAGGAAGGGATTTTGCAAACGCTTCAGACTATTTAGAGACCTGGGATGACTCGGACAGCATAACGGCTGTAAATGCTCAAAAGATTGGAGACATGCTACAAAAATGGTGGCATAGCCACTCCGAAGCAAAATATCAAGGTTTCGAGATCAACGGTTATGAACATACGGAAGTAGTAAAACTGAACTGAGATTTGAAACTATCAATTCTATAGGTCTATGGATTAGTAACACGTTATCCTGATAGATAGATGAGAAGGCCTAGTTCTTAATCCCCGTAGAAGAGAAGAGGATGACTCAGATCAGAAGGCCATGAGGTATAAGGAGTAAAAAGAGCCTTACGTTCCATCCCACAATCAATTCCCCTACATATAACTAAAGCATTTCTAGACTCAACTTCGACCAGTTTGGCTTGGTAAACCTACAGGCAGTCAGGCTCTGATACTAACGCTGTCAGGACCCCGACTCAATGCCACATCGATCTAGCATGTAACACCTCATATCACTTTGCGGCCTCACGCACGGTATTCCCACGGGTGTCGCCTTACCTTTGCCGGGACCGTTTAGCCTTTTGGCACACGTATATGATAGTGTCGCTAGCATCAATATGATAAGGAGCCCGGCTGACATGGCTAGTCGTAAACCCAAAGTGGCACAAACTTACAGGACAGGCATCCATGACCCAAAGATCGAGCGTGTCGGTCGTCATCACGAGTGAATCCAGGCTGTAGCACTGGGCTAGCAGACTCGGTGAACCGGGCTGTAGCGGGCTAACAGGACTCCGGTATTCATCGCGTGACATTTCCCCGAAGGGACAGACACAGGAACGAAGAAGGACACATGCCGGCCAGCCTAGGTGTTCCGGAGCAGTAGCAAGCTACCATGGCTCGGTGGAAACACTAGGAGACATTTCCCGGTAAGAGAGGCTACTAAAGATAAACAACTAGATAGTCAGATCCCACACATACCAAGCATTTCAATAACATACACACAATATGCCCGATATGTGCAAATACAACATGGCATCGCAACATGACTCTACGACTCAAGTATTTATTCATTAGGCTCCGAGGAGCGAGATATTACAAACATAGGTCTCATGACCCAACATTCAGAGCATACAAGTCAAGCACAAGCGGAAGCTAATATGTCTGAGTACAGACATCTACAAATGAAAAAGGCTTGAAAGCGACTATCTACGAGATCTGCCGAGGGCACAAGATCGTAGCTGAGGTAACAAGCTAAGCGTCGAAGTCCACGTGGAACTACTAGCGAGACCTGAAGTCTCTGCAAAAACATAAAATAGGCAAACGTGAGTACAAATGTACCCAACAAGACTTACATCGTAACTAACTACATATGCATCATTATCAACAAAGGGATGGTGGAGTTTAACATGACAAGCCAGCTTTGACTCGGTGGCTATCCTAAACTACATCGCAAGTAACTCTTTTGAGGTGGCGCTACGAGTCCACATATTCACCATATCAATACACCACTATGGATCCGCTCCGTCTCCCACGAGAACGCCATCCATAGCACTCACGCTTATCTTGCGTATTTTAGAGTATCCACTTTCACTTGTCTATGAACTGTACAGCAACCCGAAGTCCTTTACGCGGACACGGCTATTGAATAGATGATGTTAACCTGCAGGGTGTACTTCTTCACACGCTCTCACCACTTACCGCCGTTTACACGACATGTACTCGGCAACCTTCAAGCGGAAGCCCAACGTGGGTGTCGGCCACGACCTACCTAAACACTCAAGTCCCTAGTCCAGGTTTATCGCCTATTTGGGTTCCATCTATGAGGAGTTCGGCGAAGTTTCGCTCACAGCCCCAAGCGATGTGAACAGGGTTCCCGAGACACCAAGCGGGCGCCGGTACACGTGCACGTGCCTACCGCATCACAGCCCACCCCTACGGTCAGCGCTGCGCACGGCCTCCAAGCATACTACAAACACGAAACTACTTGCAACTCACGGACAGAGGACAAGGGTGATTAAGAAGCCGAGAGGGTCCATTGGTTTGGGCCCAATGCGTGGTAGTGGCTGAATCATGGATCACAAACACGAACTCAGTTCTCGAGGGCGGCTTCAATGAGACAACCCACCATGTACTCCTACATGGCCTCTCACCGATACCTTTACCAAATCGTGTTCACACACTTAGCTCACACACAGTAGGACATGTTCACACACCTCTGATTCATCCTCGATGAATCAGACCTGACTCAACTCTAAGCAATAGCAGGCATGACAAACAAGCATGAATGAGTAGGCACAACTGGGCTCAAACAACTCCTACTCATACTAGTGGGTTTCATCTAATTACTGTGGCAATGACAGGTCATGTAGAGGATAAAGGGGTTCAGCTACCGCAGCAAGTAACAGATGAATCGTTGTTGTCCTAATGCAGTAAAAGAGAGCAGGAGCGAGAGAGTGGGATTGTATCGGAATGAACAAGGGGGTTTTGCTTGCCTGGCACTTCTGAAGATAGCATTGAGTCTTCATCAGTGTCAACGATCACAACGTCGGTACAACGTCTATCGAGGGGGAACAACACCGACAAACAGAGAAGAAACACAATCAATGCAATGCGACAATATGATGCATGCTATGACATGGCAATATGCTGTGATTTGAGCTAATGCACCTAGCTATGATTTAAATGAAGTTGGTTTGAATACATGATTCAAATTCCAACTCCATATATGATTATTTAAATGCCCTTTATTCGTTTTGTCCAAAACAGAGGACAAACATTGTTCAAACATGCATGAAAATGGTACAGATGGATTCCTTGAATTTTTCTGATAATTTTTCATATATAATTTGTTTGATTTGGAGCTATGGTTGATTTTATATGAATTTTAGAAGTTTGCAACAATTTCTGGAATTTACTGTATAAAAATAAATCCTGAAAATACTTATTGCGTCAGCATTGCGTCACTATGACGTCAGCAGGTCAACAGACGCTGCTGCTGGTCAAACCTGACCAGTGGGGTCCATTGGTCAGTGACTGGGGCTGGTTAGTGTCGCTGACATGTGGGCCCAGTCAACAGCCACGTCAGCTTGGTCAAAGCTGACGCGTGGGCCCACTGAGATTAATTAAACTAAGCAGAAAAATGTAATTTGTGTTAATTAGGGCATGGGGCCCATTAGTCAGTGGCCTAGGGGGTTGGTTAGTGTGGGGGGTTAGCCGCTAATGATGCCCACGTCATCATCGCCGGACTTAGGCCGGCGACAACCAGATCGGCGACGGAAGTTCGCCGGAAACTCGCTACGGGGCTCGGTTTTGCGCGTGATTTGCGTCTACGGGTAGCTGAAGGAGCACCGCATCCAACGGTGGTGGCAGCTGGGGCTGGGCTGGCCGGAGCTCACGGAGCAGGGCGCATGGCGGCGGCCGGAGTTCGGGCGAGGTTGAGTATGGTGCTGTGGGGCATGGCGGGGCGAACGGCTGGTGCTACGACCTCCTGGAGGTGTGCTGGGCACGGTGACGTGCTCGTTTTTGAGCTTACGCGTCTGTGGCCACGACGGCGACGTGGCACGGCGGCGGCGAGCTCTCGGGTCCGGCGGAAGCAACGGCTAGAGCGGCCAAACGGCATGGGAAGAAGAGGGGAACGGGTCAGTGGCTCACCGCGAGTCCAACGAGCGCGAGGGCGAGGCCGGGGACGCTCTGTGGGCGGCGAATCAAGCGACGGCGACCGTCGGTGTAGAGGAAGAAGACGGCGTCGGTGACGGCGCTCCAGGGCGTCCGGCGGGGCGTGGCTCGGTGAGGAGGTTGAGGACGAACTGGCGGAGCTTCTGGGCGCGTCGGGGAGGCGTGGGGTGGCCGGTGGCCACGACGAACGGCGTCGGCGACGACGAGCTCCACTCGAGGCGCGGCTGAGGAGAGAGCAGAGGGGGGAGAGGAGCACAGGAGAGTGAGAGGGAGCTGGGCGGCTCTTGGGGTCGCGTGGCGCCCTCGGGCGGCACGGGAGACAGCAGAGAGGCGGGAGGTGGCTCAGGCGTGTGCCCGCGCCCGCCCGCAGCGCCTCTGTCCTTCCTGGCGAGGAGGAAGACGACACGAGGGGAAGCGGCGGTGGGCTGGGCCGTGCTGGGCCGGTTGGTGGCGCCAGGTAAGGTACAGGTAAGTTCTCCCTCTCTTCTGTTTCTGTTTATTAATGTTTTCTATTTTGTAGGTTTGTTTTGAATTTGGTTTTGAAACCAATTCAATTTATTTTAACCGACAATATTTTTAGGAGCTGAAAGAATTAAAACAATGCTCCACAAAATATTTCAGAATTATTGGACCTATATTTATTTAATAGTAGATATAAATCCAATTCAAATAATTATTGATTTAATTCAAATGCCCAAAATAAATGTTTCTGAGACACCAAAAATATTGGTTTGGATTTTACCTCTTGCCAATATTTCCAGAGGATAACAGGAACATTTTCTTGGACTCATTTGATGAGATTTAAATGTTGGTTATTTTTAGAGGTTTTTCTAAGGCTTTTGAAAATTCCCCAATTCAAATTTCATTTGAATTTAAACATGATGCACACATGGAAGCTAGCATAGGTCAGGCCAGAACTAGGGATGTGACAAAAACCACCTAGGGACAGTTGCACTTTCAATAACCCTCAGGAACAACAGGCAATTCATAAACAAGGGGAGAACCTTCATCATCACTATCATCAATAATATCATCATTAATAATTTCATTCTCTCTAACTCTAGCAAGTTGTTCATCAAGAAATTCACCTAATGGCAAAGTAGTATCACACACAGAAGTAGTTTCATCATAAGTATCATGCATAGCAGAAGTGGCATCATCAATAACATGCGACATATCAGAATTCAAAGCAGTAGTAGGTTTAGGTGTCGCAAGCTTACTCAAAACAGAAGGAGAATCTAGTGCAGAGCTAGATGGCAGTTCCTTACCTCCCCTCGTAGTTGAGGGAAAAATCTTAGTTCTTTCGTCTTTCAAGTTCCTCATAGTGATCAACAGATATAAATCCCAAGTGACTCAAAGAATAGAGCTATGCTCCCCGGCAATGGTGCCAGAAATTAATCTTGATAACCCAGAAGTGTAGGGGATCGCAACAGCTTTCGAGGGTAGAGTATTCAACCCAAATTTATATATTTGACACAAGGGGAGCCAAAGAATATTCTTAAGTATTAGCAGTTGAGTTGTCAATTCAACCACACCTGGATAACTTAGTATCTGCAACAAAGTATTTAGTAGCAAGTAGTATGATAGTAATGGTAACAATGGCAAAAGTAAAGATAGCAGTTTTGTAGTAGTTGTAACAGTAGCAACGGAAAAGTAAATAAGAGAAGCACAATATGTGAAAAGCTCGTAGGCATTGGATCAGTGATGGATAATTATGTCGGATGCGATTCCTCATGTCATAGCTATAACATAGGGTGACACAGAACTAGCTCCAATTCATCAATGTAATGTAGGCATGTATTCCGTATATAGTTATACGTGCTTATGGTAAAGAACTTGCATGGCATGTTTTGTCCTACCCTCCCGTGGCAGCGGGGTCCTAGTGGAAACTAATGGATATTAAGGCCTCCTTTTAATAGAGTACCAGACCAAAGCATTATCACTTACTGAATACATGAACTACTCAAACTACGGTCATCACCGAGAAGTATCCCAATTATTGTCACTTCGGGGTTGTCGGATCATAACACATAATAGGTGACTATACACTTGCAAGATAGGACCAAGAACTAACATTTATTCACGAAAACATAACAGGTTCAGATCTGAAATCATGACACTCGGGCCCTAGTGACAAGCATTAAGCATAGCAAAGTCATAGCAACATAAATCTCAGAACATAGTGGATACTAGGGATCAAACCGTAACAAAACTAACTTGATTACATGGTAAATCTCATCCAACCCCAGCAAGCCTACGATGGAATTACTCACGCACGGCGGTGAACATCATGAAATTGGTGATGGAGGATGGTTGATGATGACGACAACGAAGAATCCCCCTCTCTGCAGCCCCGAACGGACTCCGGATCAGCCCTCCCGAGAGAGATTAGGGCTTGGCGGCGGCTCCGTATCGTAAAACGCGATGAAACTTTCTCTCTGATTTTTTTCTCCATGAAACGGAATATATGGAGTTGGACTTGAGGTCGGTGGAGCATCAGGGGGCCCACGAGACAGGGGGCGCGCCCAGGGGAAGAGGGCGCGCCCGCACCCTCGTGGATAGGGTGTGGGCCCCTGGCCTTGATTCTTTTGCCAGTATTTTTTATATTTTCCAAAAGTTATCTCCGTGGATTTTCAGGTCATTCCGAGAACTTTTGTTTTCTGCACAATAAACAACACCATGGCAGTTCTGCTGAAACAGCGGCAGTCCGGGTTAGTTTCAATCAAATCATGCAAGTTAGAGTCCAAAACAAGGGCAAAAGTGTTTGGAAAAGTAGATACGTTGGAGACGTGTTACTCAACGCTAGCACCAAATAACAATTATTGAGGTCTAAAACTAATCCGAAAGGTAGATGTAGAGGTAGCGTGCCGACGACGATCACATCGACCTTGGAACCATTTCCGACGCGCATCGTCACCTTGTCGTTATCCAATCTTCGTTTATTTGGTAGCTCCTGTTTCGAGTTACAAATATGAGCAACTAAACCAGTATAAAATACCGAGGCGCTACTACGAGCATTAGTAAGGTACACATCAATAACATGTATATCAAATATACCTTTGTTCACTTTGCCATCCTTCTTATCCGCCAAGTATTTGTGGCAGTTCCGCTTCTAGTGACCATTTCCTTTGCAATAGAAGCACTCAGTTTCAAGCTTGGGTCCAGCTTTGGGCTACTTCACAGGAGCGGCAACTTGCTTCCATTCTTCTTGAAGTTCCCTTTCTTCCCCTTGCCCTTTTTCTTGAAACTAGTGGTCTTGTTAACCATCAACACTTGATGCTCCTTCTAAAGGAAATATGCCCTAGAGGCAATAATAAATTTGTTATTTATATTTCCTTATATCATGATAAATGTTTATTATTCATGTTAGAATTGTATTAACTAGAAACACTACAAGAAATATGTCAACTAGTGACCTTTTGTCAGTGACCCTGGAAGAATTGGTCATAAATCTATGACCATTTCAGACCAATTGGTCAAAAGCTGTTCGGGGGGCTCCAAACCCTAATCTATAATGACCATTTTGGTCAGAAAGGTCGTAATTTCCTTACACGAAATGGTCATAAAGCAGATAGCACTGGTCCCTGCCCTATTTCTAGCTGATCATGACCAATATAGATGGTCATAATCTTGTAAATTGTGGTGGGTTGCTATGACTAGGCGCCACCTCATTAGTTTTGCCTATGTGTCATGACCATGTGGCAGTTTTTGCCCTAGGTTGTGAAGCAACCTATATTTCTATCATTCCCAAAATTCCCAAAACATATTCATAAATTCTTTGGGTCATATCTTCATCAAATATGTAAAAAAAACCTTCGTTGCCTAGTTCAAAAATAATTCAAAAATATTCATTTTCCTATTTTGTTCAGAAAAACACTTTGTGAAGTAAGTACCACTTTGGCATGTCCAAATGGTATCCATTTTCTACAGTGCTTTCCTATGCCCAAATAACCATCCTCCACCAAATGCCAGCTCAATCCATTCATTATTCTGAGCCCAGCTTCAACATTCGTATTTATGTCCAGTGTGGTACTTTGCAAAGCAAATACCACCTAGGCTCCTCCTTTTGAGCTGAAAATTTGTGAAGACGGTCTTCTTAGTAACTCATCATCCTCAGCCAAAACTCACGCCCATTAGCCATGTGCATTTCCCATACCGCTAATCAAACACTTGTCCGCTTATGCATGTTTGAGCATCGATCGGTCTCCTCGTGAGAATCTTATGTTGAGATTTTCTTCCTAGAACCTACCTGGGGAGTGCCCAACCCACTAGACATGCCTAGGCCGCCTAGAACACATGGCAACGCCATGGTCACGCGGTGACCACGCGGCGGGCATGCGAGTTTATGGGACCTAGAGTTGGGGCCCTCGGCCACCGTCCAAACCTTGACGTATCGCCACCAAACCATGTGTTTATGATTAAATAGGTACTTATGTAACTAGAAAAGATTTTTGGAAAATAAATAACAAACTATGAGGCAGATGTAGTTCAAATTTGACCCGCTTCCTACTGAATCGGCGAGAATTTGTCTTTTTCACCAGAGGTGGATCAAAACTTTTGACACCCAAACATTTTGTCAATTGTGCATTAAATATGGCCTAGTATTTTAGAAAATTGATTTGGTCCAATTTTGCAACAAATATATGGTAGGTCCTTCACAAAAAAACTCATTTCGAGCACTCGGAAAATGGAAAATGAATTTTCCGTGCAAAGAAAATGAAAACTCCCTTAGGAAAAATTGCTTGGAGTTCCAAGATGCACCCTTGTGCACAATATGAGATCATTTGAACAAACTATGCCATGAATGTGGCCATAAGATTGATCATTTGGCTTGAAAGCCATGAATCTTCACGCATGATAGCTCATTTCTGAGAACACTTCTTTAAAATAATTTCTGTATTACAAGTTTATTATTTTTCCTCGAAACTTGGTCACATATAATGACACAATGTGAAGGTTTTCCAATTTTTTGATTTTTTTGAATTTTTATGCTCGTTTCAAAATGCGGTCAAAACGACGTGCTTGACCGTTCCTAGCTAGTGGTTGAATCTTGGAAAACTTTTGATGTTTCTCTGATTAAATAGATACTTATGTACCTAGAAATGATTTTTGGAAAAAATAAAGAGCAAACTATGAGGCAACTGCAGTTCAAATTTGACCCGCTTCCTGCTGAATCGGCGCGAATTTGTCTTTTTCACCAGAGGTGGATCAAAACTTTTGACACCCAACCATTTTGTTAATTGTGCATTAAATATGGCCTAGTATTTTAGAAAATTTATTTGGTCCAATTTTGCAACAAATATATGGTAGGTCCTTCACAAAAAAAACTCATTTCGGGCACTCAAAAAATGGAAAATGAATTTTCCGTGCACAGAAAATGAAAACTCCCTTAGGCAACATTGTTTGGAATTCCAAGATGCCCCCTTGTGCACAATATGAGATCATTTGAACAAACTATGCCCTGAATGTGGCCATAAGATTGATCATTTGGTTTGAAAGCCATGAATCTTCACGCATGATAGCTCATTTCTGAGAACACTTTTTTAAAATAATTTCCGTATTACAAGTTTATTATTTTTCCTTGAAACTTGGTCACATATAATGACACAATGCGAAGGTTTTCCAATTTTTTGATTTTTTTTGAATTTTTTATGCCCGTTTCGAAATGCGGTCAAAACGGCGGGCTTGACCGTTCCTAGCTAGTGGTTGAATCTTGGAAAACTTTTGATGTTTCTCTGATTAAGATACTTATGTACCTAGAAATGATTTTTGGAAAAAATAAAGAGCAAACTATGAGGCAGCTGCAGTTCAAATTTGACCCGCTTCCTGCTGAATCGGGGGAAATTTGTCTTTTTCACCAGAGGTGGATCGAATCTTTTGGCACCCAACCATTTTGTCAATTGTGCATTAAATATGTCCTAATATTTTAGAAAATTAACTTGGTCCAAATTTGTAAAAAATATATGGTAGGTCCTTCACAAAAGAATTCATTTTGGACACTCGAAAAATGAAAAAATGATTTAAAAGAACTCATTCTCATAACTCTTTAAAAAAATATTTGTCTTATTTGAATTTGTGATTATTCCTGAAAACTGTAGTCAAATTTGCTGACACAATGAGAAGTTTTTTTTTCGAATTTTCAGGTCATAATAAAATAGCTAACATGATTTAGCACCATAATTTTTGTCAATTACGACCAATTTGAATGGTCAAAATATCATACCTGTATACTGCGTTCTGATTGGTCCAGGGGCCTCTCACGCAGATCATGGATAAATCACCGTCGGATCCTCCTGGATCCAACGGCCCACACCGCACCCACCGCGAGCTACCCCTAAAAAAACCCCACCGCACATCACTCCTCTCTCTCCCCTCGTAGCGAACCCTAGCGCTCTCACCTCTCAGCCCCGCACACCACTCCGCCTTCTGGATCCACCGCTGCCGCCCTCTGGATCTCGACGCGCCACCACTCCCTCCCTCCAGATCGAGAGAGAGCTCGCTGCCATCCTCCTGCTCTTGCCCCTTCCCTTCCCTCCCCCTTAACCCCGAGGCGGCAACGCAGACGGCCATCAACCTCACCCACCTTACCCTAGCGAGAGGAGAGCGGCCATGGATCCGTCGAAGCTGGGCGAGCTGCGCTCCTTTGTGGAGGAGTGCAAGAAGGACCCGATGCTCCTCGTCGACCCCGCCCTAGCTCAATCCATCTCACGCTCCTCCCATCCCATCCCATCCCATCCCACCCACAGCTGCCGCCCCAACCTCTCTCTGCGACGACTTCGATTCACCGCCACTGCCCCGACCTATCTCCCCGACCTCGATCCGTCGCTGCTCCAATCCACATCCCCATCCCCAACCCCACCTACACCGTCAACGACCCTCACCTAAACCTAGGCCGGCTCCAGATCGATCAGGCGCTCCCAGGCATGCGACGCCGATCTGGAATCTCGATCTAGAGGGATTTCGCCCCCTCTCACCGGCGGGGTTTGGGCAGGCGTGACTCCCGCGACCAGCCCGCTGGCATCATGGACGCTATTTCCTCTCTAGCCCGCTATCCGCTGCTGCCGCTCCCACGCCATGGAGCTCGCCACCACCGGCGCCGACCACCTACTTCTCCTTGTCCATGTCCATGGAGGCATGATCTGATCTGCTCTCTGCTCTTCAAGGTGCCCATCTTCCCCTCTCCTCTTGGATTGATTTGATTTGATTCGATCCAACCCCTTCCACCCCTGATGTCGATTGCTGATGCATGCTTGATTCCCTTCCCCTTGCAGCTACAGCTCACCCACGAAGGTCTCTCCCTCCTCTCTTGTGCAAGATGCTCCCATTGGTTTTGTTTAGGTTGTGCTCCATTGCTTGCTATTTATGGATTGTTAGGTTTAGGTGGTGCTCCATCTCGTGTGTTCTCAATGACCAAAGCACTTTGGCTGATGCTTTTGGGTTAATTTGTCCTGTATAGGTCAAATCGTTCTATTTTACTACTTGTATAGTTTGATTGATATATGCTTTCTATGTATGTATATGGAACCTAAACAAACATGACATACAAGGAAATGGAAGGCTTGTGTAGTTTCAGCTGTTCGTTGCCAATGATTAATCATCTTGTTTGTTTTTTGGCTGCATTTGACATACATTCTTATGCCTGTTTACTCCAGGTCAGGCTCATTTTTACCCAGGTTGGTGCTCGCAATTGCTTGGTTTGGTTTCGTTTGACTTAGCACTGAATCCCTTAGTTTATGCAGTTTCGTTGTGGTTGATTGACATCCCTGTGAAGATAATTCAGGACCAAAGACGATTGATTACTGGTTTTAGCCCCAAGCCATCTTGTCTCGCCGTTTTTGGTGAGCTGGTGGCTTGGGGCTAAAACCACTGTTTATGGTTGTCGGTGATGGATATATTAACTATGTGATGTTAGGGAAATACTGTAACCTCAAATGTGTGTCATCATGTAACTGTTGTGACCCTTCATGTTATTTCTATGCTGAGTTTGTGAGATTCTTATAGGACCATAAAGTTCATTCTCTTTCAGTCTATCACACGTGTTTTGTACCAATATCATGATTATGCACCAAACATATTACCGTTAGTGGTTCATTCTATTTGATATCATCAACTTTATTATCACCTGTCGTAAGGACGATCTGTACTTCATTGTTTACAGAGATAACCTAGTAAGAAAACAACACTGCATCTCAGACTCAAGTGACCATTGTTATGTTCTATTGCATGGTTTAGTAAATAGCATCTAAGATGAATCACACAGTGCATTTGAATTGGCCCTGCGTAATGTATTTTTGAAGTTTTATCATTTGTTTTGAAAGTTCTACTGTTTCTTGTATTGATAAATACACGCAACGGGGTTGTGATTTGTGCTTGCAAGCTGTTGTTGTTTTATCCAGGCAACCCTGATTCGCCATTTATTATTAGCAGCAATAGCAGGTACCACCTCATCCCCATCTTACTTTGGCTAATCTACAGATCGTGTCTTGTTCTTGTACACTGTCTTGTCTCTAAAAAATGCATCTTTTTCTCAGAAATTTTACACTATATTGATTCTCAAACCAATGATAAGATGATGAAATTTCTTACTGCCCTTCAAGGTCAATTGTGCTGCCATCTACCATGCTAGAAAATCTTAGTTATTTTATGCATATAAATAGGTGTCGTTACCTGTTTGCATCAGAGATGGCATAATATTGGAGGAACATGCTTAATTGGCTTGTGTAATTTGCACTAATGGACTGGTGTCTTATTCTGCAGTTTTCAAAGGCTGTAGGGAAGATCAAAGATGCTATCTCAGCCCTGGCAGTGGCAACAATGGACGATGATAATGATGAAGTCACGGCTCGAAGACCTCCTGAAGTGCCTTGAGACGGCTGCTCGGTGCTAAAGGATACCAAGGTGAGTCCTTTGACAGACCTGTGCATGCCCCATGTATATGCATGCCACATATTTTGTCTGCTGTTCTAAAATTCAGTTCATTGTGGCTTGGTTTTGTCAGAAATTCAGTTTGCTGTGGCTTGGTTTTGTCAGCATGGGGCGGTTCACGGCCCGGCAGCAGGAGGCGGTGGAGAAGCTGTGGAACTGGATCAAGGAGAAGCAGATCCGGTGCAAGCACGGCAAGTCGACGAGCGGGAAGCTGGACATGAATGCCTTTGAGCGGCTCTAGGAGAAGTCTACGCAAAAACGTTGAGGATGACAAGGTGAAGATGAAGTGCTGTTATGGTCATGGTAAGAGATCCTCCTCCATGCCTCATGGGATGCAATATCATGTTTGCCCTTGTGGTCTAGGCCAATGGTCGCTGCAACATTTTTCTTCTAGTGTGGTCTAGACCAATGGCAGCATGCATACATTTAATAATGACTAGGCCAATGGCTAGTTAGAAATACTACACTTATTCATTAATTATGCAAAGAACACTTGTTAGTAACATCTAGGTCTAACTTGCATATTCACGCCATTAGACATGTGTAAGGATTGGGCATTGCTCTATTGCTCTATTCACACCATTATACATGTGTAAAAATTGTTCAAATAACTTCATTATCTTTAGTAATTGATTATTCACTTACGGTTAGTAGTAACTTAAACTTGGTGGCAAACTGGTTAAATACTTGGCTGTGATCACGTTTGTGGTTGGTGTGCGAGCAAGCAAAATCAGAAATGATCCCAACTGATCATATTATTTTTTGCGTTTGCTAGAATTGTCCATGGACATTTAATCTGTTTTGTGTATAGTAGGTAAAATAGCATAGTACACCAATTACCATTTTGTCTACTGACATACACTTCCAAATACCTTTTAGCACAGACTTCATATAGTTACACAGTGCTTTTCAGCTTACATATCATACAGTTATGCAGTGCTCCCTACACTGTCTATTTACTATATATATCATTCATGTATTCTTGGATAGTACTGACTACATACCAGGGAGAATTAACCACAGTTTGCCACAATTTGCAGTGGTCATGCTCCACCAGCTGCTTCTTCTACTACCTACTGTTGCTGCTGTTGCTGATTGGTCTATGCATGGTGGGTAATCCATCAATGTTTGTTTGCTACTACTGTAGTAGCTGGTATGCTTGATGCGTGTATCTCCGTCTCCTTACATTTTTGCTAGAACCATAAATCCCGATGCATGATGATTATAGTCTGGTTTGCTAGATCTGTTCTATTGGTACTTAAAATTTGACATGCCTGGATTCTGAATGAACTTGTTCTTACAGTTGTTTTCATTGCTATGATCAATTTAGTTAGAGTTGCACATGTTAGTATACTATATACTAAAAAATCTTAGCTAGTGAGAACATTTCACTCCATGAACATATACTGGTTAGTGTTAGTCATACTATTTATCTACATGGCATTTGCTGTCAATTCTTGCTTATAAGTTATTGGATTCCTCATTGGCTATTGTTTGATGTTCTGTACACATTGTTATTCTTATATTTTCATTCTTATTCTTTGCACAGATGAAGTGCGAATCAAAGTCCGAAGCTGTGAAGCATATCAACAAGTAGTAGCATATCATGTGTTGTAATTGTAGGCAGTAGTAGGCATATCTGGCTTGTAGTATACTGTAATGATTGTAATAGACTAATGTAGTGTTGTTTTGGATGAATTTCGATTGCTCTCTGGTCTGATAATTATTGTGTATGTGGTTCGAATACCTGTGAAATGAAAACCTGACAATGGAGTTCAAGATATAATGGTTGTTTGGCAAAGTTTGGAATTTTTGATGTGTGGGACCAATTTTGGGATAAGCATGACAAGTGGGACCAATCTGTGGTGGGACCAGCTGCAAAATAAAATGGCTGAAAATAGAAAATCAATAGATCGGCAAAAAGGTCATGTCCTAGAAAATAAAAGGCTAAATTGTTGGTTCAGCCCATGTATCTAGAGAAAATTAACAGAACAATATATATTAAAAAGGCTGAATTAATGGGCTCGGCCCATCTAAAGCACCGAAATGGACCTGGCTGATTCTAAGTAACGAGCTTTTCAATTGGTCGTAACTTTGCCATGTCAGATTGCCACATCGGATCCGATGTGGCCTGGGCAGACAGCCAGTGACCAAAACAAAAGGTCATGGGTTCAACGATCTTCTGTTTTGGTCGTAAACGTCTACGACCTTCTGACAGAGAAGGTCGTTAATTTCAGTTTACAACTGCCAGCTTTTGACCTTCTGTTTTTTTCACAAAAAGGTCGCAAATGAAAAACAATGACCTTTCAGTGACCAATAGTCAAGGTCACAAGTTGACATATTTCTTGTAGTGAAACTTAGTACATGTGTGAATACATAGACAAAATAGAGTGTCCCTAGTATGCCTCTACTTGACTAGCTCATTAATCAAAGATGTTTATGTTTCCTAACCATAGACATGTGTTGTCAATTGATGAACGGGATTACATCATTAGAGAATGATGTGATGGACAAGACCCATCCGTTAGCTTAGCATTATGATCGTTACAGTTTTATTGCTACTGCTTTCTTCATGACTTATACATATTCCTCTGACCATGAGATTATGCAAGTCCCAAATACCGGAGGAATACCTTGTGTGCTATCAAATGTCACAACATGACTCGGTGATTATAAAGATGCTCTATAAGTGTCTTCGAAGGTGTTTGTGGGTTGGTATAGATCAAGATTAGGATTTGTCACTCTGTGTGTATCGGAGAGGTATCTTTGGGCCCTCTCAGTAATGCTCATCACTGTAAGCCTTGCAAGAAATGTAACTAATGAGTTAGTTGCGGGATGAAGCATTACAGAATGAGTAAAGAGACTTGCCGGTAATGAGGTTGAACTAGGTATGATGATACCGACGATCGAATCTCGGGCAAGTAACATACCCATGACAAAGGGAATGACATATGTTGTTATGCGGTTTGACCGATAAAGATCTTCGTAGAATATGTAGGAACCAATATGAGCATCTAGGTTCCGCTATTGGTTATTAATCGGAGATATGTCTCGATCATGTCTACATAGTTCTCGAACCCGTAGGGTCCGCACGCTTGACGTTCAATGACGATTTGTATTATGAGTTATGTGATTTGATGACCGAAGTTTGTTCGGAGTCCCGGATGAGATCACGGACATGATGATGAGTCTCGAAATGGTCGAGACATAAAGATTGATATATTGGATGATGTTATTCGGACATCGGGAAGAGTTCCGAGATGTATCGGGTAAAAACGGAGTGTCGGAGGGGTTACCGGAACCCCCCGGGGAAGCAATGGGTCAACATGGGCCATAGGGGAGAGAGAGGACAGCCCGCAAGGGGGTGCCCCCCATGGGTAGTCCGAATAGGACTACGGGAGGGGTGCGACCCCCTTTTCCTCTCCCTCTCCCTCTTCCTTCCTTCTTCCCCCTTCCACCAAGAGGAATCCTACTAGGACTTGGAGTCCTAGTAGGACTCCTCCCTCTTGGCGCGCCCTACAGGGCCGGCCGGCCTCTCCCTCTCATCCTTTATATACGGGGCAGGGGCGCCCCAAAGCACAAAAGACAACATTGTCTTAGCCGTGCGCGGTTCCCCCCTCCATCGTTTACTCGTCCGATAGTATCATCGTAGTGCTTAGGCGAAGCCCTGGGCAGATCACATCATCAACACCATCATCACGCCGTCGTGGTGACGAAACTCTCCCTCGACCCTCTGCTGGACCAATAGTTAGAGGGAAACCATCGAGCTAAATGTGTGCTGAACTCGGAGGTGTCATACGTTCGATGCTAGATCACTTGGATCGTGAAGACGTTCGACTAAATCAACCGCGTTAACATAACACTTTCGCTTTCGGTCTACGAGGGTACATGGACACATTCTCCCCATCTCGTTGCTATGCATCTCCTAGATAGATCTTGTGTGATCGTAGGAAATTTTTGAAATTGCATGCTACGTTCCCCAACAGTGGTATCAGAGCCAGGTCTATGCATAGATGATATGCACGAGTAGAACACAAAGAGTTGTGGGTGATAATAGTCATATTGTTTACCACCAACGTCTTACTTTGATTTGGCGGTATTGTTGGATGAAGCGGCCTAGACCGACATTACATGACCGCGTTCATGAGACTGGTTTTACCGACGTGCTTTCCACATAGGTGGCTGGCGGGTGTCTGTTTCTCCAACTTTAGTTGAATCGAATTTGACTACGGCCGGTGCTACCTCTTGAGCTTGCGTTGGTTTTCTCTTGAAGAGGAAAGGGTGATGCAGCACAGTAGCATAAGTATTTCCCTCAGTTTTGAGAACCAAGGTATCAATCCAGTAGGAGACAATGCACAAGTCACCGAATACCTGCACAAACAATAAACAACTTGCCACCAACGTGATAAAGAGGTTGTCAATCCTTTCACGGTCACTCGCAAAAGTGAGATCTGATAGAGATAGATAAACGATAAATTAAATATTTTTGGTATTTTTGGTTTATAGATTGGAAAGTAAAGATTGCAAAATAGTAGATCAGAAACTAGCAAGATGTAAACGAGATTCAGTAATATGGAAAAGAGACCCGGGGCCGATAGATTTCACTAGTGGCTTCTCTCAAGATAGCATATCTTATGGTGGGTGAACAAATTACTGCCAAGTAATTGATAGAAAAGTGTCGGGCGGGATGGATGAGGCCCGCCGCCCTTGAAACACCTATGGGGCAGGGGCCCTTCGTGAAGTCTTGATGCGAGGCGGAGGAGGCACAGAGAGCAGATCGAGGCGATGCACGCGGGCGGATTTTACCCAGCCGGGCGCGATGGACGCGTAAAACCCTCTGCTGCTTTGTGTTGTATTGTGCTCGGGAGCTTGAAGAGCTACGAGAGCAGCTACACCGAGCGTGGGAGTTGCAAAGGATTGAACCCCCTCTCGTTGTGCATGGGCCTCCTTTTATAGTGCAAGGGGTCACGGCAGTGTCAGCGAGGAGAAAGGGGTAAAAATGTAAAAGAGGTGGTAGTTGGAGCAGTCGGGAACAGTGCAGCTCGATTGCTTGAGCGAGTGGTTTCTACCTACTTTTGTGAGAGGGGACAAGGGCATTTAATGCCCGTCGCCGTCGACCCCAAAAGCTCCGCCCTTGCGTCTCCGTCGCCACGGCGATGGATCCACCACCGTGGAGTGCCACCGCACCCTTCATGCAGCACTGACCATCCGCCACGCGTCTCGGAGAGGGCTCAAAGGCGTGGGCAGATGAGCTGGAGTCGCGAGCACACAGCGCAGCTCCCGGCAAGTACCTTGCCGGGGTCTTGATCTTGCCGGACCCGGGAGCTTGTCGGGCTTGTAACTTGTCGCTCCCCGGGCCCTCGCCGGGACGCGTATAGCGCCGAGGCGTGTCCTCTACGATGCAATCTTCTAGTCTCCCCGGCGAGCTCCTGTCGCCAGGGCCTTGCGTGAGTGATATAATCTTGAGCCTGGAACGGCCTTCCCGGCAAGCTCCTCTTGCCGGGGTCTTGGTCTTCTATCTTGTACACTTTGTTCTTGAATGGCTCGATATGGAGCAGGAATGGTCTCCGGCAAGCATGTGGTAGATCCAGCCGCGGGGAGCTGCGACTGCCCGTGCACAAGTTGGGGTACTGAGGCACCCCTACCTTAGTACACCGACAGGAGCCCCCGGGCCTGGGCCATACACGGTGCCGAGCGCTGTTGGGCCAGGCCCAAAACAGTGCACGGGCACGCGAAGCCCACGGCGTGCCGACTCCACTTCTGCCTCCGCCGCCTCCCCCGTAACGGCACGCGTCGATTGCGGCGTCGTGGGAGACGTGGGCGGCGCATGCAGTCTTTAAGGCATCCACCCCGTGATCGTGGTGCAGAGCGAGTCGCTTCACCCGTCGCTCGGCTCGGCCCGCGCCACGCTGCCCTCATGCACAGGGGTCGTGGGCGGTGAAGGTGGGAGACCGAGCCGTCACGGGCGGAGAAGGCGAGTCGGCCCCGCTCCTCTGGCCTCCTCGCTTCCTGATTGGCCGAGCGGGGCGGTTGAGCCCCCACCTCGCCCCTTTAAAAGGGGCGGAAGGGGAGCACAATGGCCACACTCATCCTCTTCTCCCTTCGTCTTCATCTTCTGTTCTTCTTTCCGCCATGGAGGGAGGAAATCCCGGTTCTTCGACGGTGGCGGCGAGAGTCGCCTCTAGGCAGCGCACCTCTCCCTATCCTGCTCCCGTGGCGGCGGAGCCGGCTCCGAGAGGGAGAGGGAGGGGGCGTGGCCGCGGACGAGGCCGAGGGCGTGGCCGAGGCGGTCGGGGGAGAGGCGGTCGTGGCGATGTGCCTCCCGTCTCCCCGGCGTCTCCGTCCACGATCACGGTCCCACCTGGAGATGACCCACAGGAGTTCTTCATCAAGCCGCCCGGCGCCTCGTCGCCGCCTCCGGCTGCCGGCCCGTTCGCGGACGCGATGGGACCGGATCCACCCGACGTGATGGAGTTGCGCGATGAGGGGCTGCGGGATCAGCGGCACTCGAGTGAGTGTCGTGTCCCCAGCCCGGCGTGATGTTCTTCGATCGAGGTGGAAGGCGTTCGCCGGATCCACAGCTTGCGGCGGGGTTTACCCTCCATTTCAAGTTAATGGAGGCGACCTTCTCGCCGTCAAGGTCTTCGGGACTACGGGACCCGGGTGAGATGCTGTGTGGATAGCTCCTCGGATAGCGAAGGTCCCTCCTCGGCGAGTGACGAGGAGGGGAGCGGCAGCGACGGCGAGGGATGGCGGGTCGACTAGGCGTCGGACACCGCTGCCTCAGGCCACCGGCGACCCGTAATCCGGTCGCCGCCTTCAACTCCCCGGGCCGTCTCCTTGGGCGGTTGGCGAGAGAGGCAGCGAAGAGGAAGAGGGGAGTGGCGGCAGGGGCGTTCACGCCGAATCGAGGGCGAGGAGCCCTTGACAGCGTCTTGGCGCCCCACTACCCGTCTTCAAGCTCTGCCTCCGCGCCTCCGTCTCCGCCAAGCTCTGGCGGCCCCGGAAGTTCTCTTGGTGTCTTGGCGCCCGTAGCTCTCCGGGGGTGCGCTCCTCCATGCCCGTCACCTTGCGCAGCTCCTGAGGGCACGCCATCCGCAGGCCGCAGTGGGCGCTCACCGCCATGCTCTCCTAGGCGCTCCTTTCGCCCTCCCGGCAAGCTTCTCTTGCGGGGCTCCTGACCTACCTCTGAACTCTGAGCAGAGAAACAGGAGAGGATCACGGCACCTTATCTTTTTAATTTGTAAGCCCTCGGGCCTTAGCCGTGTTAAAAACTTGTAATCCTCTCTATCATGTTTTTCATCCTCTATGGACCTGTACTATGCTAGGATGTTTTTAATGAAAAGAGGGAAAGCTTGCGGACTGAATCTTGACTTTGTGCCTTGTATGTTCCTATCCTCGCTATCGGGAGCTTGGGCGAACACGCTTGCCGAAAAGGGACAGCCATTGGCGGTGTTGCTTCGGCAAGCAACCTTGCCGGGCGATTATGAGGCTTAACTTGTCGAGCAGGCTCGAAAGCAAGGTAAGGTGCAGCAACACACTTGTGTTTGTTGAGCGGACTCGAAACAAACCAAATGCATAAGAATCGGGCCACGACTAGGCTCCTCCACGTATGGGTTGTACAAGCCATGCTCGTTCAAAGACGCAGCCCCGCTTTCCCCGGTCCATAGGAGGATGCATGACGAGGGATGAAAAACTTATCTGATATCGCAGCCCCCAGCAACTCTGGCTTGCCGGAGACGAATCTTGGTGCTCGCAGCCCCCAGCGACGCTGGCTCGCCGGAGACGAATCTTGGCGCTCGCAGCCCCCGGCTATGCTGGCTTGGCCAGAATCCGAGTGCTGGTGCGCTCTTCCGGTTTCTCCTTGTTGCTGCAATTTCGGTCATGAAAACAGCTGAGACAGATCTGCAACATCTTCATCATGCACATGTATATGTATATAAATCTTGACTTTGCAATACGATGCCGCACTTTGTCCTTCGTATGTTTGTACTCTACGCTCTCGGGGAGCTTGTCGGTCGCGAACACACTTGCCGAGTGCGGGACAGCCCGCTGGCGGTGTTGCTTCCGGCAAGCAACCTTGCTGGGCCAGTTGCGACGCTTAACTTGCTGAGCAGGCTCGAAAGCAAGGTAAGGGTGCAGCAGCACACTTGTGTTTGTTGAGCGGACTCGGAAACAAAACAAGTACGCAACTGGGCCACGACTTGGCTCCTCTCGCGCACAAGCCTCTCATATGAAGGCCATCTTACGGCAAGGCTTGCCACGTTACACCCTCTACTTTACACCCTTTGTGCGCTTTTACCCTACGCTTTTAGGGAACTTGCCGGTGCTTAACACACTTGCTGAGTGCGGAACATCAGCAGCCCGCTGGCTGGTGTCGCTTCCGGCAAGCAACCTTGCCGCGTCTAGTCGCGACGCACTTAACTTGCTGAGCAGACTCGAAACGAAACAAGGGCGCGAAGCTGGTCGCGGCTCACTTTTAACTCGTTGAGCGTGCTCGAAGCAAGATAAGGGTGCGGTTATCCACGAGCAGGCTCCTCCGCGCACAGGTTTTGCGCACAAAGGACGAACGCACGAGGGATATAACATAAAAAGCATGGAACTAAAGAGTGCTCTGCACAAAAGCTCGAGCAACTTAGCTTTTCTTTTTCTCTTGTTTCCTTGCAATTGCCGGTGGAGCTCGATGGCGCGTCCTCAACGGCAGCGCAGCACTCCGGGGAGGTGCGCTTGCCGGAACGAGCACCAGAGCTGTCCTCGCCGGGCTTAGAGCGTTCCGAGGAGCCGCGCTTGTCGGAGTGAGCACCAGAGCCGTCCTCGCCGGACTTAGAGCTCGATGGCGCGTCCTCGACGACAGCGTAGCGCTCCAGGGAGATGCGCTTGCCGGAGTGGAGGAGGAGCGGGGGCGAACGGCGCGAGGAACAGGACATGCTCGGACTCCTAGTAGCGATAGGAGGAGCAGGGTCCTGCCCCGGTACTTTCGCTCTGCTCATGCATGGACAACGGTCCGGAGCATCCCGCAAACCTCCAGCATGTTCTTGCACCAGCATGCGAGTACCACCTCCCGTGGCACAGCGCTGCTGGGTTGTCGTGCTGAGATGGACGCGGTGCGTCCGCGGAGACCGGGGCGCGGTCATCCGTCCTGTCCCTGGATCTGGTGGCGCCGCGAGTGCCCTCGCCGGTGTCCACCCTACCGCTGGCGTCTCCTCCGCCCACCGCTGGCTCCGGTGGCGGCGGGTGAGACGCAGACGGGTCTGCAACCCTTGAAGCCCTCGTCTTGAGGCCATGGCGCGATTGTCGGCGAAATCGCCGCGAAGCTGGAGAGGTTGAAGAAGAACGCGCCCGTCTGACGCCGGATCAGGTCCGCACAACCTCGACGCCCTACGGGCGCGCCAAAGATGTCGGGCGGGGCGGATGAGGCCCGCCCGCGCGAGCACCTATGGGGCCGGGCCCTTCGTGAGTGCTTGATGGGCGGAGGAGGCCTGAGAGCGGTCGGCGATGCACGCGGGCGGATTTTACCCAGCCGGGCGCGATGGACGCGTAAAACCCTCTGCTGCTTTGTGTTGTATTGTGCTCGGGAGCTTGAAGAGCTACGATGGCAGCTACACCGAGCGTGGGAGTTGCAAAGGATTGAACCCCCTCTCGTTGTGCATGGGCCTCCTTTTATAGTGCAAGGGTCACCGACAGTGTCAGCGAGGAGAAAGGGGTAAAAATGTAAAAGAGGTGGTAGTTGGAGCAGTCGGGAACGGTGCAGCTACTGATTGCTTGAGCGAGTGGTTTCTACCTACTTTTGACAGAGGGGGACAAGGGCATTTAATGCCCGTCGCCGTCGACCCCAAAAGCTCCCGCCCTTGCGTCTCCGTCTGCCACGGCGATGGATCCACCACCGTGGAGTGCCACCGCACCCTTCATGCAGCACAGCCATCCGCCACGCGTCTCTGGAGAGGGCTCAAGGCGACGCGTGGGCAGATGAGCTGGAGTGCGGGCACACAGCGCAGCTCCCCCGGCAAGTACCTTGCCGGGGTCTTGATCTTGCCGGACCCGGGAGCTTGTCGGGCTTGTAACTTGTCGCTCCCCGGGCCCTCGCCGGGACGCGTATAGCGCCGAGGCGTGTCCTCTACGATGCAATCTTCTAGTCTCCCCGGCGAGCTCCTCTCGCCAGGGCCTTGCGTGAGTGATATAATCTTGAGCCTGGAACGGCCTTCCCGGCAAGCTCCTCTTGCCGGGGTCTTGGTCTTCTATCTTGTACACTTTGTTCTTGAATGGCTCGATATGGAGCAGGAATGGTCTCCGACAAGCATGTGGTAGATCCAGCCGCGGGGAGCTGCGACTGCCCGTGCACAAGTTGGGGTACTGAGGCACCCCTACCTTAGTACACCGACAAAAAGCGCATAGTTATGATGACATATAAGGCAATGATCATGAACATAGGCATCACGTCCGTGTCAAGTAGACCGACTCCTGCCTGCATCTACTACTATTACTCCACACATCGACCACTATCCAGCATTCATGTAGAGTATTAAGTTCAAAGGAACAGAGTAACGCATTAAGCAAGATGACATGATGTAGAGCAATTAACTCAAGCAATATGATGAAAACCCCATCTTGTTATCCTCGATGGCAACAATACAATATGTGCCTTGCTTCCCCTACTATCACTGGGAAAGGACACCGCAAGATTGAACCCAAAGCTAAGCACGTCTCCCATTGTAAGAAAGATCAATCTAGTAGGCGAAACTAAACCGATAATTCGAAGAGACTTGCAAAGATATCAAATCATGCATATAAGAATTAAGAGAAGAACCAAATAATATTCATAGATAATCTTGATCATAGATCCACAATTCATCGGATCTTGGCAAACACACCGCAAAAGAGTATTACATCGAATAGATCTCCTAGAACATCGAGGAGAATATGGTATTGAGAATCAAAGAGAGAGAAGAAGCCATCTAGCTAATAACTATGGACCCTAAGGTTGATGGTAAACTACTCACGCTTCATCGGAGAGGTAATGGTGTTGATGTAGAAGCCCTCCGTGATCGAATCCCCCTCCGGCAGGACGCCGGAAAGGCCCCAAGATGGGATCTCACGGGTACAGAAGGTTGCGGCAGTGGAAAAGTGGTTTCGTGGCTCCCCCTGATGTTTTTAGGGTATAAGAGTATATATAGGCGAAAGAACTAGGTCAGGGGAGCCACGAGGGGCCCACGAGGGTGGAGGGCGTGCCTACCCCCCTAGGCGCACCCTCCTGCCTTGTGGCTTCCTCGTTGCGTCTCCGACTTCATCTCCAAGTCTTCTAGTTTGCTTTCGGTCCAAGAAAGATCATCGCGATGGTTTCATTCCGTTTGGACTCCATTTGGTATTCCTTTTCTGCAAAACTCTCAAATAGGAAAAAACCCAGAAACTGGCACAGGGCCCTCGGTTAATAGGTTAGTCCCAAGAATAATATAAAATAGCATATTAATGCCCATTAAACATCCAAATAGGTATGTTGGAGACGTACCAAGCATCCCCAAGCTTAATTCCTGCTCGTCCTCGAGTATGTAAATCATAAAAACAAATTTTTTGATGTGGAATGCTACCTAACATATTTATCCATGTAATTTTCTTTATTGTGGCATGAATGTTCATATCCGAAAGATTCAAGACAAAAGTTTAATATTGACATAAAAATAATAATACTTCAAGCATACTAATAAAGCATCATGTCTTCTCAAAATAACATGGCCAAAGAAAGCTATCCATACAAAATCATATAGTCTAGCTATACTCTATCTTCAGCACACAAAATATTTAAATCATGCACAACCCCGATGACAAGCCAAGCAATTTTTTCATACTTTTGATGTTCTCAAACTTTTTTAATCTTCACGCAATACATGAGCATGAGCCATGGATATAACACTATAGGTGGATAGAATGGTGGTTGTGGAAAAGACAAAATGGAGAAGATAGTCTCACATCAACTAGGCGTATCAACGGGCTATGGAGATGCCCATCAATAGATATCAATGTGAGTGAGTAGGGATTGCCATACAAAGGATGCACTAGAGCTATAAGTGTATGAAAGCTAAAAAAAACTAAGTGGGTGTGCATCCATCTTGCTTGCTCATGAAGACCTAGGGCACTTTGAGGGAGCCCATCATTGGAATATACAAGCCAAGTTCTATAATGAAAATTCCCACTAGTATATGAAAGTGACAACATTGGAGACTCTCTATCATGAAGATCATGGTGCTACTTTGAAGCACAAGTGTGGAAAAAGGATAGTAACATTGTCCCTTCTCTCTTTTTCTCTCACTTTTTTGTTTGGGCCTTCTCTTTTTTTTACGGCCTCTTTGTTTCGTCCGGAGTCTCATCCCGACTTGTGGGGGAATAATAGTATCCATCATCCTTTCCTCACATGGGACAATGCTCTAATAATGAAGATCATCACACTTTTATTTACTCTCAACTCAAGAATTACAACTCAATACTTGGAAAAAAATATGACTATATGAATGCCTCCGGTGGTGTACCGGGATGTGCAATGATTCAAGAGTGACATGTATGAAAAATTATGAAAGGTGGCTTTGCCACAAATATGATGTTAACTAAATGATCATGCAAAGCAGTATGACAATGATGGAGCGTGTCATAATAAACAGAACGGTGAAAAGTTGCATGGCAATATATCTCGGAATGGCTATGGAAATGCCATAATAGGTAGGTATGGTGGCTGTTTTGAGAACGGTTGTAACGCCCCGGACACACCCGCCGGTGGTCGTTACTCCTGGCGGGATCTAGACTGGCCCCACAGATCAATACTAGTCTTTTCTGCGCACTTTGTCCTCACTCATGCGCACCCGGGAGCAACTTCCCGGTCGGTCACCCATCCTGAGACTACTCCAAGCTGAGCACGCTTAACTTTGGAGTTCTGTCCAAATGGGCTCCCGGAAAAGAAGGAATTCCTTATTGATATGAGTAGTCTATCATCCCTAATAAGCCGTGCTATCACATACACCCACACTCGGAGGAACCGACGTCCTCGTCGGGCCCGAGAACGTTCCCTCTTGGCACAACCGTCATGCATCCAGTCCGGTACATGTGCCATGCCGTGTGCCTGACGGGTCACAAGCGTCATGAACAACATGACCGCGCACCTGTCCGCAACCATCCGTGTAACCGCGAGGGTCGGCTCTGATACCAACTTGTAACGCCCCGGACACACCCGCCGGTGGTCGTTACTCCTGGCGGGATCTAGACTGGCCCCACAGATCAATACTAGTCTTTTCTGCGCACTTTGTCCTCACTCATGCGCACCCGGGAGCAACTTCCCGGTCGGTCACCCATCCTGAGACTACTCCAAGCTGAGCACGCTTAACTTTGGAGTTCTGTCCAAATGGGCTCCCGGAAAAGAAGGAATTCCTTATTGATATGAGTAGTCTATCATCCCTAATAAGCCAGGCTATCACAACGGTATATGGTGGGTGTATGGTATCGGCAAAAATTGCGCGACACAAGAGAGGCTAGCAATGGTGGAAGGGTGAGAGTGCGTATAATCCATGGACTCAACATTAGTCATAAAGAACTCACATCTTGCAAAAATCTATTAGTTATCGAAACGAAGTACTACGCGCATGCTCCTAGGGGGATAGATTGGTAGGAAAAGACCATCGCTCGTCCCCGACCACCTGTAACGCCCCGGAAGTAACTCTCCATAATTGTAACTCCAACTCTTGCCATTTCCGGCTATGTGTTGTGATATTTCCTTCGTGGTATGTTTTTTTGTCTTTTGTTTTGCATTTTGTTCATGTCATTCATCTCATCTCATAGCATCATGTGCATTGCATCTGCATGTTTTCATAAAGCTTGCATCCGTTCGTAGTTGCCGCATTCCCCTTGCCTTTGTTGGCCATTTCGGGACCAACCACACTTGCAACCTTGTTCTTCGTTTTCTCTCTTGCCTAAACCGGAGTCTCTTTGCACAATGCATCGACCCCCTCACAACCTAGTCCGAAACTTCCCCGAACCCGATCCGCGCTGTCGTGACCGTTGGGTCCAGTTCACCCCAAACATCCCTAAAACATATTCGGTTTCTTATTAGGACCCCCTAGCCTTTATTTTCTCAACCGTTCGATTATAATCGTAGGGACGAGATAGCCCCTACCCAATTCCTACCTGCTATATATAAAGCAGATGAAACCCTAGACCATTAGCTGCCTCGTCCATTCCATCCATCCCGCCGCCACCTCCTAGTCCCATCAGGATCTCACCCAGCTGATCTCCTCATTTTCACCAACCAGTCAACCACCTTCTCCCTCAGATCCAATCTAGCCACCTCCCAATTCATCTTCATCGACCTGTCCCGATCCAAGCGTCGAGCCCTGCCTCCGCAGTGCACGCCCGAGCGAGGACCCCGAACTCCTCGAGCTCCCGCTGCTCCAGTGTTGTCCCGCCTCCCTGATTCGTCGCGCTAGGCCCGAGCGACCCCGCTCCCCTGCCATCTCCGGCACCACGCCGGCGAGAGCCACTGCCAGAGCTGCTTCATCCGCCGCCAGAACCTGCCAAGACCCCGCCACCGCCACCCAAATCCTACAAGATCCCGAGCTCCTCTTCTCGTGCGCCACAGCCTCTCCCGCTCGATGGCCTCCATGCCGTCTTTGTCAAGCGGCAGGAGCTCGAGCCCCTTCTCTCGCACCCCTCGCTCCACGTCGTCGTCAGACCTCCGCGACGTCGAGCACCAAGGCCGAGCCCTTGCTTCCTTCTCCTTCCCTGCTCTCTCTTTCTCTCTGAATCGCTCCCTCTCTGTCTTCCTTCCACAGGGAACCGACACTGCCCCTGAGCTCTGCCCGCACCGTCGTTGCTCGAATCCGGCACCAGTCATCCGGATCCGCCCTGTCTCCACCTTGCCGGCCTTCCCTGCAGCCCGCTGTCGCTCCCCTTCAAGTCCCACGCCGTCGTTGCTGTCCCCTGCGCTGTCGCCGCCTTCTGTCGAGCACGAGCTCGATCCCCTGCTTCCTTGCAGTGAAGGAACCAGGCGCGTTGGCCACTCCTGGGCCGGCGTGCCTCCAGATCTTCCCGTGGCCCAGTAGCAGCCAGGCCTAGTCGCGCGTAGCCGGCCTGTCCACCTCCTGCTCCACCAGCTGGGCTTAGCCCATGGGTGAGCGCCCACATCGTTCCTCTCTGTTGGCCCAGCAGTGCAGCCAGATTCGGCCCGTGCCATGCTTTTTTCTGTTCTGTGAATTTGCTAATTATCCAGAGACTGCGGTTTTACAGAAAAGTCCTTGCACATCATGCATATAATAACTCATTAAACGTGCATCGGATTAAAATGATTTATATATGTAAAGTGCTTAGAATTTCATCTAGTTTCATATTCTTCCAACTCTCATCCATGTTTAAAATGTTTAAACTTGTTGTTTCTTTAATTTTGTATAAATGCCATGCTAAAATGGTTCATTTCATAACTAAATAACCGTAGCTCCGAATTTAATAAACCTTATATGTAATTGGTCTAGAAAAATGCATAGATTAACATGGTGCACTTTTTTTTTACTACTTAACAACATTAAAATATGTTTTAGGGCAGAACAATAGCTAATTCAAAATATGGACATGAGGATTTTCTAGAATTATTGTTTGTTGTTTCCGGCCTCATTTAAACTCACCTAAATAGTTAGTTTACTTATGTTTCGTCTCTTGCCATGTTTAACAACATTTAATAACATTGTGTACCTAAACGAGAGTGAACTAAATAACTCGAGTGTGGTGTTTCGTCAATATGCAACTCGTTACATTCTGAGCTCCAATTAACTTGTAGTGTTGTTTGTGCACTTTGCCATGCCATGCGTATTTAAACCGGACATGCATCATACTTGATTGTGCATCATGCCATGCTTACGTGATGGTTGTTTACCATGTTGTTTGCTTCTTTCCGGTTGCGCTTATCCTTGATAGTTCCGGTTACATTGCGATTGTGAGGGTTCGTTCGACTACGTTGGTTCGTCTACTTCATGGTATCGGTCTTCTTCCTAGCGGGATTTCAGGCAAGATGACCTTTACCCTCGATATCACTTCTATCTTTGCTTGCTAGTTGTTCCTTCTATAGCTATGTCACGCTAACTACCACTTGTCATACAAGCCTCTCATTATGCCATGTCAAGCCTCTAACCCACCTTCCTAGCAAACAGTTGTTTGGCTATGTTACCGCTTTTGCTCAGCCTCTCTTATAGCGTTGTTAGTTGCAGGTGAAGTTGAAGATTGCTCCATATTGGAACATGAACATGTTGGGATATCACAATATCTCTTATTTTTTAATTAATGCATCCATATACTTGGTAAAGGGTGGAAGGCTCGGCCTTATGCCTGGTTTTTTGTTCCACTCTTGCCGCCCTAGTTTCCGTCATACCGGTGTTATGTTCCTTGATTTTGCGTTCCTTACGCGGTTGGGGTTATGGGACCCCCTTGACAGTTCGTCTTGAATAAAACTCCTTCAGCAAGGCCCAACCTTGGTTTTAACATTTGCCTACCTACCACTGATACGTCTCCAACGTATCTATAACTTTTGATTGCTCCATGCTACTTTATCTACTATTTTGGACTATAATGGGCTTTATTTTCCACTTTTATATTATTTTTGGGACTAACCTATTAACCGGAGGCCCAGCCTAGAATTGCTGTTTTTTGCCTTTTTCAGTATTTCGATGAAACAGAATATCAAACGGAGTCCAAACGGAATGAAACCTTCGGGAACGTGATTTACTCATAAGATAAGACCCAGGAGACTTTGACCCTCCGTCAAGAAAGCCACGAGGCGGTCACGAGGGTGGAGGGCGCGCCCTCCCCCCTGGGCGCGCCCCTTACCTCGTGGGCCCCTCGGAGCTCCACCGACGTACTCCTTCGTCCTATATATACCTACGTACCCCCGTATGATCAGAACGGGAGCCAAAAACCTAATTCCACCGCCGCAACCTTCTGTATCCATGAGATCCCATCTTGGGGCCTGTTCCGGAGCTCCGCCGGAGGGGGCATCCACCACGGAGGGCTTCTACATCATCACCATAGCCCCTCCGATGAAGTGTGAGTAGTTTACATCAGACCTTCGTGTCCATAGCTAGTAGCTAGATGGCTTCTTCTCTCTTTTTGGATCTGAATACAATGTTCTCCCCCTCTCTCGTGGAGATCTATTCGATGTAATCTTCTTTTCGTGGTGTGTTTGTTGAGACCGATGAATTGTGGGTTTATGATCCAGTATTATCTATGGAAAATATTTGATTCTTCTCTGAATTCTTTTATGTATGATTGAGTTATCTTTGCAAGTCTCTTTGAATTATCCGTTTGGTTTGGCCAACTAGATTGGTAGTTCTTGCAATGGGAGAAGTGCATGGCTTTGGGTTCAATCTTGCGGTGTCCTTACTCAATGACAGAAAGAGTTGCAAGGCACGTATTTTATTGTTGCCATCGAGGATAACAAGATGTGGTTTTTATCATATTGCATGAATTTATCCCTCTACATCATGTCATCTTGCTTAAAGCGTTACTCTGTTTTTAACTTAATACTCTAGATGCATGCTGGATAGCGGTCGATGAGTGGAGTAATAGTAGTAGATGCAGAATCGTTTCGATCTACTTGTCACGGACGTGATGCCTATATACATGATCATTGCCTAGATATACTCATAACTATGCTCAATTCTGTCAATTGCTCAACAGTAATTTGTTCACCCACCATAGAATAGTTATGCTCTTGAGAGAAGCCACTAGTGAAACCTATGGCCCTCGGGTCTATTCTCATCATATCAATCTATATCACTTTATTTACTTGCTTTGTTTTTACTTTGCCTTTACTTTTTACTTTGCATCTATCTATCAAAAACACCAAAAATATTATCTCTATCAGATCTCACTCTCGTAAGTGACCGTGAAGGGATTGACAACCCCTAAGCGTTGGTTGCGAGTTGCTATCGTGTTGTGCAGGTATGTGGGACTTGCGTGTGACCTCCTACTGGATTGATACCTTGGTTCTCAAAAACTGAGGGAAATACTTACGCTACTGTGCTGCATCATCCCTTCCTCTTCGGGGAAAACCAACGCAAGCTCGAGACGTAGCAACCACCTATACCTTTCCCTTGGGTTTTGCAGACTCAAGGGTCATCTTTATTTTAAACCCCCCGAGCCAGTGCTCCTCTGAGTGTTGGTCCGAACCGGGCAACCTGCAGGGCCACCTCGAGGAAACTTGAGGGCTGGTTTTACTCATAGCTTGACCTATCCGGTGTGCCCTGAGAACGAGATATGTGCAGCTCCTATCGGGATTTGTCGGCACATTCGGGCGAACTTACTAGTCTTATTTTACCATTGTCGAAATGTCTTGTAACCGGGATTCCGAGTCTGATCGGGTGATTCCGGGAGAAGGAATATCCTTCGTTGATCATGAGAGCTTGTGATGGGCTAAGTTGGGACACCCCTGCAGGGTATAAACTTTCGAGAGCCGTGCCCGCGGTTATGTGGCAGATGGGAATTTGTTAATATCCGGTTGTAGAGAACTTGACACTTGACTTAAATTAAAATGCATCAACCGCGTGTGTAGCCGTGATGGTCTCTTTTAGGTGGAGTCCGGGAAGTGAACACGGTTTGGGTTATGTTTGAACGTAAGTAGTTTCAGGATCACTTCTTGATCACTTCTAGCTTTATGATCGTTGCGTAGTTTCTCTTCTTACTCTTGTACTCGTATGTTAGCCACCATATTTGCTTAGTGCTTGCTGCAACTCCACCTCATTACCTCATCCTACACATAAGCTTAAATAGTCTTGATCTCACGGGTTTTGAGATTGCTGAGTCCTCGTGACTCACAGATTCTACCAAAATAGTTGCAGGTGCGGATGATACCAGTGCAGGTGATGCTACCGAACTCAAGTGGGAGTTCGACGAGGACCTTGGTCATTACTATGTTTCGTTTCCTGATGATCAGTAGGGGAGCCCAGTTGGGACAATCGGAGATCTAGCATTTGGGGTTATCTTCTTTTCATTTAGATTTGTCCGTATTTGAACTATGTGTGTACTATGAATGATGTATGAATTATATGATCTTTGTGTGAAGTGGCAATTGAAAGCCAACTATTTATCTATCCCTTGTTCTCGTACATGGGATTGTATGAAGATGACCCTTCTTGAGACAAAACCACAATGCGGTTATGCCTCTAAGTCGTGCCTCGACACGTGGGAGATATAGCCGCATCGTGGGCGTTACACCGCCACTCATAAGGAAGACAATCAATAAATAAATCATGCTCGAACTTCATCACATAACGGTTCACCATACGTGCATGCTACAGGAATCACAAACTTTAACACAAGTATCTTTCAAATTCATAACTACACTACTAGCATGACTCTAATATCACCAAATTCATATCTCAAAACAATCATAAAGAATCAAACTTCTCATAGTATTCAATGCACTTCATATGAAAGTTTTTATTACATCCATCCTGGATGCCCATCATAATAGGACTAATTTTATAACCAAAGAAAATTACCATGTTGTTATAAAAGACTATCAAAATAATATAAGTAAAGCATGAGAGTTCAACAATTTCTACAAAATAAAACCACCGCCGTGCTCTAAAAAGATATAAGTGAAACACTAGAGCAATATTGCCTAGCTCAAAACATATAAGTGAATCACATAGAGTATTCTAATAAATCACGATTCATGCGTGTCTCTCCCAAAAGGTGTGTACAGAAAGGATGATTGTGGCAAACTAAAAAGCAAAGACTCAAATAATACAAGACGCTCCAAGCAAAACACATATCATGTGGTGAATAAAAATATGGCCTCAAGTAAAGTTACCAATAGACGAAGACGAAAGAGGGGATGCCTTCCGGGGCATCCCCAAGCTAAAGATTTTGGTTGTCCTTGAATTTTACCTTGGAGTGCCTTGGTCATCCCCAAGCTTAGGCTCTTGCCACTCCTTATTCCATAGTCCATCAAATCCTTACCCAAAACTTGAAAACTTCACAACACAAAACTCAACAGAAAATCTCATGAGCTCCGTTAGTATAAGAAAATAAATCACCACTTTAAGGTACTGTTGTGAACTCATTCTTTATTTATATTGGTGTAAAATCTACTATATTCAAACTTCTCTATGGTTCATACCCCCCGATACTACTCATAGATTCATCAAAATAAGCAAACAACACGCGAAAAACAGAATCTGTCAAAAACAGAACAGTCTGTAGTAATCTGCAACTCTCGAATACTTCTGTAACTCCAAAAATTCTAAAATGAATTGGTGGATGTGAGGAATTTTTCTATTAATCTTCTGCAAAAATAATCAACTTAAAAGCACTCTTCTGTAAAAAAATGACAACTAATCTCATGAGTGCAAAGTTTCTGTTTTTTACAGCAAGATCACATTAACTTTCACCCAAGTCTTCCCAGAGGTTCTACTTGGCACAAACACTAATTAAAACTTAAAACCACATCTAACCAGAGGCTAAATAGGTTACTTATTACTAAACAGGAGCAAAAACTAAAGAACAAAAATAAAATTGGGTTGCCTCCCAACAAGTGTTATCGTTTAACGCCCCTAGCTAGGCATAAGAACACGAATAGATCTAGGTATTGCCATAATAATGATAGGGCAAATCTGGAAAACTCATCTCGTACTCCCTACGTTCAGCAGCAAGTTTTGTTTGTGTCAAACAAAAGTAATCAAAAGGGCTAAATTTAATGGGACGAAAGTCCCCAAGATCAAGCTCGGGAGGAATTGGTTCCTCCTTTGGCCCTTCATATTGTACAACCAACTCATCATTATAAGCGTTCTTTTGGCAAAAGGTCACGAGCCTTTTTTCAAGAGGAAAACCCAACCCCTTTTTCTGAATAGCAAAATTATCATTAAGTTCAGAAATCCTATCAACTAGAACATCGGTAGGAACCCTCTCTCTAAAATTTTCATTATAAGCAACATGATGTAAGGATCGTAAACGCATTATGTCTTCTTGATTAAAAAGAATTGCTTCTATGGGAGGAAGACCGGCGTCCACCCTATAATGCGCAAAAATTTCATTAGCCTCTTTTATTATAAATCTAAACTCTTGTGCTAGAAAGATGGTAGCTGCTCGCTTAACAGAAGAATGCTCGATATTAGAAAACTCTAGAAAAATCCTTTGTATGCAAGGATGCATGTGAAAAAATTGTCTTTCAAGTTCGACTACAAGCAAAGATATAGCGTCCACGAGACTACTAGTTTTATGGAGAATAGACCCACCATAGTAGGTAAAGCACCAGCACAAGTAAAGAAATCTTGAATAACCCCTTTTCCAATAATATTACCACTACCAATGCGGAACTTTTTAGTGTGCAAAATAGTAGGTTCTTCATGAGGATTATCACAAGCTTCAAAGTTCCCCCCATCATTACTACCATCCTCTTCAATGATAACCTCCTGAATTCAGACATGATGGCAACAACCGACCTAACAAATGAGCACACAAGAAGCAAGCGAAAAGAGACGAACGGAAGAGGGGAGAAGAAAAGGCAAAGGTTTTCGAAAATCATTTTAAAAGTGGTGGAGAGAAAAATGCGAGGCAAATGGTGAATAATGTAATGCAAGGGAGAAGCGTTTATGATGGGTACTTGGTATGGCTTGACTTGGCGTAGATTTCCCCAGCAACGGCGCCAGAAATCCTTCTTGCTACCTCTTGAGCTTGCATTGGTTTTCCCTTGAAGAGGAAAGGGTGATGCACCACAGTAGCATAAGTATTTCTCTCAGTTTTGAGAACCAAGGTATCAATCCAGTAGGAGATAATGCACAAGTCACCGAATACCTGCACAAACAATCAACAACTTGCAACCAACATGATAAAGGGGTTGTCAATTCCTTCATGGTCACTCGCAAAAGTGAGACCTGATAGGGATAGATAAATGGCAAAGTAAATATTTTTAGTATTTTTGGTTTATAGATTGGAAAGTAAAGATTGCAAAATAGTAGCCCGAAAACTAGCAAGATGTAAACAAGATTCAATAATATGGAAAAGAGACCCGGGGGCCATAGGTTTCACTAGTGGCTTCTCTCAAGATAGCATATATTTTAGTGGGTGAACAAATTACTGTCGGGCAATTGATAGAAAAGCGCATAGTTATGATGACATCTAAGGCAATGATCATGAACATAAGCATCTCGTCCGTGTCAAGTAGACCGACTCCTGCCTGCATATACTACTATTACTCCACACATCGACCTCTATCCAACATGCATCTAGAGTATTAAGTTCATAAGAACGGAGTAACACATTAAGCAAGATGACATGATGTAGAGGAATTAACTCAAGCAATATGATGAAAACCCCATCTTGTTATCCTCGATGGAAACAATACAATACGTTCCTTGCTGCCCCTACTATCACTGGGAAAGTACACCGCAAGATTGAACCCAAAGCTAAGCACTTCTCCCATTGCAAGAAAGATCAATCTAGTAGGCCAAACTAAACCGATAATTCGAAGAGACTTGCAAAGATATCAAATCATGCATATAAGAATTCAGAGAAGAACCAAATAATATTCATAGATAATCTTGATCATAAATCCACAATTCATCGGATCTCGGCAAACACACCGCAAACGAGTCTTACATAGAATAGATCTCTAAGAACATCGAGGAGAACATGGTATTGAGAATCAAAGAGAGAGAAGAAGCCATCTAGCGAATAACTATGGACCCTAAGGTCGATGGTAAACTACTCACGCTTCATCGGAGAGGTAATGGTGTTGATGTAGAAGCCCTCCGTGATCGAATCCCCCTCTGGCTGGACGCCGAAAAAGGCCCCAAGATGGGATCTCATGGGTATAGAAGGTTGTGGCGGTGGAAAAGTGGTTTCGTGGCTCCCCCCGATGTTTTTAGGGTATAAGAGTATATATAGGCAAAGGAACTAGGTCAGGGGAGCCATGAGGGGCCCATGAGGGTGGGGGGCGCGCCCTCCTGCCTCGTGGCTTCCTTGTTGCATCTCCAACTTCATCTCCATGTCTTCTGGTTTGCTTTCGGTCCAAGAAAGATCGTCATGAAGGTTTCGTTCCGTTTGGTATTCCTTTTCTGCAAAACTCTAAAATAGGCAAAAAAAGAAACTGGCACTGGGCCCTCGGTTAATATGTTAGTCCCAAAAATAATATAAAATAACATATTAATACCCATTAAACATCCAAAACAGATAATATAATAGCATAGAACAATCAAAAATTATAGATACGTTGGAGACGTATCAGCCGGTCCTTGTTGAAGGTTAAAACATCACACTTGATGAAAAATCGTTGTGGTTTTGATGCATAGGTAAGAACGGTTCTTGCTAGAAGCCCGTAGCACCCACATAAAACTTGCAACGACAAAGTAGAGGACGTCTAACTTGTTTTTGCAGGGCTTGTTGTGATGTGATATGGTCAAGACATGATGTGATATAAATTGTTGTATGAGATGATCATGTTTTGTAACAAAGTTATGGGCAACTGGCAGGAGCCATATGGTTGTCACTTTATTGTATGAATCGCCATGTAATTGCTTTACTTTATCACTAAGCGGTAGCCATAGTCGCAGAAGAAACAGTTGGCGAGACGACAGCAATGCTACGATGGAGATCAAGGTGTCAAGCCGGTGATGATGTAGATCATGACGGTGCTTTGGAGATGGAGATCAAAGGCACAAGATGATGATGGCCATATCATGTCACATATTTTGATTGCATGTGATGTTTATCCTTTATGCATCTTATTTTGCTTAGTACGGCGGTAGCATTATACGATGACCCCTCACTAAATTTCAAGGTATAAGTGTTCTCCCTGTGTATGCACCGTTGCTACAGTTCATCATGCCGAGACACCACGTGATGATCGGGTGTGATAAGCTCTACGCTCTTATACAATGGATGCAAGCCAGTTTTGCACGCGGGTTAAACTCAACGAGCTTAGCATATGCAGATATGGCTTCGGAACACTAAGACCGAAAGGTCAAACGTGAATCATATAGTAGATATGATCAACATAGAGATGTTCACCATTGAGAACTACTCCATGTCACATGATGATCGGACATGGTTTAGTTGATTTGGATCCCGTGATCATTTAGATGACTAGATGATAGTAGCAATGATGCAGATTGGGTCTGTGATCTGAGGTTTATACTCATTGCTGCACAGAAGAATTATGTCCTCGATGCACCGCTAGGTGACAGACCTATTGCCTGAGCAGATATAGACGTTACAAACGTTTGGCTAGCTCAATATGATGACTACTTGATAGTTTAGTGCACCACGCTTTACGGCTTAGAACTGGGACTTAAAAAATGTTTTGAACACCACAGAGCATATGAGATGTTCCAAAAAGCTGAAATTGGTATTTCAGACTCATGCCCGTGTCAAGAGGTATGAGACCTCAGACAAGTACTTCGCCTAAAAGATGCAGGAGAATTGCTCAGCTAGTGAGCATGTGCTCAAAATGTCTGGGGTACTACAATCACTTCAATCAGGTGGGAGTTAATCTTCCAGATAAGATAAGTGATTGACAGAGTTCTCTAGTCACCATCACCAAGTTACTGGAACTTCGTGATGAACTATAGTATGCAAGGGGTGACGAAAACGATTCCCGAGCTCTTCGTGATGCTGAAATCGATGAAGTTAAATATCAAGAAAGAGCATCAAGTGTTGATGATTGACAAGACCACTAGTTTCAAGAAAAGGGCAAAGGGAAAGAAAGGGAACTTCAAGTAGAATGGCAAGCAAGTTGTTACTCCCGGGAAGAAGCCCAAAGCAGGACCCAAGCCTGAAACTGAGTGCTTCCACTGCAAAGGAAATGGTCACTACAATCAGAACTGCACCAAACATTTGGCGGATAAGAAGGATGGCAAAGTGAACAAAGGTATATTTGATATATAGGTTATTGATGTGTACCTTACTAGTGTTCATAGTAGCCCCTGGATATTTGATACTTGTTCGGTTGCTAAGATTAGTGTAAGTGCATCTAGTGCCCCTTAGTGATTTTGGTGTATTGAAGACTTATAGGTTAAGGGACTAATATGTTTATGAGTGTACATGGGCTCTATAAGTCAATGAGGAGTTTGATATTTACAGTGAAAGTCGACCCCTAAAAATGAATGTCTTCGGCTGAAGACTTTGGTGCTCCTGAAGACTTTGAAAGTGAAGAAATTGGTGTGACCATGAAGACTTCGATATTCATGCGAGGAAT
Source organism: Aegilops speltoides (assembly GCA_021437245.1). Lineage (NCBI taxonomy): Eukaryota > Viridiplantae > Streptophyta > Magnoliopsida > Poales > Poaceae > Aegilops > Aegilops speltoides. Next base: position 314,953,900 of record CM038144.1, on the reverse strand, counting down.
CTGAAGCATGAAGACTTTTGTTTTCGTAGTTTCTTTTTCTTCTTCTTGAGTCATAGGAAACACCGTACTGTTAAAGGGGGTTGAGGTAATACTAAGGAAACAGATTTCCAAGTGATGCTCATCTCAAAATTCTACACCTACCCAATCCTTCGAGTGAAGCCATTGGAAATCTCATATCAGTTCAGTCAATTTCTTTAGTGACAGAGACGAAGATCTTCTGGTCTCTACGGAATTTGTTCTAACTGAGGATTTAGGAATTCGCCAGTGCGAATTGCCTACACAGTGAGGAACATGATAGCCCTGAGGAATTCGAACCTCAAATATCTGACCGTTGCTGAGCCGCGCGCCAGCTATTCCAAAATATCCTACCAACTAATGGTCATATCTGCCAAGGGCATTTATGTCTTATCATGTTAGGCTGCTCCCTAGGCTATAAATAGCCACCCCCTTACAACCACTAGCTGGTTGGCTGCTCCGAGAGAAATTGACACTTGTCATTTGAGAGCATCCCATCCTCCGAGGACTTAGAGCGAAAATCATCAAGTGAGGAAAACCCAAATCCCAAACTTAAACCTACAAACCCCAAAGTGATTGAGCATCACTGAAGAGATTGTTCCTGTGTGGAACCGATGCTTGTTACCTTTGAGGACTGTGTATCCTCCAGACGGTTAGGCGTCATGGTCTGAGCATCCAAGAGGAATTGTGGATTGCCGAGTGACCAAGTCTGTGAAGGTTTGGAAGTCACCTGTGAAGACTTGCCACTACTGTTGGGTGGTCATGTGATCTTAGCTCAAGGAGAATACGGTGAGGACTGTGTGTCTGGGACTGTGTATCCTCGAGTTTAAATACTCAGCCGTTCCAACCAGACGTACAACTGTCACATCAGTTGGAACTGGTCTACCAAATCATTGTCTTCACCAAGCCAACTGGTTCTATTTCCTCAACCCTTTCATTTCCTCATTATGTGTTGATGTACCTGATCATTACTGCTTGAAGACATTGACTTAAGACTTCCTCTATTTCCTCAATCCTATTTTTTCAGTCTATTTGTCTTCATCCTGCTTATCCTGTGTTTACGCTTTCTGTACTCCGTTTTTGTCTTTCATTTCATCATGACGACTCTGTTGTTGCTCTGTTATGCTTATACCTGAGTACTTATTCTGCTACAGGTAGTTCTTCGCTTAGGAATTTCCTCACCCTAAAATTCCTTAGTGAAGAGTTCATAAAAATCGCCTATTCACCCCCCTCTAGTCGACGTAGCGCACTTTCAATTTGTATCAGAGCAAGGTACTCCCTTATTGTGTGTGATTTTGGTTTAACCGCCTGGAGTTTTAGTTATGTCGACTGCAGGAATGAGGAGTGTGTCCTGCCCCATCTTTGAGGGTCATGAGTATCCCAAGTGGAAGGCCATGATGAAGAAGTGACTCATGGCAATAAGCAGCGAACTATGGACCGTCACTGAGATTGGTCTTACCGATCTATGCAAGATGGTGGAGGCTGATGACATTCGCAAGTACACTCTACTCAACCTCACATCGAAGGATGTCATCTGCTCCTATTTTTCCCAAAATCAGTTCAGGAACGTCATGGCATCTCAACCATGCGAAGCTTATCTGGGACTGACTCTCTGAGATCTACGAAGGCCATCGTACTTGTCATGAACCTTGGTTTGAGGATTTCAAGGAATCACTCAAGGAGATGACTTTTGCACCTGAATCGTCATCTTCCTCACCATGCCTGATGGCAAAGGATGCCAAGGTAACAGAATGCTATTGAGGGAGTCCTGGACTAGGGGGTGTCCGGATAGCCGGACTATCATCATCGGCCGGACTCCAAGACTCTGAAGATACAAGATTGAAGACTTTGTCCCGTGTCCGGATGGGACTTTCCTTGGCGTGGAAGGCAAGCTTGGCAATACGGATATGTAGATCTCCTACCATTGTAACCGACTCTGTGTAACCCTAGCCCTCTCCAGTGTCTATATAAACCGGAGGGTTTTAGTCCGCAGGACGAACAACCATTACAACAATCATACCATAGGCTAGCTTCTAGGGTTTAGCCTCCTTGATCTCGTGGTAGATCCACTCTTGTACTACCCATATCATCAATATTAATCAAGCAGGAGTAGGGTTTTACCTCCATCGAGAGGGCCCGAACCTGGGTAAAAACATCGTGTCCCTTGTCTCCTGTTACCATCCGCCTAGACGCACAGTTCGGGACCTCCTACCCGAGATCCGCCGGTTTTGACACCGACATTGGTGCTTTCATTGAGAGTTCCTCTGTGTCGTCACCGATAGGCTTGATGTCTCCTTCAATCATCAACAACCACGCAGTCCAGGGTGAGACTTTCCTCCCCGAACAGATCTTCGTCTTCGGCAGCTTTGCACTGCGGGCCAATTCGCTTGGCCATTTGGAGCAGATCGAAACCTACGCCCCTGGCCGTCAGGTCAGATTTGGAAGCCTAAACCTCACGGCCGACATCCGCAGAGACTTGATCTTCGATGGATTCGAGCCACAACCGGGGCGCGCCGCACTGTCACGATGGGCATGATTTAGCTCTGCCGCGGACAGTGCCCTGGAGGCCGCACATGAGTCCGCTTCGACCCCTAGTTCGGAGCCGACCGCGCAGATCGAGGACAGGTGGCTGGACACCGCCTCGGGGGCTGCAATCTCTATGGCGATGGAGCCGAACACTGACCTTGTCCCTTGTAAAGCTCGTGACTCCGAGGTGCCGGACTCCTCGCCGAACTCCGAACCTCCTGCACCCCTACCAATCGAATCCGATTGGGCGCCGATTATGGAGTTCACCGTCGCGGACATCTTTCAGCACTCACCCTTTGGCGACATCCTGAATTCGCTAAAGCATCTCTCGTTATCAGGAGAGCCCTGGCCGGACTGCGGTCAGGACCGTTGGGATGCAGATGACGAAGAAATTCAAAACCCACCCACCACCCACTTTGTAGCCACTGTCGACGATTTAACCGACATGCTAGACTACGACTCCGAAGACATCGACGGTATGGGCGGCGGCGGCTGAGCGACCAGAACCAGCGCCTATTGAGCACTGGAAGGCCACCTCAACTCATGATGTATATATGGTGGACACCCCAAAAGGGAGCGATAACGAGGAACAACGGGACACGGCGAAGGATAATTCCGCCGAAAAACAACCAAAACAGCGACGTAAGCGCCGCCCCAAGTCCCGCCTCGATAACAAAAGCACTCATAATGACCCAGCCATAGAGCAGGGCAAACCAGTGGGCGACGAACATGCAACCAAGCAACCATCCGAACAGGATGAATCGGATAATCAACCCATCCCCGACGAAAACAACAGTCCAAACGATCTTACGCCGGACACACCACCGGAGCATAAGAACCTACACAAAAGGCTTGTCGCCACTGCAAGAAGTTTAAAGAAGCAGAAACGGAAGCTCAAAACAGTGGAAGACATACTCAGAATGAGGTGGAGCAAAGTACTCAAGATCGCGGACAAATATGCCAACAGCCACCAAACAAAGAGCTACCCGAAGCGCAAGCTGCTGCCCGAATTCGACGCGGAGGCCGTAGAGCCCCCACAGTCAAAAAGCAAAGAGGCCGCCTGGCCGGATAGACGACCAGATGACAGGCCAAGAGTGACAAGCGGCGCCGCACACAATCCGGCACATGATCCTCGCAAAACAGATGTCCCGGTCAGGTCCATTTATGGGCCAAAGAAGAGGGCCCCACGAAGCAACACAACACGCCGAGCATTCGAAGACAACGACACACCTAAATACAGGGGCGCCGCACACCCACTATGTTTCACCAACGAGGTACTGGATCATGAATTTCCAGCGGGGTTCAAGCCCGTAAACATAGAGGCATATGACGGAACAACAGACCCAGGAGTCCGGATTGAGGATTACATCCCGCACGTACATATGGCTAGAGGAGACGATCTCCACGCCATAAAATACCTGCCCCTCAAGCTCAAAGGGCCAGCTCGGCATTGGCTCAAAAGTCTCCCAGAAAATACCATTGGAAGTTGGGAAGAGCTCGAGGATGCATTTAGAGCAAATTTTCAGGGGACTTATGTCCGCCCTCTGGATGCAGACGATTTAAGTCACATAACCCAACAGCCCGGAGAATCAGCGCGCCAATTCTCGAACAGGTTCCTCACCAAAAAGGATCAAATAGTCGACTGTCCAGACGCCGAAGCCTTAGCAGCTTTTAAACATAACGTCCGAGACGAATGGCTCGCAAAACACCTCGGCCAGGAAAAGCCAAGAACAATGGCCGCGCTAACAAGCCTCATGACCGCTTTTGCGCGGGGGAAGACAGCTGGCTAGCAAGATGCAGCACCAGCGACCCGAGTACATCCGAGATCAGAGATGGAAACGGAAAATCACGGCGCAGAAAGGACTAGCGCCGAAACAAAGAAAAGAGCCCAAAGAGCACGGCGCTCAACGCCGGATTCAAAAGCTCGCGGCCGAACAACAAAACACTGCCTGTTAAGGACAACAGTGACGAGCTATCCAACCTAAACAAAATCTTGGATCGGATATGTCAAATCCACAGTACCCCCGGGAAGCCTGCAAACCACACCCACCGAGATTGTTGGTTCTTGAAATAGTCCGGCCGACTCAATGCCGAACACAAGGGGCTTGACGCGCCAAGCGAGGATGACGACAAACCCCACCAGCAGAGCACAGAAAAACAAAACAATTTCCCACAAGAAGTCAAAAAAGTAAACTCACTTCATGTGGCAATATGAAACAATAGTGCGGCACCCGCTAAAGTACGTGTCGCACGGTCCACCCCAGCGGAACCCCGAGATTGGTTGTTAAAACCAATTACTTTCGACCACCTGGACTATTCCAGAAGTATTCGAAACGCAGGATGGACTGCTTTGATATTGGATCCTATAATCGACGGACTACAACTTACACAAGTCCTAATGGATAGCGGCAGCGATTTAAACCTGCTATATCCGGACACAATCCGCAAGTTGGGGATAGACCCTACTAAAATTCGCCATAGCCGCACTTCCTTCAAAGGAGTGACGCCAGGCCCTTACACCAAGTGCACGGGCTCCTTACTACTAGAAGTTGTGTTCGGATCACCTGACAACTTCCGTCGCGAAAAGCTAATCTTCCATGTCGCCCCATTCAAAAGTAGCCATCAAGCACTATTGGGACGTGCAGCTTTCGCCCGCTTTAACACAATACCGCACTACGTGTCTCTTACACTTAAAATGCCCGGTCCACGCGGCATCATCTCATTAAAAGGTCGTTTAAAGACCCCGGACACGGCTAGACGAGTCCAGCACAAATAAGCTAGGGGCTCCCTAGCTGCATACCCCTTCACAAGGGGCCGCGCGTACAAACAATAAAGAGCCATTAAAAGCTCAACTTTATTCATTCATTCATACTTTGCTTTCAGTAAAAATTTTCCATGATTTCTTTTCAAGCTAAGTTCCTCTCTTTTTACAGATGAACAACATGTACACCCGTCCGGGATACGGCACTGAGAGACACAGTGCGGGCGTGCGGCGGGGACCCGTGGCAAGATTCTTTTGATTAAGACCTGCGTAAACCTTTCTTAATGTCTCTTGTTGATTCATATCCCACGGTTTTACCATAACCAACGAGGAGGCTGGCGTTTTGGCATTGGCGCGCCAGAAATTCTCGCTGTGCACGGACACTAGGGGCTTAGGGCATTGTTACTTTGTCATCATAAAGACCGAATACCTTAGGGAGTGTTGGCGTCTCGAGTTAGGCCTTATATGCATCAGCTCGAATCATGTCTTTGGTCAAATGTTGGGTTTGCCCGGCTCCTATGTTTTGCTGCCTTATGTTCCGTATCATCGGTTCACGCGGCACCGGAGAACTACTACGATTGTGCCCGGTTGGCGGACGAGCAGCTTAGTAGAAAGCGAAATATTGTCATGATCTGCGAGAGCGGTCAACCACTCAATCGACTACCGGAGTGTTTAGAATTCATCCGCTTTGACGAAGGACCGTTTCCCGGTCAGGCACATACGCGCCCCGAATTCGGAGAGCGCGGTGCCCCTAGGGGCTATATCGTATCCCCACCCTCGAACTCCTATGGCTAAGTGAAAGTGATAAAGCATTATAGTCCGGTTGCCTCGTTTGCTACGCTACCACCTCCTTCCCAGGACCAAGACGTTGGATTAAGTGTGAAAATGCACTATTTTTGCAAACAACCCCGCACCATGTGCGTGGGGGCTAAAGCCGAAGACTGCCATCTTTCAGGTTATACACAAGTATACATTAACGACCGCACAGGAGATATTTCAATACTTGAACGTACAAGTATAAAAAGCGATTATATTATGAATATCATTTTACAAACCATAAAGATCATTTGAACATGACATTTTTTGAGCACTGCGACTCAATCACACGAGCACCACGCAGAACTTCCCCAAAATAGTGCTCGGCGGGTAACCGGCTCTCGTCCGAACCTTGGGTTGCAACATCAGTGGCATTCATCTCCGTCCAATATGTCTTCACACGGGTGAGGGTCATCCGTGCACCCTCTATGCAGGCCGACTGCTTCCTCGCCATGATATGTGGCGCCGCCCCAAGGAATTACTACAATAAGCCAAAATAACTCTTCGGCTTGGGCCTATCCGGCCAGACATGAGCCACGATATCCGTCATGGCAAGTCCGGACAATCTATTCAGCTCAACCCACTCAGCCAACCGATCGGTCAGCGGAAGTGAATGCTCCGGACTGTGGAATTGAGACCAAAAAAGCTCTTCTGTCTCGTGATCCTTTTGACTTCGGATGTGCACAACAGCATCTACCGCACTCGCCGCTAAATCCATATAAGGATCCTCCGGACCCACAGCTCGCCAAGTGAGCATACTTGGATCTGTAAACCTCTGCAGCGGCGAAAAGGCTTACCGGCCGCAATATCTCGACCTACCGCAGCTCCTCCTTTATAGCCCTCATTGCAGAACGGGCATCCTTGGCTTCGGCGGTGGCCTTCTTCAGGCTTTCTTGCTCCGCTTGGCGTTCTTTTTCAAGAACCTCATAGCGGTCGGTAACATCTTTCAGCTTCACGGCCATTTCGGCCGTATCCTCCCTGCTTCGGCAGTGAGCAGCCCTTTCGGCTTCTAGCTCCGGCCGCCTTCGAGGCAGCCGCATTACTCCTCCTGGCCTGCTCCTTGGCTCGAGCAAGCTCTGCTCGAAGGTCCTCCACAGCAGCGGCACCATCTGCATTAAACACACATGTTGTAAGGAGTGAGCTTCGGCTCCCTTACTAGGTGACCACGGAGAAAGAACCTACCTTGCGACTCGTCAAGTCGCTTATTGACCAGCGCGATGTCCGCATCCGCAACGTCGAGTTGCCGCCTTAGTTCAGCAACTCCATCAGTCTGGCAGGCCACTGGACTATCCGCCACCTGTGTAGGAAAGGCGAGAATTAATACCTGAGATTATGATCCTTGGCACGCTGTCGCTTTCGACAACATACCGAGTCTCGGGGCTACTACCTATCTGGTAGCGCTTTATGTGCAAAACTGTCAAAAGGTATGTCATTTTATGTACCTCAAACCCGCTTGACAAACTTTCGAGCGGCATCATGCAGCCGCCTTGGTGAATGAAATTCTTCAATCACCATACTCATCAATGTACGGTGATCTTCTGAGATAGATGCCCTCTCAAGCAGATCCTTCAGCTCCCCCGGCCGTACACCAGTTGGTGCCGAACTCTTCGGCCCTGCCAAACTTGGGGATACCCTCCGTGATGACACCTCAAGGTCGTCCGCCCCACCTGACAGTGCGGCAGACGGAGGCGTCTCGCTCTCCATCATCTCCGGACGAAGGTCCCCAAGACGAGCTCATCGAGAAGGGCGGAGATCCGAACTACAAGGTAAAACTTAGGTTATCCTCGAAGCTCAAATAGGGATGTCCCTTATTGCAAAACTCCCCTTTTTTCTACTTACGGCTCGCTGGAGGGCTGATTCCTTAGGGGAGATAGTCCGGCCGGGGCCTCCCCGGACGCCGGACCCTCTGGTGAAGATCTCTTCCCCCGCTTCGAGGCCTTGGCCTCCGGGTTTTCGGAAGCGGTCCTCTTCTCCTCTTGGAAGGAGGGATTCTTGATGCCCCCTTTCTCAAAAGCCTCCTTGGTAGAGGCGGTAGTTCCTCTGTTTTCCCCTTCGCCTTCCTCTGAAGGCGCAACCTCCAGCATCCTGACCAGCACGGGATCCGGCGCGGTCTCCGGGAGGGGGGCCGGACACCGTATCAGTTTCGCTTGCGCTATCCACTCCTGTTCAGAGGACAATTGGTTAAAAGGCAAATCCTAGAAATGCAAACAAATAGTATGTCCGGACACAGAGCTACTTACTTGTGCAGCCGGGCGATTGCAGCTTAGGCAGGCGTCCTCGGTCAATTCTGGACACACCTCTTGTGATCCGAAGAACAATTTGTACATCTCCACGGGTGTCGCACCCATGAAGTGTTGGAGAATACGCGGTCCCTCCGGATTGAATTCCCACAGCCAGAGAGGACGATGTTTGCAGGGCAGAAGACGCCTAATCAGCATGACCTGCATCACCACGACCAGATCGATCTCCCTCTCTTGGAGGTTTCGAATCCGGCCCTACAATAGGGGCACCTCCTTTGATGGCCCCCAGTTGAGCCCTTGGTTGACCCATGACATCAGCCGTCGTGCAGGTCCCGAGCAGAAGATGGGCGGCGGCTTCTGCCTGCTGCCCCTGGGAGCGGTAATATAAAACCACTCCTGTTGCCACAAGTCGAGCTCCTCTTGGAAGGAGCCCTCGGGCCATGGAGCATCGGCCCTCCTGCTTACAACCGCCCCGCCGCACTCTGCTTGGAGCCCCTCGATAATCTTCGGCTCCACGTTAAAGGTTTTGAGCCACAAACCGAAGTGGGGGGTAGTGTGGAGGAAGGCCTCATGAGCGACAATGAATGGCGAGATCACGGAGGATGGACTCGGAGCCAAGTCGTGGAATTCCAATCCATAGTAAAACATGAGCCCTCTCACAAAGGATCCATCGGAAGCCTAAACCCGATGGAGGTGGGACCTAAACACGGCGCTTTCGCCGGGCTCGGGAGTGGGAATGACTTGCCCTTTGGCGGGCAGCCTATGCGAAATCTCGTGGGTCAAGTACTTGGCTTCTCTCAGCTTTGCCGTCCTCTTCCGTGGCGGAGGAGGGCATCCACCGCCCTCAGTAGGTCGGATCCGGACATCGTTGAAGGTCCGAGGCGCTCGAATCTGAGGCTCTCGGTGTTGGAACTCGGGGCGAGGGGCAGATTCGATTGAGTATTGAAGAAAAGAAACGAGCCTTGGTCCCATTATAAAGAGGGAGAATACCAAGAGCCGTCCCCGTGACCATTTGGGACTCGCCTTCGATAGAGGATGCGTGACAACGGGCGTGGTTGGGTTACCCACGTCCGTATTGATGGGAATCCCGGAATAAGGGGAACACGATCTCTGCTTCGACAAGACGTGCCAAGAAAACCGCTTCGCTAAAACGCACTGAGGTGGTATAGTAAAAACAATTCAAGTAAAGGCTTGGCAGTGGTGTGACGTCATGCCACAAAATAGTCAGCAGATTGAGCTTGTGTACATATTATTCTCTCTACGGTAGTATGTGGAATTTATTTTGCAGAGCCGGACACTATCCTGGTGTTCACAATCTTCTATGAATTAATTCGGAGGAGGAACCCGCCTTGCAATGCCGAACAATATGCGCGCCGGACTCATCGTCATTGAAGCCTGGTTCGAGAGGCTCTTGAGGAGTCTGGACTAGGGGTGTCCGGATAGCGGACTATCATCATCGGCGGACTCCAAGACTATGAAGATACAAGATTGAAGACTTCGTCCCGTGTCCGGATGGGACTTTCCTTGGCGTGGAAGGCAAGCTTTGCAATACGGATATGTAGATCTCCTACCATTGTAACCGACTCTATGTAACCCTAGCCCTCTCTGGTGTCTATATAAACTGGAGGGTTTTAGTCCATAGGACGAACAACCATTACAACAATCATACCATAGGCTAGCTTCTAGGGTTTAGCCTCCTTGATCTCGTGGTAGATCCACTCTTGTACTACCCATATCATCAATATTAATCAAGCAGGAGTAGGGTTTTACCTCCATCGAGAGGGCCGAACACAGGTAAAAACATCGTGTCCCTTGTCTCCTGTTACCATCCGCCTAGACGCACAGTTCGGGACCCCCTACCCGAGATCCGCCGGTTTTGACACCGACAGCTACCTTTCCGAATCTAGTGATGATGAATCAGGTGATGAATTTGACCCCAGCTATGTCAAACTTGCTTCCCTTGCCACTAAACAACAAAGAGCTCTTGAAAAAGTTCAAAACATGCTAGATGAAAGCGATGATATGTTGGGTGAGGAATTGAATCAAAATAAGGCTTTGACTGATAGTCTTCAAAAACTTCAGTCAAAGTTTGACAACCTTTAAAATCACCATAACACTCTCTTAACTGATCACGAGAAGCTTTCTTATGAATTTCTTCAGAAAAAGCAAGATCTTGAGAAGTTAAAAGCGAGTTATGAAGATCTTTAGAAGGAAAATGATTCATTGCTTGCTCAACAGATCAGTTCCGCTCATGAAGAATTTATTCCACCATGTCTTAAATGCATTGAGCGTGAATCTGCTAATTCATCACCTGAATGTTCAAATGCTTCTATTGCTGCAAAAACTGTCTCTATGGTTACAAATTCCTCATCTATGGATACAACATGTATCACTAACGATAATGCAAAGCTGAAGGAATTGTATGCGACACGCATTTACAAAAGCCTCAAGGGCATCAGACTCTTTGTGATGTGCTCAAAAATCAGATCTTGAACAGGAACCCTAGGAAAGAGGGTATTGCCTTTGAGAGGAAACTCAATGCTGATGGAACCTACTGGAAACCTGAGCAATACCCCAAAACCTCATCGGTTGCTGCAAAAGGACCTCTTGTAGATCCATGCAATTTATTTGGCTTTACCTCTAATTCTTCATATTCCTTTGATGAGTTATTTGACTCCAACTATAAACTGTTCAAGAATCAGAATGGTGAAGTATTTGCTCGATATGTTGGTACTAACTGCAGGAATGGTCCCCTTATGAAGGAAATCTGGGTTCCTAAAAGATGCCTTGAAAATATTCAGGTGAATGTCATCATGACACCACCCATGAAGAATAGGAACCCCAGATCAAATTCTTCATATGGATCCAAGTCCTCATATGGACCAAATTCTTCACGTGGATCAAATTCCTCACATGGATCAAAATCCTCATATGAACATCATCGTGCTAACACTTCTGTTTTGCAGGGAAAGTCTATGGGTTATGAATATGTGAATTATTCTTCAAACCATTATGTTCATAAGTCCTCGAAGAATTTTTCTGCTTATTCATATGCTTATCCTAACCACTCTTCTGTGAAACGAAGTGCACTGGCTTCTATGCCATCATTTTCTTATGGAGATCGCCGAATGATGAACTCTTTGCCACCCCTCTAGATGTGGGTGGTGAAGAAAAATGACCAATCTCTTATGCAGGGTCAGGTCTCCAGATGAACTTGATCGTCTGAAGAATTTGCTGGAGACCTGGATGTGCTTGAAAGGGCGCAAGCTAATCATGAAGAAATGAATCATTCATTTCTCACGTCCTCATATTGCTATATCTGTTACTGTTGATGAAATTGATATCATATTCTTCACTAATGAAGTATATGGGTTCGTAAGTAGCACTAATTCATCTGCAGGATGAACAACCCAAAGCTACTGAGTGGGTCCTCGACAGTGGATGTACAAATCACATGATTGGTGACAGAAGCTTGTTGATGGACACTGATTTGTCACCATCTCATCTGAAGCATATCACCTACGCTGACAAAGGCAAAAGCAAGGTATTATGTCTAGGTAAGGTTGCAATCTCAAAGGATAAACACATGGACAAGGTCAAGCTTGTTGAGTCCTTAGTATTCAATCTTATGTCAGTCTCAATGCTTTGTGATCTTGATATGGTTGTTGTCTTTTGCAAATTTCATTGCCTTGTGCTAATGGAATCTGACAACTCCAAAGTATTTGAAGGCTTTAGGAAAGGAGACTTGTATATTGTTGATTTCTCTGCAGGACCACAGCCTGCCACATGTCTACTTGCAAAAGCTTCAGAATGCAGGTTATGACATCGACAACTTGGTCATGCTGGGATGAGGAACTTGCATACACCCCCGAAGAAGAAGCACGTCATTGGCATCGAGGGTGTCAAATTCCTCAAAGATCATCTTTGTGTGGCTTGTGTAGCTGGAATGATCACCAGAGCCAAGCATCCCGCAAAGACTATCATGACCACTTCTCGTCCCTTTGAATTACTTCATATGGATCTATTTATCCCTACTCATTATGCCACATTCACTAGTTCTGCATCTTTATATGGCTTTGTCATAGTTGATGACTATTCTCGTTACACATGGGTGCATATCATCACTTACAAAAATGAAGTGCAGGAAGTCTTCAGACGATTTTCCTCAAGGGCTTCCACTAACTTCAGTGTGAAGATCAAGCATATCAGGAGTGATAATGGAACCGAGTTCAAGAACACTGGCCTCGATGAATATCTCGATATGCTTGGTATTACTCACGAATTATGCGCTCCTTATACTCCTCGTGAGAATGGCGTCATGTAGCGCAAAGCGGGACTCTTGTTGAGATGGCCTGCACTATGCTTGATGAATACAAGACAGGTGGCGCTTACGGCGAAGCAATTGATCTGCGTGCCACATCATCAACGGTATATCTTCACAAATTCTTCAAAAGACCTCATATGAACTCCTCGCGACAAGAAACCCAATGTGTGGCCTTGGGATAATTAAGCTACAGTAATTCTCGCTAATGATGCCATGACACCTCGATTCTTTGTTGCTATCCTCGCGATAATTGAAACCATTCGAAATTCAAATTGAATTAATGGTAATAATAAAAGTTTTCTAAAATTAAAACTAAAATGTTAGGTGGTTGCGAATATTACAAAATAATTATGGTGCAACGAACACATTTTTATAAAATGGCTAAATGGTTTAAAATGATTTAAACAGAAAAGAAAGTAAATTAAAAAAAAGAGAAAGAAAAGAAAACAGGAAACAAACAAAAAAAAGGAAAAAAGAAAGAAAGGCCCATGGGCTTCGGCCTTGTGAGGCGGCCCATTCGGCCACACCGACCGGCCCATCCCCTCCCCCTCCATAACCCCACCAGGGGGAAACCCTAACCCCATCCACCCCACTCTACCCACGTCGCCCCCCCCTCCTCTCTCCCGATCTGGATCGGGATCCAGAGGAGGCCACCGCCGCCTGGAACCGCCGAGCGCCGCCCTGCGGCCTCCTCCTCACGGCTCCCATCTGCCACCTCCTCGTCTCCCTCCCCTTCCCCCGGCTGGATCGGGGCAGAGGGCCCCGACCCCTTCGCCACGACGTCGCCGCCCGGCGCCTCAGGGCCTCCCTCACCGGACGCCGCCACCTCGCCGTCCTCCTCCACTCCGTCGCTCGTCCCCGCCGTCCTCTCCGGCCTTCCCCGAGCACGCTGCCATGTCCCTACACCCGTAGTGAGCCCCGACCTCTCCTCTCTCGCTCCTGCATCGACCGTGGCCTCACCCGCCGCTCACGCCTGCCAGCGCCTTGCCTGCATCTCGCCCTTCGCCCGTCGCGCTCACCACGCACGCATACGGCGGCCGTTGCTCCCGCGCACCCGTCTGCCGTGGCGGCTGCGTCCCGGCCGCCTCGCTCGTGACCACGAGGCCCCAAGCGCTCACCCTACGCCTCTCATGGCGTCGGGTGCGAGCCCCGCACCGATTAGCCGCGGCCCTCCATACTCGCCCGTCGCTGCCGCCGAGCTCAACACCGGCGTGCTGGCGCCCGCGCCCACCAGCCGCCCCTTTGTTGCTGGTGGTGCGCCGGTCAAGCGCTTCGTTCGGTTGTGCCGTTAGCGCTTCGTGCCGCTATGGCCTCGGCCTATGACAAAGCAGCCCTGGCGCCTCGAACAGTTTTATAAAAAAGGAACTTAAAAAATATATATAATAAATAAAATATTAATTAGTTAATTAATTAAGTAACTAATTAACTTAATTAATTCTGATTAGATTAGCCTAATTAACTAACTAAACTAATTAACTATTGTTAATTAGCTAATAGTGTATGACATGCGGGACCCACACGTCAGTTTGACCCAGTCAACGTCTTGTTGACTGCGGCGTCATCTTGGCGTCATGATAGCGTCGGCATGCACTATTCTGGATAATGTTAGAATTAAATAATTAAATAAATTCTAAAAATGATTAAACCTTTTAAAATTAATATAAAATAAACCGTAGCTCGGATGGAAAAACTTTGTACATGAAAGTTGCTCGAGCAGCGAGGCGATTCGGATCGCAGCTGTTCATCGCCCACGCGTCCCTAGCATAGTGAACCTGCAACATTTCACCTCCGGTTCATCGTAAGAAAACACGGAACAGGGATACTTTCCGGATGTTTCCCCCTTCACCAGTATCACCTCATCTGCGATAGAACCGTCTAGCTCGCTTGTTGTCTGTTACGCACTTGCTTGCTATGTATTCTTGTTTCTCCCCCTCTTCTTTTGGTGAACCCAGAGGCGCGGCGACCCCGATTCGACTACGGAGTTGGCGACCCTCTCTCTTGCCCGAGCAACCAGGCAAGCCCCCTTGATCACCGGATATCGCCTATTCTCCTCTATCTGCTTGCATTAGAGTAGTGTAGCATGTTACTATTTGATTACTCCTATTACATTGCATAGCGACATTGTTGCTACATCTGTTGATACCTTACGCAATCCTAAATGCTTAGTATAGGATGCTAGTTTATCATCATTGGCCCTACATTCTTGTCGATCGCCTTGCTATACTATCGGGCCGTGATCACTTGGGAGGTGATCACGGTATATACTATACATACATACATACTATCTGAGATGGTGACTAAAGTCGGGTCAGACTCATTGAGTACCCATGAATCGATTACGATGAGAAATTTGAAAGGACGGTGGCTCCATCCCGTGAGGTGGGCTGGGTTCCCGACGGCCCCATTGTTACTTTGTGGCGGAGGCGGCAGGGCAGGTTGAGACCACCTAGGAGGCAGGTGGGCTGGCCTGTTCGGCGTTCGCGGATACTTAACACGCTTAACGAGATCTTGGTATTTGGTGCGAGTCGGCCATTTGGTCTATACGCACTAACCATCTCGTGGGAGTAGTTATGGGTATCCGGCGTCGTGGTATCGGCGAAGCCTTCTTGGCGTCGGCGACGGAGGCGGCGCGCGCCGGATTGGACTGCGTTAACGCAACTTCCTTTGTAATGGAGGTTGCTAGGAGTGCATTCGGCCGCCCTCATAGCGTCTTGGTGTGCTCGAGGCGATGGGCCCGGACCCTGCGGCGCTTAGGTTTAGACCGGCGTGTTTGACCTCTCTGTTGTGCCTAGGTGGGGCTGCGGCGTGTTGATCTTCGAGGCGGGCATGACCCGGAAAGTGTGTCGGCCAAATGGGATCAAGCGTGTTGGGTTATGTGGTGCACCCTGCGGTGAAGTTAATCTATTGAATAGCCGTGATCTTGATAGCAGGGCGACTTGGGTTGTACCTTGACCTTATGACAACTAGAACCGGATACTTAATAAAACACACCCTTCCAAGTTCCACGAACAACCCGGTGATCGCTTTTCCACGGGCGACGAGGAGGATCGCCGGTAGGATTATACTATGCGATGCTCTTGGAGATGCTATTTGGCGATGCTACATGGAGAACTTCAGTCTACTCTCTTCTACTGCTTTGCAAGGCGGAGGCTGCGAGCGTAGTCTTGACGAGATTAGCTATCCCCTCTTATTACGGCATTTGCGATTCGGTCCACCGATATGGCCCTTTACACATATACCCATGCATATGTAGTGTAGCTCCTTGCTTGCAGTACTTTGGATGAGTACTCACGGTTGCTTTCTCCCCCTTTTTCCCTTTCCTTTCTTTACGGTTGTCGCAACAGATCTGGAATCGAGGAGCAGGCGCCACCGTTGAGGCGACTACTACTGAAGGTGCCTACTACTACGTGCGAGCTCTTGGCGGCGACCGGGGAGTAGTTTAGGAGGATCGAGCGGGAGGCTGCGCCTCTTCGATCTGTATCCCGGTTTGTGCTAGCCTTCTTAAGGCAAACTTGTTTAACTTATATACGTACTCAGATATTGTTGCTTCCGCTGACTTCGTCTATGATCGAGCACTTGTATTCGAGCCCTCGAGGGCCCTGGCTTGTATTATGATGCTTGTATGACTTATTTTACTTTTAGAGTTGTGTTGTGATATCTTCCGTGAGTCCACGATCTTGATCATTACTGCGTTTGCGTGCATGATTAGTGTCGATTAAATCGAAGCGTCCAAGTTAATATCGAGCCATTGCTGTAGGAATCCCCTTTCCAACTCCTTGGCCGAAGTTGAGTCTAGACATTGCAAAAAAAAAACTTTTACTAACTTGGCTGTGTGCCTTACGGGCCACGTCGCCATTGGGTGGTATTAGGATCTTTTACTCCTCGACCTTTACTCTGGGACTCTGATCTCTCTTCTATTCGGGTTAAATGAATTTTGCTAAATCTAACATTAGGATCTCGTTATCACTTTCACCCGGAGAGCCCCTTATTACTAAGGATCGTCTGCTGCACATGAAGACCCTGAAGATACTCACCGTGGTTAACCCGAGAACTTGTCTTCATCACGTTTGTAATTCCCCTTCCACCGTCAACCCTTATGGATAACTACTTGCAGTTGTTATTCTTACATTCATTCCCCAGTTAGTCTTGTTATTACAAGATACCCCAAGATACTCGTCATTGTTTCGATAATCCTTTGAGCTTATTGCCTTGCTGTTCTTTGTCACCTGAATACCCTTACGGATAATTCTCGCACTTATCGAGTATCCGCTTATCCCCAGTTGTTCATATGCTTTTCAAAATACTTGGAAATACTAACCGATCTTCCGAGTATCCTCTTCAAACTATTGCTCGGCAAATACTTGTCTGCTTGCAATATGGATGCTTTCCATATGTGTAGCAATATTCATTAGTATCCTTTGACACGATCATTTCGATCCTATCGATTCAACATGTGTGTGAAAGCACGCAATCATCAGTTGATCCTTTTAAATTATGTTTCCGGCTCAGACATCATTTTTGAACATGAGCTGGTTCTCGACCAAACTATTTGTCGTCAATTGTGCCTCTGGTCTATCAACTTATCCATCCTTGATCAGAACGTTGCTTCTGATCCCCTGATTAAATCATAATTCTTTTGCAATTGAACTTTGGATTAGTCAGATTTTTCTATAATCAGATCTCCTTGCATTGTTTCTTCCTCTGGTTGAGTACCGATGCTCACATCAGATCCCTTGAGGACCACAGGATCATTTGTTGGGTTTCATCCGATAACGTCCTCCATATTCAATCACTTTGGAAGTTCTTTCTCCATTATCCTTTGATTGACCCACCAGGCTCTGCTTTCGAGCTGGTGGTACTTACTATTGAAGCTTGTGGTATATGTTTCCACGATACCCTGACGGGTTGAACCTATGCCTTCCTTTATATGTGTGAACTCGAAAGTTTTCACGAGTCATACTCATCTGGTATTTCACCAGGTAAAACTTTCAATACTAATGCCTTTATCGAAGCGAGAAGTGAATGGAAGGTTATACATTGAAGAAGTGGGAGTCGACCTTGAACTTTGTGTTCATGCCCATGGACACGATGTAGATTCTATCATGGAAGCTTCATGTAATAATAACTATTTCCTTGTTATAATATCATTTGGAATCTGTGAATTGATCCTTTGCAATCATGGATCCGACCATATTTTCTACTTGATTCCATTTCTCGGACAAGTTAAACCACTTGTCCTCTACAGA